>CM031377.1:79753725-80096137 GCA_018208015.1 Medicago ruthenica | reverse complement strand
ATCGTGACACGATTTTGCGAGCAGTTGGACAGCATAGGGCAAGTTCAAAACGTGATATTCACCCTTTTGGCTAATCTAATCATACCCAGACATCATAACATCTTAAGGGAAGAATTTCTAATGCATATTGATAGATTACAACATGTAGGATCAAGAATTGCAAGCAACATGGATTTAGGGCACTAAAATTGTAAACTTGCTCATAGTATTAAAATCACTCAAACTTACTCAAAGCGGGTTCTAAAACCCTGTGGAGCTCACCTTAAACCTCGATTGGTGCTTGCTAACCTCTGAGTTCCAAATCCCTAGCTTCAATCTACCACTTCTCTCAATTCTTCCTTGTTTCTCCTTTCCTTTCTCTTGTTCTAAGCTTCCAAACCAAGCTTGCTTTGCAAGATTTCTCACAAGGATTTGAATGAAGTTTGGATGGGTGTTGGCAATAGAGTGAGGAGGGCGTGTGAGTTAGAGGGAAAGAGGGAGAGGATGCTGATTTTGGAAGGGTGAAAGGAATGAAGAAGAATGGTAAGAAAATATCTTACCTCTTTTTCTTATAATCCTCCCCTTTCAAATAATTACCATAATGCCATTGCCACTTATTTACAAAATTGCCATGCTTCTTAATAGCTTCTAACACTGATAACTGACACTTATAAGCGGGATATTACAATCTACCCCCCTTAAAGAAATTTCGTCCTCGAAATTAGGAATTTACCTGAAAATAGATGCGGATAGTTCTCTTGCATCTCTGACTCTAGCTCCCACGTAGCTTCGCCATCGGGAGAACCTCTCCATACAACCTTAACAATCAGAATCTCTTTGTTCCTCAAGGACCTAACATCACGATCAACTATTTGATCTGGCTCAGGTTGAAATGTCAAGTCCGATCTCAAATCAATACTGTCCAGCTCCACTGGTTGAAAAGGATCGGAATGAATTTCCTTAGTTGAGAGACGTGGAATACATCGTGTAAACCTGACATGGCCGGTGGCAGCGCTAACTGATAAGCTGCTGGACCGACACGTCTAAGTATCTGAAATGGTCCAACATATCTTGGACAAAGTTTCTTGGTTCTAAAAGCTCCTCTTAGGCCCAACTTAGGTGTGACTTTAAGGAATACATGATCTCCTTCTTCAAACTCCAAAGGCCTTCGCCTCTTATCAGCATAACTTTTCTGGCGACTCTGTGCTGTTCTCATCTTATCCTGAATAGATTTAATCTTTAGGGTCGTCTCTTGAATTATCTCAGGTCCCAAAATACTCCTATCTCCAACCTCAGTCCAGCAAAGTGGGGTTCTACATTTCCTACATACAAGGCTTCATAAGGTGCCATTCCAATACTAGAATGGTAACTGTTGTTATAGGAAAATTCAATCAAAGGTAGGTGATTATTCCAGCTTCCTCCATCTTCTAAAATGCACGCATGTAACATATCCTCTAATGTCTGAATAGTCCTCTCGGATTGACCGTCTGTTTGAGGATGATGGGACGTGCTCATCTTTAATCTTGTTCCTAAAGCTTTCTGAAAAGCTTTCCAAAAGTGGGATGTGAAGATCGGATCTCTATCTGATACAATACTAGTAGGCACACCATGGAGTTTCACAATCTCCGAGATAAACAATTCGGCATACTGAGAGGCTCGGTAAGTGGTCTTAACCGGCAAGAAATGAGCAGATTTGGTTAACCGGTCCACTATTACCCAAATGGAGTCATGTCCTCGTTGTGTTCGAGGTAGTCCACTCACAAAGTCCATAGTTATCTCTTCCCATTTCCATTGAGGAATTTCCAAGGGTACTAACATTCCTGCAGGCCTTTGATGTTCAATCTTTACCTGCTGACATACAATACATCGCGACACAAATTCCGCAATATCCCTCTTCATACTAGGCCACCAATAATCTCTCTTCAAATCTTGATACATCTTGGTAGTACCTGGATGAATGCTAAAACTGCTCTTGTGCGCCTCTTCTAAAATCAACCTTTTCAACTCCACATCATTCAGAACATAAATCCTTCCTTCAAACAGTAGTGTACCATCTGGCGCCCAAGAAAACTCTGATTGACCAACTTTTCTTTGAAGATCCACATCCATAGTTTGCGCTTGTGCAATCCTAGACCGTAGGTCGCACGAAATCTCTAACTTGTTCAACAGGATGCCACCTTCCAACTTGGTAACATGGAGATTAAGGTCTCTAAACTTCTCATATAACCCACATGTGAGCATCATTACTTCAGCCTTAACTAAAGCCTTTCGACTCAAAGCATCAGCTACCACGTTTGCCTTTCCTGGGTGGTATTTCAAATCAAAGTCAAAATCTTTCAAGTATTCCATCCATCGCCTCTGCCTCATGTTTAGATCTCGTTGATCTAACAAATATTTCAAACTTTTGTGATCACTGAACAAATCAAACTGTGCACCATACAAATGATGTCTCCATATCTTCAATGCAAATACTATAGCTGCTAACTCAAGATCATGGGTGGGGTAATTCTCTTCATGAATCTTGAGCTGTCTAGACGTATAAGCTATCACATTCTCCCCTTGCATAAGAACACTACCCAGTCCTTTAGAGGATGCATCGCAGAACACGGTGTATCTCTTATCAGGATCTGGTATCGCCAACACTGGTGCTTTAGTCAACTTCCTCTTTAAAACTCTGAAGCTCTCTTCACATTCTTTGTCCCAAATAAAGGGCACATTCTTCCTGGTGAGGCGTGACAAGGGTAAGGCAATCTGAGAAAACTTCATAATAAACCTTCGGTAATAACCTGCCAGGCCTAAAAAGCTCCTGACTTCTACCACATTCTTGGGTCTTTCCCAACAGAGAACAGCTTCAACTTTGGATGGATCAATGGCTACTCCTCCTTGAGAAATAACGTGACCCAAAAACTTAATCTCGGATAACCAAAATTCACACTTGCTGAATTTTGCATACAACTGTTTGTCTCTGAGGATGTTCAAAACAATTCTCAAGTGCTGAGCATGCTCCTGAGGATCCTTGGAATAAATCAAGATATCATCTATGAAAATCACCACAAATTGATCTAGGTAGGGTTGAAATATTCTCTTCATGTAATCCATAAATACCGCTGGAGCATTCGTTACACCGAAAGGCATAACCAGAAATTCATAGTGCCCATAGCGCGTTCTGAACGCCGTCTTGGACACATCTGAAGATTTAATACGAATCTGATGATAACCCGACCGAAGATCAATTTTAGAAAATATTGTTGCTCCTTTAAGCTGATCTAAGAGATCATCAATCCTTGGAAGAGGATACTTGTTCTTGATAGTCACTTTATTCAGTTGGCGGTAGTCTATACACAGCCTCATGCTTCCATCTTTCTTCTTGACTAAAAGGACTGGAGCACCCCAAGGTGACACACTGGGTCTGATAAAATGCTTCTGGATTAATTCCTCTAGCTGAGATTTCAGCTCTTTAAGCTCTGTTGGTGACGTTCTATACGGTGCCACAGATACTGGCTCCGCTCCCGGAATTAAATCAATAGAGAATTCCACCTCACGCTCTGGAGGCAAACTAGTTACTTCCGAAGGAAAAACGTCTAGGTACTCATTCACAATAGGAATATCACTGGGACTTGACTCTGGTTCTGAAGCCACAGTGAGCATAACATAAAATCCCTTATCTTGAGCACAAATAAATTGAATTAACTGATGAGTACGATTAATTAATTCAGACAGAGCTACACCTTCCGTCGTATCACTTGTCGGCATATAAATACTCTTCTCGGAACATCCGATGTACACATGGTTAGCGGAGAGCCAATCCATGCCTAAGATCACATCAAGTTGCTCCATCGGGAGACACACTAGATCAACATAATAAGTCTTGCTAGACACAGTGATAGGACAGTTTTCGCAAACATAGCTTGCCTTAATTCCGCCTTCAGTAGCGGTAGATACTAACATTGGAGGATTCAACGGAGACAAAGGTAATTGCAGCGTCTTTACACATTTATTTGAAATAAAAGAACAAGTAGCGCCGCAATCAAAAAGAACTTTTACTGGGTATGAACCAAGATAACACATACCGACAATCAAATCTTCATTAGCCAGAGCCTTAGCGCCATCAAGAGAGTACACTCTGCCCTTACTAGTGGTTGTTTCTTCAGCTGTTCCTTTACCCCGCTTATTTGGACATTCATGTATGAAGTGCCCAGGTTGCTTGCACCCGTAACAGACACCCATACCTAACATACACTCTCCTTTGTGAGACTTCCCACACTTCCTGCAAGCAGAAAAAGCTAAGGCTGAACCTGATTGTTTTCCTCGTTGCGGGGATCCTTTTGGCTTAAGCTTGTCATGATACTTATCTGACATTCTACTCTTCTTTCTTTCAAAAGCTGCTGATCTTTCTTTCGAGGTCTTAGCAAGTCCTGCTTCAACCACTAAGCTATCATGCACCAGTTCATCATAACTTGCAGTTCTCTGAAGACTCACTGCAGTGTCGATCTCGCCTCTTAAACCTCGTTTGTACTGATTCATCTTCCAGACTTCATTCTCAGCATATTCATTGTGTGTGGAATAATAGGACAGCTCCTCAAACTTCTTGGTAAATTCAGCAACTGACATACTACCTTGTTTCAACTCCAAGAACTCTTGCTCCTTCTTTACCTTGTAAGACAAAGGTAAATATTTTTCCAACATCACTTCTTTAAAGTTTACCCAGTTCACTTCAACGTCATTCGCTTCCATCCTGCGCTGAGCAGATTCCCACCAATCTTCTGCTGCGCCTCTGAGTTGATTTGTGGCATAAACCACTTTATCGGCTTCGGAACACTCGACCATGCGAAAGATCTTTTCCATCTGTTTAATCCACTTCTTAGCTTCCTGAGGTTCACCTTCTCCATTAAACTCCGGAGGGTGATGTCTATTATATTCCCGGAACACGGGGTTACCAATTACGGGAGGAGGTGGTGGTTGTGGATGGAAACCCTGCCCTTGCTGCATCATTTCCATCCATTGCTGTTGGGCTTGAGCCTGTTGCTGAGCTTGTTGTTGCATCATCAACATCATTTGCTGATACTGTAATGCATTTTGAGCTTGCTGCTCTTGATACTGCTGCTGCCAGGCCTGTTGCTGCTGTATCATTTGTTCCCACGAATTAATACTTGGTCCTCCACTTTCATCACTGGCCTGATTAGCACGAGGTCTACCGGGTCCTCTTCTTCTCCCAGACATCTTATCCTAGCTGTCATATACAAGTCAAAGTGATCAGTTTTAACTGAATATAACATTTAGAATAATGTCCTGGATCCAAGAGGTCCACAAAATTGGATTGTACTTTAATGACCCAAGGCATGGTCTGAATCGACCTGCTCTGATACCAAATTGTAACACCTATATAGAGATTGCCGAGGATCTCTTACGAGTATTAAAATTTCGTACCGGATACATTAAATACAATACAGAAGGTTGTTCAATAATTATACAATGCATGATTCTCCGATACAATCCAAAATCCGATACAAAACATTCTCGGTAATATACATCATAATACATCATTTATGTACAACATCCATATAAAACATAAGCAGCACGATCAATCCAAAGCTTTCTCTTTACCTTTACGTCGTGCTTCCTGTGAACCTGCACCAGAAGGAAAGGGATGAGACATGATGTCTCAGTGAGCTCCGGCCCTACATACTGTTGGCAACCACGGGGGAAACCTAGGGTCGCCGTGCCTACTCTTGGCAATGTTGGGGATACCTACGATCGCCGTCATTCTTTACATATTTCGCGATCAAGGGGAAATACTAGGATCGCTGCATGTCTTAATCATATGCTCGTCTTATTCTAGCTTAGTGGTCTTGGGGACATCCTATGACCACTTCTTTCTCTGCTGACTAATCATCATATTCTCATAATAATTTCATAAGTGATATTTTACATCATTCTTAATTATAAAGTTAGCAAGTCAGCGTTGGACAAACAATAATTATCTTGGTTCATTTTACGAAGTGCATCCGGGTGGAGTAACATCGAAGTACATCTCCCTTCTTACCGGTGAAAATTCCTATCATATCAGGCTAACATCGGACTCCTCTTTTCTTTTGTGTGGCTGCCCTCGCGAGCGGTAACTTCACCGTTCCAGCTGCCATTTAAGGCGGTAACTTCACCGGAACCCCCTGTATTCTAACTAGCGAGACTACAGGAGACACATTAACTTTCTTGACTAAGATGCGTAGCTGCCCTCACGAGCGGTAACTTCACCATTCCAGAATAATCCTGAACCCCCTGTATACTAACTAACGAGCCTACAGGAGACACATCTAGTCCTTTAATAATTCATTTCTCATTCTTTAGAATGTTTATCCTTGATTTCTTAACCTATATAAGGTCCTAACTTGAGTGTTATATCATCCTTGCACTTGTATGTAAGTAATGAGTGTATATAATTGCTTAGTAAGGGATGAACCCAAGACTAGTTCCTTCACCTTTCTAGGTTAACTTATGGATTAAGGTATCCATCCCTCAACATTGTATCTATCCTCATCCTACATTAATCTATACATTCTCTAAAGGATGGGTCTTTGAATGCTTATTAGCGACACTTAACCATTACATGTTGTTTATTGAGTCTGAAGCAGTATTAGATAGCCAAAATGGTGTAAAGACGGAAGAAAAACAAAGTGTCCCTGTACCCTGTGTCATCGTGACACGATTTGGTAATCGTGTCACGATTTTCTACCTAGAAATCGTGGCATGTTCTGCCTATGAAATCGTGACACGGTTACAAAATCGTGACACGATTTTGCATGCAGTTGGACAGCATAGGGCAAGTTCAAAACGTGATATTCACCCTTTTGGCTAATCTAATCATACCCAGACATCATAAAATCTTAAGGGAAGAATTTCTAATGCATATTGATAGATTACAACATGTAGGATCAAGAATTGCAAGCAACATGGATTTAGGGCACTAAAATTGTAAACTTGCTCATAATATTAAAATCACTCAAACTTACTCAAAGCGGGTTCTAAAACCCTGTGGAGCTCACCTTAAACCTCGATTGGTGCTTGCTAACCTCTGAGTTCCAAAACCCTAGCTTCAATCTACCACTTCTCTCAATTCTTCCTTGTTTCTCCTTTCCTTTCTCTTGTTCTAAGCTTCCAAACCAAGCTTGCTTTGCAAGATTTCTCACAAGGATTTGAATGAAGTTTGGATGGGTGTTGGCAATAGAGTGAGGAGGGCGTGTGAGTTAGAGGGAAAGAGGGAGAGGATGCTGATTTTGGAAGGGTGAAAGGAATGAAGAAGAATGGTAAGAAAATATCTTACCTCTTTTTCTTATAATCCTCCCCTTTCAAATAATTACCATAATGTCATTGTCACTTATTTACAAAATTGCCATGCTTCTTAATAGCTTCTAACACTGATAACTGACACTTATAAGCGGGATATTACAAGCTTTGTTTGATAAGACATAATATTGAGCTTATAAACTTATAGCTTATAAGGTCGTATGATTAAAAAAAGACTTGTTTGGTAACTGTTATTTTTACGTGAGCTTATAACTTATTTTCAAGAGCATATAACGGTTTTTGATAAGCTAATACAAGTAGTTTATAACTTATTACTTTTTATCTCCATTTTACCCATAAATGAGTGAAATCTTCATTTTGGAAGGCAGAGCAAATCCCTATCCACTTACATAGCTCATACCATATGTAGTACCCCAATTTTGTCCTAAGCCTTTTTAACAAAAAAAATCAAAAAAATCAAAGAGGGAGAAAAAGTCAAAGTCAACAAAAGTCAACAGAAAAGTCAACATTTCAAAAATGACTTCGCACTGCGAAGTCTGCGATTTTTCTGCAGATTTTTGATTTCTTTGATTTAATTCCAGATTTTGTTGCACATCATTTCCATATTTATTTTAATCAGCATTCATGGCTATTTGGGCCAAGCAAAACCAGAAATGAGAGACTTGCCATTAATGCCAAGGTTGGAAGCTTTTTCTTCCAACCTAGCATGTGACAAGCAAGTGGGCTTGCCCTTGGGCAGCTCTTGTCCCTCCCAAGTGACCTGTTAACCACCCCAAGGTTGCCAGCCACCTGCTTGAAGACTTTCTTCCTGCTTGCTCCCCCAAAACCAGTCAAACCAGCTGGATTTTTCACTTGAAAAAGCCATGAGTGCCTACCCTGTTTTGCAACAGCTTTTCACCCTCTCACACCAGCCATTTGTAGCCTTTTGCATCCCCCAATCTCTGCACATCACATTGCACGTTTTTATTGATCAACCATTGAGATTGCAAGGATTGATCCCCAAGCTTGGCCAATTGCAATCCAGCCCTATTTCATCATCATTTCTATCCAAAAACCTTTGAATTGGTGGCTGAAATCAGGCTAAGTCTTGACCCTTGGCACAAGGCAAGGTTACCTCTATCCATTAGCATTTAATGCAAAGGGATTTAGCCTGATCCTAGCCCACAAATCAGCTGGATTTTGGGGATTTCTAATGATGAAATTGATTTGGTTTTGGCCTATAAATAGAGATGCAAGGCAAGAGGAAGGACAACATTATTCTAACAAGAAAACACTACTCATAAACACTTGAAACACTTACAAACAACCAGAAAACCAGCAAAGCACTAGCAAAAACCAAATCAAACACAAAGCCTCACAAAGTTCATTGCTCATCACCAACATTCAAAACCTTTGCAAGAACCTTCAACCAATTCAAATCCATTGCAGCTGGAGCTTTGCTAAGGATCTCTGTAAGTATTCTAAGTACTGATCTTGCATTTACAATTGTGTTTGCATCCTAATTTTGGTCCAAAACCTTTTTGTTCTAAAAACCCCCTTTGAATTTCAAAAGAAATCCCAAGGTTTTCAAAACATCAAAACTGGTTTGTCCAAGCCTTTTCACTGCAAAAACTCAAAGCTTTTCACTCACCTAAAAGGTCCTGAGTGTGTTCAGAAGTTGTTTCTGAACAAAAGTTCAGAAACAGCTTCTGAACCCAAAAATTCGCATTGTTCGCAGTGCGAAGTCATGGTCGCAGTGCGACCATGACAGAACTCAGAATCTGAGTTTAGGTGCCCAAATGGCCAATTTTTTAGGTTCTAGCCCAAGAGCTCAGAACCTAGGTGTTTTAAAACCCATGTTTTTCAAACCAGTTCAAGGATTTTGCATAATATTGGAAAATTCGCAAGTTCGGGTAACTTTTTTGGATAACTTGTAAAACAAGTCATATCCCCAAGCCTTTAAAACCACTTGAGCAAATAAGCTATGTTCATCATTTCAAACTAAAACTTGAACAATAAATATTGTTCATGATTTTCAAAACCAAGCGTGAACATACGCCGAATTTGTTCGCTTTTTTTTAAAATCGTTCGCAAAACGAGCCGAACTTGTGCGTTTTCTAGCAAAATTGCTAAAATCTTTCATTTTGGGTTTTCAAACCAAATGTTTTGATATACCTTGGGATTTCTAAGAAATTCTACCAAAAAACTTGAATGAAAAAGGGATGGTGTGACGTATGTCTCTCCATTGCCCCAATTGTACGAATGCGTGACGTATGTCTCGTCGTTCGGACAATCGTCATTCCATTTTTCAACGTATCCAACCATAACCAAACCAAATCTTGGCCCCTTGTGGTCAATCTGAACCTTTTGGTCCCCCGTGGCCACTAGATTCAATCCCTCGACTCATTTGAGTCACTCGGTCAATGTTCGACTCGTCCAAGTCCATTGTACCCGTTCTTGATCCCAGTGGATCAATCGAACAATCCCCCGACTCGTTGGAGTCCCCTCGGTCAATGATTGACTCGTTTGAGTCCATTGCACCTCTTTTGGTCCCATAGCGACCAACTCAACCCTTTTACCCAACGGACATGTTTTGCCCATTCTAGCGCGATTCGTGAACAAACGCTTAATAAGTCTCCCAAGCGCGAGCATACAAGCAAGACGCTTAATAAGTCTCCCGAGCGCGAGCATACAAGCTACGTTTTAATCGCAAGAATTCGGTTAAAACATCGTCCATTTAAAATTAACCAACATATGTACGTTTTTTAACCAAAGAACTACGTACGCTATGAATTCTCCGACTACCGGGAGATACGTAGGAGCAAGATCGACATCTTGTCAAACGCAATAATAAAAAAAAAACTTTATTTTTCCTTTTCGTTTGTTTTCATCTCTTTTCCCCCTTTTTTATTATATTTTCCTTTGACATAGATAAGCATGCGCGCAAAACATTTAAAAACAATTTAAGCTTTAGCCAAATAGAAGGTTCCCGTTGAGTACAACGGACGTGAGGGGTGCTAATACCTTCCCCTTGCGTAACCGACTCCCAAACCCGACAATGGTTGCGATGACCAGTCCTTTTCCTCATTGTCAAGGGTTTTATTATCGTTTCCCTTCAAACAAAAAACTTAAGGGTTTATCAACGTTCCCTTTACACAAAAACTTTGGTGGCGACTTCACAAGGCCCTCCGAGCGTTCACAAACGTCCTCGGAGGATTGCGCGTTTTTTAAAAACGAGGTGCGCACACCATATACCTGCAAAAACCGGACACTTGAAAAAAAGGTGAGAAACCGACTCGTTTGCACCACAACAACCAACACACTAAACATGAAACTTTTGCCTGAACCAATTTATGTCAAGCCTTCGACTAAGTCGGGTTACACATGCCAATAGTTCCCTCTAACAGTTTCTTATGCACCTCTTTAACTAAATTAAAATTTGAAGTCTCCCAAACTCTTGAATCTAAGTGACAAATATCATTCTACCAAATGGAACGTCTTTACCACTAACTCTAAAAACCCCATCCCTCTCACCATACCTGTAGTTAGCTAGAGGTCTATACTAGAAACCCATTCCCTCATTTCTAATTTTCCAATCCCATTTACCCACAAGAGCAGTGTTGAATACCCTAAAACCTCCTCTTCTAAAGGTCTACACACCTTATCCTATTTAACCCAATTAAGTACTTCCCCATAAGAATTGTTTAAAAAGTGATTCGAGTTTAGAGACAATACTTGCCGAAGTCTTGAAAAAAGAGAAGAAAAAAACTGGGAGAGTTGACAGGACGAATTTTATAATAACCACGAGATCTCCAATGGACAGCTGCTTATGCTTCCAATTTGATAATCTATGTCTCACCGCGTCAATCACCGGTTGTCAAGTACTATATTGTTTTGGATTTGCACCAATAGGTAAGCCAAAGTACTTAAAAGGCAAGGGCCCTATTTTAGAATTAAGGATACTAGCCACTTTTTCAAGCAAACTTTGAGAAATATTTATCCCACCAAGATACTCTTTTGAAAATTATTTTTAGCCCCAACATCAATTCAAACAAGAATAGATTCACCTTCATGATTCAGACGTTCCGCCAAACTTTTCCACATATGATAAACGTGTCATCCACATTTTGAAGGTGAGAGAAGCAGTCGTCACCCCCATCAATTTGAATCCTGAAAACATTCCCAACTCTACAGACCTCCTCATTAGTTGGTTAAAGCCTGCAGCTTCTATAAGAAAGAGAAATGGCGATAATGGATCGCCTTGTCTCAAACCGCGACAGACTGATTGACAGCACCGACGCCGTGACTTCCGTTGCTTGGTATTCATCAAAACGACGCTGATTGGAGCAAAACCTAACGTGTTGATGGAATTGAGTATTAATGTTCTTGAATTTCAAATCAGAAATTTTACACAAAATATTATCCTATTTCAGCAGTGTAATATTAATTTTGTGCATCGCAAGGAAAGAAATTTGTGAAAAGAATCCACATTTGGTACAATTTACAATTGGTCATTTTTGGTTATTAAACAACAACAATTTTTAACAATAAATTACATTTATCAAATTGTCATACATTAATCTTGCATATATATATATATATATATATATAAAGATAAGTTTAACATCGACATACATCAATAAAAACTCATAAAGAGCAATGGAGTTTTAGCTCGGGTGAAAATAGGGTCTTTAAAATGAGTACAATAACCAAACAAGGTGTAGTTCAAATAAGCTCAAATATTTTTCTTCATAGCATTCCGCCGCCATGTTCCGTCATTCATGCCTGATGTGTTTGAAGTTCAGGTTGTAGATCTACAATTCAAAATGAACCCATTTAAACAATAGATCGATGAAAAACGAAAAAAAATAGAACAGAAACACTGTAAATCATGTAAAGTGTTTCATTATTCTCAAGTTTATAGCATCTTATAACATGCCAACAAGTTGCAAAATGTAGTGCCTGGAACAATCAGATTTGTACTGCAGAGGTAATTTAACTTGGGAAAGATGGTTTCTAAATCAGATCTATTGCAATTTCATAATAGAGTTTTCCCCATTCTCAAGTTTCCAAAGCTCTTTTCATATTTTTTCAGATGCATTAGTAACATGACCCTAAATCAGAACTGGATGCATCAGACTGCGATCAAATTTACAAAATATTGTTGTGTTGTGCATTGTTATTGTCGTTGCTAAAGCAAAACTTTTCAAGATAAGTGTCAATACATCCTACAAACAGATTCTAACTCAGAAGATCATACCTGATGCACAAATTATTTCATCAACAATTCACATCAAGAAAATAGCAATTTAAGAAACAAAAGAAATTAAATTGCAGAATTTCTGAAAACCGCTGGAAAAAAATCTAAGAAATCTATGGTTCTTTCAATATCTAAACAAACTCCAGGACTGCCACAACTAAGATACATTGCACCAATATTAACAATAAGATACTAATAAACAATTTAAATTTATGGTTCTTTCAATAATTTCATCTAGATAAAGAAATAAATCCTTAAGAAAGATAAGGAATATAATTGCAACGTGCAAACCTATGAAAAAAACAATGTGTCATTACAAAGATGTACCAAAAATGGAATAGTACAGTAAAATTCAATAAAAAAACATAAATGTTCAATTGTGATATGAAAAGATCTATTGTACCTCTTAGGTGGTTAATATTAGTGTAGCATTAACCGAAGAAAAAAGACACTCTTGAAGTCATAATGTCAATAAAAAAAATGAGATTCTACATATAGTCCAGCCGCTGACAGTTTGGTTTGTAATAATTCCATGGCAATCAATAGCAGTTTAAAAAATTCAAAACGAACTCAAGTGCACAATTCAAAAAGGTCAAACAAGGGGAAGAAAGGATAGATATGTAAACAAAATAGCATAGAAACATTTAGACACACCCCGGAAAAACTTGTGAAACAAGGTGCAAGGTGACTTCTAGGGTGAGGGTTCAATTAAGATCATCACCGGTGGAACGAAAAAAATAATACTGTTAGACATATAGTTGATGGTCCTAATTTGTTAAAGATCAAAATGAGAATTTATACACATTCTCACACAATCTTACTCAACCTCTCAAGAGTGAATGCCTAATTCTCAAGAGTGAAGTCATATCCCTTTGTGAAAAAACAAACAAATTAGATTCTATTATGATGAAATAATACAAATCTGAACAGCAGGCAGGTGATACTTGAATTGGTGTGATAAGAACAAGAAGAATATTCACTATCTGTTGAATTGCAAAATCATTATATGGTTAAAATTAAATATATATAGATAACTGAGTTCTAAACAGGTATTCAGAACCGTCGGTTGATTCACCATATCTATGGCAAAGCTTTAAAGTAAAGGAAATAATCACACAATTGAAACCAAGTCAAAACCAAGTACATAAATTGAAATAAATATTATGTTGGAGAAAAACTTACTTTCAACCGGTTGAAACCAGACTTTCGACATAATCCTTGATAGAGAACCAACATATCTTATTGTTAACTCTAGATTTCAGTACTCTATTAGTTCTCAAGTTATAGAGAATTGCTTGGTTATGTAGGCGGCTTACGAATACCAATGTATCACCATCTTCAGAAAGATGCAATGGCTTTAATTTCAACCACGAGTAAACAACTCTTGAATTTAAATTCATTCGAAGATTGTGATAGCTAAATGTAAAGAATTGAGTCCAAGACCGGTCATCTCCAAATTCTGTCATCTTCCATATAACAAAATCTGTTCCGTTGAAATCATGAGAAAAGCAGAAGGAGTTCATCAACACACAAACACTTGATAAATGTGTCGACTTGTCAGCACCTGGAGGGAGCATCAACTTTGTGTATGTCTCAGTCCCTAGATGTAGTGAAATAATCACAAATTCATGAATAACAGTAGTATTGGAAGGAATCTGATTGCGTGCCAACCAGTTAACAGTGCAATTGAATTGTACACCATCATACATTCTCCAATAAGAATAGAGAAGCTGAAGAGGCACAAGAGATAAAGTTTGTATAGTTCTCCAAACATTATCACCCAAAGTAAAAATGCTCACCTCAACCACAGGGTTGCTGACGTTGTTATTATAATGCAAGGCCACAACCTTATAAGTGTCGGTTGAATTATCATAACAAAACACGAACCTCCAAGAATTCGATTGATAATTGAAATCTTGAAAACAAGCTGATCTATCAGATATTTTCCTGGTGGCGGGGTTCCAGAAACGGAGCCAGATGGAGTAATTATTGAGTGCGACATAAGAATAACCGAACAAGCAGACCAATCCATTGCATGAACCAATAACTTCACGACAATCTTTGTCATGCAATAGATAATAAGGATCCTTAGGAAAGGTGATATGACGGTTATCTAATAAACGAGCAGCAGGAAAAGGTACGAAACAGTAATCATCATCATCAAATGTGGGTGTCTCGTAAGAGACTAACGAGAAGTGCGGGTTTCGTGCAGATCTATTGAGGGTTGATGAGTATTGGTATACCGTATACTAGTCACTCATTCTCTATTAATATTTTTTTTTTAGTTTTAACTCCTATACTAGTAAAAATTACTATGCACTGCACCAGTAAAAAAATACTACACAATATTAAAATAAAGTTATTTTACACATATATTCAATAATATGATGTCAATCAATTAATTAATATGACAATTTCTAAAAAAAAAAACTTAATGAATATGAATTCACATATTTTTATATTCATTAGTTGAGATGATAGCACATAATTGGATTCAAATGTAAAATAATTATATACGGTCATGTATACTAATTAATTTTCGTTTTTTTTAATAAATCTTGGTTTTAACTCAACATTCATTTTAAAAATAAAATTAAGACTTAATTGATCCACCGGTCCCTTAACTTAATTGATTGTTACAAAATGGATTCATAACTAAAAAAACGTCTCAAAGTAGTCCCATAAGTTTTCTGCCGTTATAGGTTTTTGTCCATTCCGTCAGTTTTTAACAAAAAATGTCTAGGGTAGATCAATATTCTAGTTGGTCCATCATAGACCTTATTAAACGTTTAATTTTAACCCTTTGATCTTTTATTTAAAAAGATGACTGTTGGATTGTGCAAGTCTATTGTAACTTACGGTATATCATCAACCCTTAAAATTTTTTCCCTTTCTTCATCTTCTTCTTTCCACCACTTCTTCATCTTCATATAAATTCATCAAAATTCATACAATATCCCAAGAAAAAAAAATCCAACATTTAGCACAATAAATAAAACCCATATTCAACATCAATTTATCCCTTCAACATCATGAATTCATGGCTTCAACAAATTCAACAGAACAAATAAAACTCAGTTTCTTAATCAAAATCCTTAAGCCAAATTTGAAATTCTCAACCAAGATCTGAAAACCTAAATTTTTGTGTGTTTGAACCATTACCCTCTTAACTCACAATTATTACACAATTAATACAAATAAATCACCTTGAATCATGCTTTGCATAGAACACAAAACCCAGATGCCAAAAGAGCTAAAAATCACAAAAATAAAAAAAACTTTGTGATTGTTTTCATTGAGTTTGTGTTTTAGAGAAAAGTGTCAAAAGGAGGCAGATAAAAAAAATCAAAAGGGTGTTTTGGAATACTGGGGATTTGAATTCGTCCTCCTTCATTTCTGTCTTTGAGTTAGGTAATGAATTAATAGGAGATTTTAACTGAACGACCCTTTTGAATTGTTGTTCATGGATTTGGAATTTAGGTTTTGCCATTTTGCTAAAATTCGAAGAAATCTCTGGTTGTTTGGGAGGGGGCGTGAGTCGAATAGGAAATGTTTGGGTTGAGGAAGTAGGGTTGAAGAGGGAAGAAGAAGCAGAATGTGTTTGAAGGGTAAAAAAGGAGGATTTTGGGTTTATGGAATTTTAGAATTTTATCTAGTGGGGATTAATTAGTTTGGTTTGATTTTATGTGTTTGAGTTTGATATTTTTGAATTTATGGATTTGGGTTTGAAGGTGATGAATTTCTGGATTTTTGATGAAGGTGGATGAAGTTGTTGTTGAAGATGATGAAGAGATGAGGGAAGAAGATGAAGAATAGGGGAAAATCAAGTGTTGCTGGTTTACTCTAATATACAATAGATCTGAATGATCATACGGTCCTCTTTTTAAAAATGAGATCAAATGGTTTTTTAAAAAAGATCAAATGGTTAAAATTCATTAAATTAATAAGGTCTACGGTAGATTACTTTTAATGTTGGTCCACCTTAGACATTTAAAGTGAAGGTGATAACATAGAAGACCAAAACTTATAACGGCAGAAAAATTAAGGGACCACTTTGAGACATTTTTTAGTTATGAGACCATTTTGCAACAATCAATTAAGTTAAGGGACCGGTGAATCAATCAAGCCTAAAATTAAACTAGTGACATAGGATAAATTATGGTGACAAAATTGACTTATCCTCCCATTTTAATTGGCCAAACAATCATAAGAAGAGTATCCTTTCAAAAAATTAAAATCTTAACTAGAGTATATTAATTAAATTAGATTTAATTATTTATTCTTTGTGAATCTATTTTTTTAGCTGAACTAAGATGCATGCATCACGGGAAATCATCGACAAGCCAACTAGGTTGGCACCTCTGTGAAACCCTCATATTTTTCCGCTTGTCTCATAATAAATATATTTATTAAAAAAGAAGAAAAATCGAAAAACGGAACAAAGGAAAAAGAAACTAAGGAAATTGAAAAGTAGGCAAACCAAAGCGGTCCTTAAAGAAATCATCTTTTGATGTGCCAGGATGTATTGGCGCAACCTCCACATTGCAACTATCAGGGCCAGCGCCGCTTTCTCGATCTGCTGGTACCTAATTTCTGGACCTTGGAGCACTTTGGAGACGAAGTAAACCGGGTTTTGTCCTTAGCTGGTTTCTCGGACCAGCACAACACTGACCGCCTCGTCTGAGACCGATTAGTATAGGTAAAGAACTTCACCTTGGTTTGGTCCGGTGAGGATCGTGGGTTCGGCCAATACCTTCTTTAGGTTCGCGAAGGCTTTTTCATATTCCAGCGTCCACTCAAAGTTCGCCTATTTCCCGAGGAGCTTGTAGAAGGAAGCACGTGGTGCGTTGAGCAGGCTATGAAGCGAGATAGGGCTGTCAACATTCCGTTGAGTCGTTGTATGCCTTTCTTCGTCCTGGGGGACTCCATATCTACCATCGCTTTGCAATTGTCGGGGTTTACTTTTATTCCACTTTTGGTTAGGTAAAATCCCAAGAACTTCCCGGCCCTTACCCCGAAGGCACACTTCTCTGAGTTCAGGCGCATGTTGTATTTGCAGACCTTGAGGCAAATTAGTAGTACAGGTGAGTCAGTCATGACATATTCTATCACCAGGACACGTAGGCAGATGCCGAGGGGTGGCCGTTGATTAGTTTTATTTATTTTTAGGACTTTTTGACTTGGATGTAACCTTATGACATTTTCGTACTTATGCATTTTGACGTAGATCTAATTTAATGACATTTGCTATTTATTTGATTTATTGTGTTAACTTTAATGTGTTGGTTTTATTTTAATTGAATGAATGTATATTTGATGAGAAAATTATTGAAAGAATGTATACAGGAAATATGTATCTTTGTGAAATTGATTCAGCCTCTGCCTCTGCCTTTAGGGCGCAACTACAGTTAACTATCGTTGGGCCAGCTGCAGTTAACTATAGTTGTGCCAACAGTAGTTAACTCCCGCTGGAAAGACCGAACGGTAGTTAAATACCGTTGGAGGTAATTGCGTCATTTCAATGTGTTTTTAATCAAAAATCAACCGTGAGAAAAACAATTTTCAAATTAAAGACAAGAAAGAGTACAAGAGGTGGGGGACTAGGCACGACCCATCACTAACAAAACAAAACATAAAAAGCAAACAAGTAAACCTATAGTCAGGTAAATCATGAAATGAAACTCTTTAACAACCCCTTCATCCCCTTATAAAACCACTTCTCCCTTCCCTCATTTTTCATCACCAAAATCACACAAAAAACAAAGCCAAAAAACAAGTTTTTTCACCTACCCTTGTGCTTACATTATTAAATTTCTCTTAAGTTTTTTAATTTCACATACCCTTTTGGCTTTTGCTTAATTTGTTCAATTCTACGAATACAATGTTCAATCAAGAGAAACTCATGCATTACCAAGTGGAACCATCATGGAGCTACTACATGAGAGTAAGAACAATGGAAGAAGATCAAATGGAGAGAATAATGAGGTTAGCTGCACAAAGTGCTTGTGATACTCAGCATTAGTAATTGCTGTATGTGCCACGCAACGAAGAGTTTGTTCTGTGGAATGGGAGTAAATGCAATGGTTCATGAACTTGATGAAGATCCTAAAGGGAAAGAAATGAAGAGAGCATTAATGAAGTTACTTGGAAATTCAACATCACTTCCGGTTTTTTCATTGGTGGGAATTTAGTTGGTTCTATGGATAGAGTTTTGGCTTTTCATATTAATGGTTCTCTTGTTCCTCTTCTCAAAGAAGCTGGTGTAGTTGTTGGCTTTAATATATGTGTAAAAATCTTAAACGACACTTATTTTAAAACAGAAGAAATATTGTACTTTTACTTTCTTTCCCTATCCGTCTCACTCTATCTTAGACAAACAACCACCTTTCCTAAGCTCAAAAAACTACTTCTGACCTTATAGACTTTAATATATAACCATTTTAGTTTTGTTCTTTTTTTTTAAAAAAATTTTCCACTGTTTGAAAAACATTTATGCTTGCACCACAACATGCATATTCTCCTTAGAAAAAGAGAGAGAAAATGTTGGTTTTGAATTTTCAAACTGTTGTATTTGAATTTTCAAATTCTATTTTGAAAGAGAATATTTACCGAAGTTGTTATTAGGTTGAGTCACGACCAGATCACTCTCTTTAAAACGTTTCGTGTCACTACTCAAAATTGTGCAAGACAGACTATCAACCACGTTGTCTCTCGGATAAAACAAGCTCAGCGACAACTATGCGGTTAACTACTGCACGGTAGAAAACCGTTCGAGATTTACACCTCCAATATGGTACTAAGACCACTCTTCAATACTGAAACCACTCTAATATGGTACTGTGACCACTCTATTATGGTGCTAAGACCACTCAAATATGGTGTTACCACCATTCTAACCTTTAAGTTCTCCACAAAATATCAATATGGTACTACGACCACTCAAATATGGTGATATCACCATTCTGACTTTTTAACTTCTCCAAAAGTAGAAAAAAATATCGAAAGAATATTTATATACTGTTAAGATCATACTTAGTTCCGATGGGGAGTTATTATTCCAAAAATGGACAATAATCTTAAAAATACTCTTTATTCCGATGGGACATATATTATCGAAGAGACTATGTTCTTAAGACCTTTCTTAATTCCGAAGGGACATTATACAACTATTGATGAGGTTACTTGGAAATTCAACATCTCTTCCGGTTGTTTTCACTGGTGGGAAATTTGTTGGTTCTATGGATAGAGTTTTGGCTTTTCATATTCATAGTTCTCTTGTTCCTCTTCTCAAAGAAGCTGGTGCTTTATGGCTTTAATTATATTAGTGATCATAAGCACTGACTTATAATTTGGTTTAATTGTTGGCCTGAAAGATTAAAATTTGCAATAAAAGTTACAGCAGACTTGCAGTAAATGTAGCAAATCACTGACACAGACTGATAACTGTAGTCATATATGAGCATCCAACTAGATTCAGTGGAAAAAATTGTCTGATAAGTGTGGCTTGCAACTCTTTAATAACTGAATTTTAAGTAGAAGAAAGTAGCTATTAGTTGAAATTAGATTGACATAAAATTAGTTTATTTGAGATATGAGAATCATTGACCGTTGTGGCTACTTATTTGTTTCTGCATACACTCATTGCAATTATCATTACTATCTACCATCATACCTACATATCAATGTGCACCAGCAGTATTATATAAGCTTTGTTTGATAAGACATAAAATTGAGCTTATAAACTTATAGCTTATAAGGTCGTATGATTAAAAAAAGAATTGTTTGGTAACTGTTATTTTTACGTGAGCTTATAGCTTATTTTCAAGAGCATATAACGGTTTTTGATAAGCTAATACAAGTAGTTTATAACTTATTACTTTTTATCTTCATTTTACCCATAAATGAGTGAAACCTTCATTTTGGAAGGCAGAGCAAATCCCTATCCACTTACATAGCTCATACCACATACCTACAAAAATCGGACACTTGAAAAAAAGGTGAGAAACCGACTCGTTTGCACCACAACAACCAACACACTAAACATGAAACTTTTGCCTGAACCAATTTATGTCAAGCCTTCGACTAAGTCGGGTTACACATGCCAATAGTTCCCTCCAACAGTTTCTTATGCACCTCTTTAACTAAATTAAAATTTGAAGTCTCCCAAACTCTTGAATCTAAGTGACAAATATCATTCCACCAAATGGAACGTCTTTACCACTAACTCTAAAAATCCCATCTCTCTCACCATACCTGCAGTTAGCTAGAGGTCTATACCAGAAACCCATGCCCTCATTTCTAATTTTCCAATCCCATTTACCCACAAGAGCAGTGTTGAATACCCTCAAACCTCCACTTCTAAAGGTCTACACACCTTATCCCATTTAACCCAATTAAGTTTTCTATCCTCCCCACTACTTCCCCATAAGAGTTGTTTAAAAAGTGATTCGAGTTTAGAGACAATACTTGCCGAAGTCTTGAAAAAAGAGAAGAAAAAACTGGGAGAGTTGACAGGACGAATTTTATAATAACCACGCGACCCCCAATGGATAGCTGCTTATGCTTCCAATTTGATAATCTATGTCTCACCGCGTCAATCACCGGTTGTCAAGTACTATATTGCTTTGGATTTGCACCAATAGGTAAGCCAAAGTACTTAAAAGGCAAGGACCCTATTTTAGAATTAAGGATACTAGCCACTTTTTCAAGCAAACTTTGAGAAATATTTATCTCACTGTAACACCCATACTAATTTTATCTAGAATATTAGCATGTGCATTAAACTGATACTGGATACATCAAAATTTTCAATAATAAAATACAACACAACTGAAAGAATACAAATTGCTCGTTTATACAACCAAATCAAGTACCATAATAAATACTTAAACAAAAGTCCGATAAGCTCTTGAGCTGGTACATGACGAGCAACTGCACTCCATCCAGTATCTTCCTGAAAGATCCTCATCACGAACCTCGTGTTAACCTGCAAAACCTGCACCAGAAGGATTGGGATGAGACATAATGTCTCAGTGAGTTCCACCTAACCCACTGTTGGCAAACCTGGGGACACCTAGGGTCGCCATGCACTAACTCTCGGCAATCTCGGGGATTCCTATGATCGCCAAGTCTTAACCTTTCCCATAAGGGATTACACCTGCTTGAAACTGATAATTGTATAGTCATAAGAGCTAGACTATAACCTGATAACTTAGTGATCGAGGGAAAACTAGGATCACTGCATATATCTTTCTTAATCATAACATAATTTCATACCTAGTGATCTGGGGACATCCTATGATCACTTTCTGATAACCGTTATCTGAACAGTACTTGCCATAAACTTATGTAATAAATACATATACATCTTGCTCAACATAAAATTAGTAAGTTAGGGTTGAACATACATTAACTTATCCTGGTTCATTTTATGGAGTGCATCCGGGTGGAGTAACCCCGAAGTACATCTCCCCTCATACCGGTGAAATTCCTATCTGAGGCTAACGCTGGACTCCTCTTATCATCGTGCAAGACTTACATAGAAACAACGTCTGTCCACTACTAACGGGGAACCTCGACTCCACTACTAACGGGGAGCCCGAGAATCACGACTTAACTTAATCTTTGCCGTGTAGGATTTACATCCGAAGAACGCCTAACTACTACTAACGGGGTATCTTAACTACTAGCGGGGAGTCATAAAGTCACGACTTAACATATTATCATATTCTTTACGTATAAATATAACTTATAACCTCACGTGTGGACAACCATCTCGGTGAAGTCCCATCCGGCATAGTCCGGAGCCTGCTGGACACGTCAAACATAATCTTATAATTCTTACGTGTGGATAGACCTTTCAGAGAAATCCCATCCGGCATAATCCGGAGTCTGTTGAACACGTATAATCTTAGCATAATACTTATCTTAATTCATGGGTATGTCTGATACATTCATCACATAATTAATCATGTGATACTTAACCTATAATATAAGGTTCTAAGCTTATCGTTCTCATAAGCCACTTAATCATTGTTGGGAAACTGAACCCCCTTAAGCTTATCTGAAGCTTTGAATGTGGAAACATTCCTTGTACTTTCATACACTCAATTGAGTACATTCAACTTGCTATCCTATCACAGGATCTAGACACATCGTTATCATGTGTCGTGCTTAGGGCTTGAAAACCCATCTATAACAACTCTTGTTCTTACTTGAACTTCTGCGGATAAAATACCCATCACTCTGATATGATACATATCTTTGACCTAGATTAATCCTTGAAGGTTCTTGTATATCACTACCCCAAAGCATATCAAAGATCATTGGCAAGGTACAGTTGTTTATAATAAAAATGCCATCCTGGGCAGGTTCGCTTTGCGACCCTGAGCGTCGCTCTGCGATCCCTGCGTCTGATCCTTCAGACTCTGAAGTCAGCTTCAGAAGGTTCAGAGTCTGAAGCTTTCGCAGAGCGTCCAAAACTTCGCTCTGCGACTCAGCTTCTGATCACTTCGCAAAGCAAAGTCTGGGCGATGGCTAGGCGATGGTAGACAGTAGGAAAACTCTGCTACTTCGCAGAGCAAACTCTTGGTCGCTCTGCGACCGTAGCAGAACATAGAATTTTTCTGAAAAACATGTCTTAATCTTGAAAACCTTGGTACCCAACTGACCAGTGATCTTTGAAAACATGTCAGGGACTCATTTGAACTATAAAAACTTACTGTGAACCAGGATTAAGCAAGGATCAAGCATATGTATCAAAAAGGGGGAAAAACTTTCCTTTTCCTTATAACTTTAGAAATCTGATGTGATTCTCACACAATATAACCCAAAGGGGATAAGCTACTCTAAGGAACTCACCATAAAGTTGCTGGTCTTGATAAGCTTCCTTTTTCCAAACCCTAGCTTGGTCTTACTTTCTCTTTAAGCTTCCACTTTCTTCAACTTTCTCAAAACTTATTTGCTTGCCTACTGTTTAAGAAATCAGGGAAAGGCAATTGGGGAATTAAGCTGTTGCTGATGCAAACCGATTCCTAGAGGGAGAGGGAGAGACAAATCTATTTTCTAGTGAGAAGGAAATGGCAATAATGAAGAATATTTCATACTTATCTCTTTAAATGCCCCTTCCTCTCATAATTACAAATCTGCCACTACTCTCTCTTAATTCCTTTGTTACTGATAAAAGTTACGTTTAAGTGGGATGTTACACTCACCAAGAGACTCTTTTGAAAATTATTTTTAGCCCCAACATCAATTCAAACAACAATAGATTCACCTTCATGATTAGGACGTTCCGCCAACCTTTTCCACATACGATAAACGTGTCATCCACATATTGAAGGTGAGAGAAGCAGTCGTCACCCCCATCAATTTGAATCCTGAAAACATTCCCAACCCTACAGACCTCCTCATTAGTTGGTTAAAGCCTGCAACTTCTATAAGAAAGAGAAATGGCGATAATGGATCGCCTTGTCTCAAACCGCGACAGACTGATTGACAAGACCGACGCCGTGACTTCCGTTGCTTGGTATTCATCAAAACGACGCTGATAGGAGCAAAACCTAACGTGTTGATGGAATTGAATATTAATGTTCTTGAATTTCAAATCAGAAATTTTACACAAAATATTATCCTATTTCAGCAGTGTAATATTAATTTTGTGCAACGCAAGGAAAAAAATTTGTGAAAAGAATCCACATTTGGTACGATTTACAATTGGTTATTAAACAACAACAATTTTTAACATTAAATTACATTTATCAAATTGTCATACATTAATCTTGCATATATATATATAAAGATAAGTTTAACATCGACATACATCAATAAAAACTCATAAAGAGCAATGGAGTTTTAGCTCGGGTGAAAATAGTGTCTATAAAATGAGTACAATAACCAAACAAGGTGTAGTTCCAATAAGCTCCAATATTTTTCTTCATAGCATTCCGCCGCCATGTTCCGTCATTCATGCCTGATGTGTTTGAAGTTCAGGTTGTAGATCTACAATTCAAAATGAACCCATTTAAACAATAGATCGATGAAAAACGAAAAAAAATAGAACAGAAACACTGTAAATCATGTAAAGTGTTTCATTATTCTCAAGTTTATAGCATCTTATAACATGCCAACAAGTTGCAAAATGTAGTGCCTGGAACTATCAGATTTGTACTGCAGAGGTAATTTAACTTGGGAAAGATGGTTTCTAACAGATCTATTGCAATTTCATAATAGAGTTTTCCCCATTCTCAAGTTTCCAAAGCTCTTTTCATATTTTTTCAGATGCATTAGTAACATGACCCTAAATCAGAACTGGATGCATCAGACTGCGATCAAATTTACAAAATATTGTTGTGTTGTGCATTGCTATTGTCGTTGCTAAAGCAAAACTTTTCAAGATAAGTGTCAATACATCCTACAAACAGATTCTAACTCAGAAGATCATACCAGATGCACAAATTATTTCATCAACAATTCACATCAAGAAAATAGCAATTTAAGAAACAAAAGAAATTAAATTGCAGAATTTCTGAAAACCGCTGGAAAAAAATCGAAGAAATCTATGGTTCTTTCAATATCTAAACAAATTCCAGGACTGCCACAACTAAGATACATTGCACCAATATTAACAAATAAGATACTAATAAACAATTTAAATTTATGGTTCTTTCAATAATTTCATCTAGATAGAGAAATAAATCCTTAAGAAAGATAAGGAATATAATTGCAACGTGCAAACCTATGAAAAATCATGTGTCATTACAAAGATATGCCAAAAATGGAATAGTACAGTATAATTCAATAAAAAAACATAAATGTTCAATTGTGATACGAAAAGATCTATTGTACCTCTTAGGTGGTTAATATTAGTGTAGCATTAACTGAAGAAAAAAGACATGACACTCTTGGAGTCATAACTTGTCAATAAAAAAATGAGATTCTACGTATAGTCCAACCGCTGACGGTTTGGTTTGTAATAATTCCATGGCAATCAATAGCAGTTTAAAAAATTCAAAACGAACTCAAGTGCACAATTCAAAAAGGTCAAACAAGGGGAAGAAAGGATAGATATGTAAACAAAATAGCATAGAAACATTTAAACACACCCTGGAAAAACTTGTGAAACAAGGTGCAAGGTGGCTTCTAATGTGAGGGTTCAATTAAGATCATCATCGGTGGAACCAAAAAATAATACTGTTAGACATATAGTTGATGGTCCTAATTTGTTAAAGATCAAAATGAGAATTTATACACATTCTCACACAATCTTACTCCACCTCTCAAGAGTGAATGCCTAATTCTCAAGAGTGAAGTCATATCCCTTTGTGAAAAAACAAACAAATTAGATTCTATTATGATGAAATAATACAAATCTGAACAGCAGGCAGGTGATACTTGAATTGGTGTGATAAGAACAAGAAGAATATTCACTATCTGTTGAATTGCAAAATCATTATATGGCTAAAATTAAATATATATATAGATAACTGATTTCTAAACAGGTATTCGGAACAGTCGGTTGATTCACCATATCTATGGCAAAGTTTTAAAGTAAAGGAAATAATCACACAATTGAAACCAAGTCAAAACCAAGTACATAAATTGAAATAAATATTATGTTGGAGAAAAACTTACTTTCAACCGGTTGAAACCAGACTTTCGACATAATCCTTGATAGAGAACCAACATATCTTATTGTTAACTCTAGATTTCAGTACTCTATTAGTTCTCAAGTTATAGAGAATTGCTTGGTTATGTAGGCGGCTTACGAATACCAATGTATCACCATCTTCAGAAAGATGCAATGGCTTTAATTTCAACCACGAGTAAACAACTCTTGAATTTAAATTCATTCGAAGAAAATAGCATAGAAACATTTAGACACACCCCAGAAAAACTAGTGAAACAAGGTGCAAGGTGACTTCTAGGGTAAGGGTTCAACTAAGTTCATCACCGGTGGAACCCAAAAATAATCCTATTAGACATATAGTTGATGGTCCTAATTTGTTAAAGATCAAAATGAGAATTTCTACACATTCTCACACAATCTTACTCCACCTCTCCATAGTGAATGCCTAATTCTCAAGAGTGAAGTCATATCCCTTTGTGAAAAAATAAAGAAATTAGACTATCATGAATGATGAAATAATACAAATCTGAACAGCAGACAGGTGATACTTGAATTGGTGTGATAAGAACAAGAAGAATATTCACTATTTGTTGAATTGCAAAATCATTATATGGTTAAAGTGTATATAGATAACTGATTTCTAAACACGTATTCGGATCTGTCGGTTGATTCACCATATCTATATCTATGACAAAGTTTTAAAGTAAAGGAAATAATCACACAATTGAAACCAAGTCAAAACTAAGTACATAAATTGAAATAAATATTATGTTGGAGAAAAACTTACTTTCAGCCGGTTGAAACCAGACTTTCTACATAATCCTTGATAGAGAACCAACATATCTTATTGTTAACTCTAGATTTCAGTACTCTATTAGTTCTCAAGTTATAGAGAATTGCTTGGTTATGTAGGCGGCTTACGAATACCAATGTATCACCATCTTCAGAAAGATGCAATGGCTTTAATTTCAACCACGAGTAAACAACTCTTGAATTTAAATTCATTCGAAGATTGTGATAGCTAAATGTAAAGAATTGAGTCCAAGACCGGTCATCTCCAAATTCTGTCATCTTCCATATAACAAAATCTGTTCCGTTGAAATCATGAGAAAAGCAGAAGGAGTTCATCAACACACAAACACTTGATAAATGTGTCGACTTGTCAGCACCTGGAGGGAGCATCAACTTTGTGTATGTCTCAGTCCCTAGATGTAGTGAAATAATCACAAATTCATGAATAACAGTAGTATTGGAAGGAATCTGATTGCGTGCCAACCAGTTAACAGTGCAATTGAATTGTACACCATCATACATTCTCCAATAAGAATAGAGAAGCTGAAGAGGCACAAGAGATAAAGTTTGTATAGTTCTCCAAACATTATCACCCAAAGTAAAAATGCTCACTTCAACCACAGGGTTGCTGACGTTGTTATTATAATGCAAGGCCACAACCTTATAAGTGTCGGTTGAATTATCATAACAAAACACGAACCTCCAAGAATTCGATTGATAATTGAAATCTTGAAAACAAGCTGATCTATCAGATATTTTCCTGGTGGCGGGGTTCCAGAAACGGAGCCAGATGGAGTAATTATTGAGTGCGACATAAGAATAACCGAACAAGCAGACCAATCCATTGCATGAACCAATAACTTCACGACAATCTTTGTCATGCAATAGATAATAAGGATCCTTAGGAAAGGTGATATGACGGTTATCTAATAAACGAGCAGCAGGAAAAGGTACGAAACAGTAATCATCATCATCAAATGTGGGTGTCTCGTAAGAGACTAACGAGAAGTGCGGGTTTCGTGCAGATCTATTGAGGTGCATTTTTACGAATTTAGGATCGGAGATAATAGTGTTACAAGACTTACTCACACACTTGATCTGCATCAAAGATCTTACTGGAAGCCATGATAAGATTTCTGCGATAACCTCGTCGGGGAGAATTACTGATGGCGGCAGATTGGATTGAGAGCGGAGACGCCGCGTGTTCGGTGGCTGTTTATTCATCAGAACGAGCTGTGTCGGTGCAGTTGAAAGTTGACGATGCAAAGACGTGAGTTTGTGTAAATGAAGTGAGTATTGGTATACCGTATACTAGTCACTCATTCTCTATTAATATTTTTTTTGTTTTTTTAGTTTAACTGCTATACTAGTAAAAATTACTATGCACTGCACCAGTAAAAAATAGGGGAAAAAGATGTGGGTTTGAAGGTGATGAATTTCTAGATTTTTGATGAAGGTGGATGAAGTTGTTGTTGAAGATGATGAAGAGGTGAGGGAAGAAGATGAAGAATAGGGGAAAAATCAAGTGTTGCTGCTCTAATATACAATAGATCTGAATGATCATACGATCCTCTTTTTAAAAAAGAGATCAAATATTAATGGTTAATATTCATTAAATTAATAAGGTGTAGGGTAGATTACTTTTAATGTTGGTCCACCTTAAACATTTAAAGTGAAGATGATAACTTAGAAGACCAAAACCTATAACGGCAGAAAACTTAAGAGACCACTTTGAGACGTTTTTTTAGTTATGAGACCATTTTGCAACAATCAATTAAGTTAAAGGACTGGTGAATCAATTAAGCCTAAAATTAAACTAGTGAAAGAGGATAAAGTATGGTGACAAAATTGACTTATCCTCCCATTTTAATTGGCCAAACAATCATAACAAGAGAATCCTTTCAAAAAATTAAAATCTTAACTAGAGTATATTAATTAAATTAGATTTAATTATTTATTCTTAGCTGAATTAAGATGACATACATCACGGAAATCATCGACATGCCAACTAGGTTGTTGGCACCTCTATGAAACCCTCATATTTTGCCGCTTGTCTCATATAATAAATATATTTATTAAAAAAGAAAAAAAAATCGAAAAACAGAACAAAGGAAAAAGAAACTAAGGAAATTGAAAAGTAGGCAAACCAAAGTGGTCCTTAAAGAAATCATCTTTTGATGTGCCAGGAAGTATTGGCGCAACCTCCAGGTTGCAACAACCAGGGCCAGCACCACTTTCTCGATCTGCTGGTACCTAGTTTCTCGACCTTGGAGCACTTTGGAGACGAAGTAAACCGGCTTTTGTCCTTAGCCGGTTTCTCGGACCAGCACAACAGTGACAGCCTCGTCCGAGACCGATAAGTATAGGTAAAGAACTTCCCCTAGGTTTGGTTTGGTGAGGATTGGGGGTTCGGCCAATACCTTATTTAGGTTTGCGAAGGCTTTTTCACATTCCGACATCCAGTCAAAGTTCGCCTCTTTCCTGAGGAGCTTGTAGAACGGAAGCACATGGTGCGTTGAGCAGTCTATGAACCGAGATAGGGCTGTTAATATCCGTTGAGTCATTGTATGCCTTTCTTCGTCCTTGGGGACTCCATATCTACCACTGCTTTGGAATTGTCGGGGTTTACTTTTATTCCCCTTTTGGTTAGGTAAAATCCCAAGAACTTCCCGGCCCTTACCCCGAAGGCATACTTCTCTGAGTTCAGGCGCATGTTGTATTTGCAGACCTTGAGGCAAATTAGTAGTACACGTGAGTCAGTCATGACATATTCTATCACCAGGACACGAAGGCAGATGCCGAGGGGTGGCCGTTGATTAGTTATATTTATTTTTAGGACTTTTTGACTTGGATGTAACCTTATGATATTTTCGTACTTATGCATTTTGACTTAGATCTAATTTAATGACATTTGCTATTTATTTGATTTATTGTGTTAACTTTAATGTGTTGGTTTTATTTTAATTGAATGAATGTATATTTAATGAGAAAATTATTGAAAGATTGTATACAGGAAAAATGTATCTATGGGAAAAGACCAAAATGGGCACAAAAGGATAAGAAAGGACTTGTACTATAAAAGGACAACAAGATCTAATTTTGAAGGTGTGTGCTAGTGGGTTGTGCTAACTAGAATAGAGATTGGAGGCAACAGCTTCCAATCAACCCTAGCTACCATTAGAGATTCAAATCATTCTTCTTCATCTCATACCTTCATCCATTTCCATTTTGAAAGCATAGTAGTTAGAATCTTAAAGTTTTAGAGTCATTAGAGTAAATTGTTAAGGGAGATCTGCAAAGAACTCATCTTCATCCTCAAAGGATTGTAATCTCTCTTTTGTAAACTCTAATTTTATCTAATGATTTATGCAATTATGTTTTTATCTCTAATCTTTTCCATTTCTAAGGTTCAGCTCACCATTTGCTAAACCCCTTGTGGTTTAGACATGGCGAGGTTATGATTTATTTATTTACTTGCGATATATAAAGTTGTAGCGCTGACTCTAACAAACTGTTTTAACTCAAAATCTTTAGAAATAAATTTTGATCACTTTTATTTTTAATGCTATAGCTCCCTGATCCCGACAGGGTATGGGAGTGGAAAATATTTGTTAGATATGAATTTGTCCTTAAGCACCACACTTGTGAAAGGACCAAAAGAGACTGCTTGAATTGATTATCTTGAACGTAGAAGAATAGGAAACTATAGCTCTGTGAATATCAGTTAGCTTAAGAGATTAATAAAGGGCTATAGCACTGAGAGTCACCGAAACTATACCACGCTATAGCTAAGCACTACGTTCTTGGTAGAACTGTTGTCATATGGCACATAAGACCCGATAGCTTAATACCTTAGTGCAGAAAGGCCGGACACCTGAACCTAGCAACTATTGCGTGTTATATCTCGTGATCGAGCCTAGAAATTAGTGCCGTCCCGACCTTAACATGATGGATGAGGTAAGACTCCCTAAGACCAATTGGTTTGTTAGGAAGCCGGTCATTGAGAGATATAGCTTTATGAACCACAAAGTTGCGAGAAGCTAATAAATGGCTGCAATTCTATGAGTCATGATAAGTGCCAGAAAGTGGTTAAAATGCATGTTTAATATAGGCACTTTTCTTACTTGTTTTACAAGTTATCTTAGGATAAGCTCATATTTGTGGTTAAAAATGCTAAATTTGTGATCCTATGCCTTACCCCATCTAATATTGCAGGAGTTTCATGCTTGGACCTGAATTGAGCAAAGAATGTGAAGTTTAGTTAAAGCCATCGCTACAAGCGCCAGATGCCTCGCTACAAGCGAGCCTAGGCAGGGATTTTCAGAGGTTCATCGCTACAAGCGATGGAACGGTCGCTTCAAGCGACCAAGGGCGGTTTAATGCCAGATGCTGACGTGGAGCTCTCCCATTGGCCCAGCAACTTCATCGCTACAAGCGACAGGCTGGTCGCTTGTAGCGAGCGAACTTTAACTCAGCTTTATAAAGCTTTTTAGCTCATTTTTTCAAAAAGAACCATTAGATAGCTTTATATTTTTCACCCAGTAATAGTTAGGACTTAGTTTTTGGGGCTAGAAGCTTTGATCTTCAAGGAGCAAAAGTGATTGGATTGTGGAATCAACCAAAGGCTTTGGGAAATCAAGACTTGGGTTTGTATTTTCATCTTTTCTCTTCTCTTTTGTAAAGTTGTCATGAAAATGAACAACTAACTTCCCCTTTGTTGGGATTGGAGGTATTCATTCTAGTTTAGATGTATTAATTGATTATGCAAACATATGGTTTTAGCTATTTATGTGAATTTGAGTTTTTCTTGCCATTCATTGTCATGTTTTGATTTAAAATGATATTGACGAATACTTTTAAATCTTTGGTGAGAATAACTTCTATCAAAATAAGAAAATCTAGAAATGGATTTGGGTTTTGATAATCGCACAAAGTTTCGGAACTTAAAGCTTTCGGATCGTTTGATTGATTGGGAAATCGTCGATTAAACGATACGATCGATCTCGCGATCCCTGTGGAGACGATACAAAAATACTTACCTCGTTTGATGTTAAAATATTACAACATCAAAATGGCGCCGTTGCCGGGGATTGGTGTTTAGATATCTTGAGCATCGCAATAATTTTTATTGTTTTGAGCTTTTTGTATATTCTTGTTAATATTTTTCTTCTCTTTTGTACATTATATTTTATGTTTGCATTAACCCTCTTTGCAAAGCAAAGAAAAATTTCTTGTTAGTTATTCGTGTTTCAGATTCTCAACAAAGAGGAAATCATGGCTGATCATGATTATTTCAACTTCTATACTCCATACGAGTATGAATCCTATCAACAATATCAACAATATCCGTCTGAAGATGAACAAATGGAAAGAACGGAAAATATCTTGAATTTGTTCATGCAACAATCCATGATCAACATGCAAAATACCAACCACAGATTGAGAGCGTTATCAATCCAGTTGGATATTTTGCAAGTTCAATTGAATTGTCTACCAAGAATCATGGAGGTTCAGACCAACAATCAATCCACTTTGGAATTTGGAGAGATTGTTGAAGACGAGGTTGATGAGAGTGAGGAAGAGACGATGTTTGAAGGATGTGGTATTAGGGAATTAATGGAAGAATTAGAAATACCACACACCATAGAACTTCCTCAAGAAATGTCAGATTCTGAAGAAGACATAGCTGTTGATAGTGAAGAAGTGTTGGAGATTGAGAAGACGAAACAGCTTCTTAACAAGGAAGAAACTTGTGCAAAGGAGGGGGTGATAGTGAGCAAGGCCGAAATTGATTTGGTCATAGATTGCATGTGCTCCTTGCTCACCATATTCTGGATAGGGAGGTATTGGACTCCACATCAGCTATGCCTCAAGTTCATGGAATTCCTCCCACAGAAAAGGGATACTAGAGCTGATGTGCGCTCCGTCTCGTTCTGGCCACCCTAACGAATCAGGCGTCGAGCTAACGACGTAAAACAAGCGCTTGTTGGGAGGCAAACCAACTTTGTAAGTATTTATGCTTTATTTTAATTCTCATAATAGTTTTCGCATGAAGGGAATGTGGTGCATTTCAATTTTCAGAAAAATCTGTTACCTGTCATGGTCGCTACAGCGATGAATGCCATCGCTGTAGCGACGAGCTTGAGACTTTTCATCGCTATAGCGACAGGTGGATCGCTGTAGCGACGACAGTAAAACCTGTCTTTTACAGATTTCAAAACCACTAAAACCCATTAACTTCATGTGATAAACTTATGTTTAATTATGCATTTTTTATGAATGTTCAATAATGTTGAATGAGCTTTAAATTTGTGAATCGCTATCAGATGCATGATTATGATAAAAATTGGTTGATTGCGCAAAGCCAAGTTAATTGTTTCTTGCTTTTCTAGGCGTATACTTGAATTTGAAATGAGTACTTTGCACACCATTTATCTCATACAGTTTTACACAATAACATGCTTATTATGTGAACCACTTAGAACTAGCCAAAATGTGAGGTATCCTCAATCATTGTATATATGCAGGAGACCGGCATTTTAGTTTAACTCGATTGTTTTATGTTAAATCTGATAATTGTTTTAAATTGTATGAAAGCACTGATATGATCAAGGCATTTTTTGAATTGAGAATAAACACTTGACCATAAAAAGCCTACCCGGTGAGAGAGCGAGTATTTGATAACCTAATTTGAGCCTAATGAATCAGAATCCTTAATTATGAACTGCCAATATTCATAAGCACAATGCTTAGTGAATTTGCCCAAATATTTCAAAATCCAGTTCATAGTTAAAACACTATAGGATTCTGATATTCTTACATTCTTTTGAACCCTTATCCATCGTGTTTATTGACCTTTGCCAAAATGATAAAGGAACATTCGATTAGGGTATCATTGAACTAAGTTGGGGAGAAAGGGAGGTTGTGAATGTTAAGTGAATGGTGAATTGGTGTAATTGATATTGACAACAAGAAAAAGAAAAAGAAAAGAAAAAAAGAAAGAAAAGCAAACCATGAAAAAGAAAAGAGAAAAATAGAAAGGTTTGCAATAAATCAAAGAAAAAGTTGTCAAGATCAATCAAGAAAAGAAAAAAATTTGAAGTTCACCAAGAGTTGTATTTGAGAAAGGAGGAAGTATGTAAATAGATTGAATGTTCCTCTTGCTTGGCCTTTTGAATTCATATATCCCACATATGACATTTCTTTTGAAACCAAGCCAAATTACAACCCTTAAAGACCTTGTGATCATTTGCTTTTATGCTTTTAAAAACGATAATTAGATTGACGCATAATTTGATTGGTATGTTAGCATATTTGCCGGATGAGTGTTCGTACCCTCACAATTGATTTCAATTTGTTCATATACTTTCAAAGAAGTGTGTTAGGTGTGGTTCATTGTTAACTATGTTATTGCCTTGCATTGTATGATTTGAATTTTGTGTTTAGAACTTATGTCATATTCATTGTATATATTTAGATTAATGAGAAACTTTGTACTTGCCCGCGCAATCCGCATTTGAATTATTGCATCTGAAAACTTTTCATTTCTTTGCATGTATTTTAAAAAATGTCCAAAGCCTTGTTTTTCCATTTGTTTGAGTCCTTTGTTTGAGGACAAACAAAGATTTAAGTCGGGGAGTGAGACGAGCTGCAAACCCTGTCGCTGTAGCGACGTTTAGGTCGCTTGTAGCGATGGCAGTAAATAGTTAGGACTTAGTTTTTGGGGCTAGAAGCTTTGATCTTCAAGGAGCAAAAGTGATTGGATTGTGGAATCAACCAAAGGCTTTGGGAAATCAAGACTTGGGTTTGTATTTTCATCTTTTCTCTTCTCTTTTGTAAAGTTGTCATGAAAATGAACAACTAACTTCCCCTTTGTTGGGATTGGAGGTATTCATTCTAGTTTAGATGTAATAATTGATTATGCAAACATATGGTTTTAGCAATTTATGTGATTTGAGTTATTCTTGCTATTCATTGTCATGTTTTGATTTAAATGCTATTGACGAATACTTTTAAATCTTTGGTGAGAATAACTTCTATCAAAATAAGAAAATCTAGAAATGGATTTGGGTTTTGATAATCGCACAAAGTTTCGGAACTTAAAGCTTTCGGATCGTTTGATTGATTGGGAAATCGTCGATTAAACGATACGATCGATCTCGCGATGTCATTTGGGAAATCAATGACGTTGTCGAGCGATACGTGGTAATTTCACTAAAACGCTAAAACTCATATGCACGATCTTTAGATTACATTCGAAGCCCGATTGAGGAAATCCTATCTCAACGCTTTTATTCCTTAGTTTTTGTCGTCTTTATTTTCCGCATATTTACATAACCATAGTTTATGTACAAACAAGTTTTAAAACCCTTTTAGCTCAAACGATAGCGATTGTTGAACGGTTCAGAGTGTCGCACTAATCCCTGTGGAGACGATACAAAAATACTTACCTCGTTTGATGTTAAAATATTACAACATCAAAATGGCGCCGTTGCCGGGGATTGGTGTTTAGATATCTTGAGCATCGCAATAATTTTTATTGTTTTGAGCTTTTTGTATATTCTTGTTAATATTTTTCTTCTCTTTTGTACATTATATTTTATGTTTGCATTAACCCTCTTTGCAAAGCAAAGAAAAATTTCTTGTTAGTTATTCGTGTTTCAGATTCTCAACAAAGAGGAAATCATGGCTGATCATGATTATTTCAACTTCTATACTCCATACGAGTATGAATCCTATCAACAATATCAACAATATCCGTCTGAAGATGAACAAATGGAAAGAACGGAAAATATCTTGAATTTGTTCATGCAACAATCCATGATCAACATGCAAAATACCAACCACAGATTGAGAGCGTTATCAATCCAGTTGGATATTTTGCAAGTTCAATTGAATTGTCTACCAAGAATCATGGAGGTTCAGACCAACAATCAATCCACTTTGGAATTTGGAGAGATTGTTGAAGACGAGGTTGATGAGAGTGAGGAAGAGACGATGTTTGAAGGATGTGGTATTAGGGAATTAATGGAAGAATTAGAAATACCACACACCATAGAACTTCCTCAAGAAATGTCAGATTCTGAAGAAGACATAGCTGTTGATAGTGAAGAAGTGTTGGAGATTGAGAAGACGAAACAGCTTCTTAACAAGGAAGAAACTTGTGCAAAGGAGGGGGTGATAGTGAGCAAGGCCGAAATTGATTTGGTCATAGATTGCATGTGCTCCTTGCTCACCATATTCTGGATAGGGAGGTATTGGACTCCACATCAGCTATGCCTCAAGTTCACGGAATTCCTCCCACAGAAAAGGGATACTAGAGCTGATGTGCGCTCCGTCTCGTTCTGGCCACCCTAACGAATCAGGCGTCGAGCTAACGACGTAAAACAAGCGCTTGTTGGGAGGCAACCCAACTTTGTAAGTATTTATGTTTTATTATAATCCTCATAAAAGTTTTCACCTGAAGGGAATGTGGTGCATTTCAATTTTCAGAAAATCTGTTATCTGTCATGGTCGCTACAGCGATGGATCACATCGCTATAGCGACGAGCTGCAAACCCTGTCGCTGTAGCGACGTTTAGGTCGCTTGTAGCGATGGCAGTAAAACTTGTCAGTACAGATTTTCAATTCCACTAAAACCCATTAACTTCATGTGATAAACTTATGTTTAATTATGCATTTTTTATGAATGTTCAATAATGTTGAATGAGCTTTAAATTTGTGAATCGCTATCAGATGCATGATTATGATAAAAATTGGTTGATTGCGCAAAGCCAAGTTAATTGTTTCTTGCTTTTCTAGGCGTATACTTGAATTTGAAATGAGTACTTTGCACACCATTTATCTCATACAGTTTTACACAATAACATGCTTATTATGTGAACCACTTAGAACTAGCCAAAATGTGAGGTATCCTCAATCATTGTATATATGCAGGAGACCGGCATTTTAGTTTAACTCGATTGTTTTATGTTAAATCTGATAATTGTTTTAAATTGTATGAAAGCACTGATATGATCAAGGCATTTTTTGAATTGAGAATAAACACTTGACCATAAAAAGCCTACCCGGTGAGAGAGCGAGTATTTGATAACCCAATTTGAGCCTAATGAATCAGAATCCTTAATTATGAACTGCCAATATTCATAAGCACAATGCTTAGTGAATTTGCCCAAATATTTCAAAATCCAGTTCATAGTTAAAACACTATAGGATTCTGATATTCTTACATTCTTTTGAACCCTTATCCATCGTGTTTATTGACCTTTGCCAAAATGATAAAGGAACATTCGATTAGGGTATCATTGAACTAAGTTGGGGAGAAAGGGAGGTTGTGAATGTTAAGTGAATGGTGAATTGGTGTAATTGATATTGACAACAAGAAAAAGAAAAAGAAAAGAAAAAAAGAAAGAAAAGCAAACCATGAAAAAGAAAAGAGAAAAATAGAAAGGTTTGCAATAAATCAAAGAAAAAGTTGTCAAGATCAATCAAGAAAAGAAAAAAATTTGAAGTTCACCAAGAGTTGTATTTGAGAAAGGAGGAAGTATGTAAATAGATTGAATGTTCCTCTTGCTTGGCCTTTTGAATTCATATATCCCACATATGACATTTCTTTTGAAACCAAGCCAAATTACAACCCTTAAAGACCTTGTGATCATTTGCTTTTATGCTTTTAAAAACGATAATTAGATTGACGCATAATTTGATTGGTATGTTAGCATATTTGCCGGATGAGTGTTCGTACCCTCACAATTGATTTCAATTTGTTCATATACTTTCAAAGAAGTGTGTTAGGTGTGGTTCATTGTTAACTATGTTATTGCCTTGCATTGTATGATTTGAATTTTGTGTTTAGAACTTATGTCATATTCATTGTATATATTTAGATTAATGAGAAACTTTGTACTTGCCCGCGCAATCCGCATTTGAATTATTGCATCTGAAAACTTTTCATTTCTTTGCATGTATTTTAAAAAATGTCCAAAGCCTTGTTTTTCCATTTGTTTGAGTCCTTTGTTTGAGGACAAACAAAGATTTAAGTTGGGGAGTGTGATAAGTGCCTAAATTGAGTTTAAAAGCATAGTTAATTTAAGCACTTTTGTAGCTTGTTTTGCAAGTTATCATGGGAAATGATCATAATCAATGATCAAATGCCCACTATTGCTTTTACTTCTTTCCCCATCCAATTGTGCAGGAAGATACAAGCCAGGACATCAACTGAGCAAAGAAAATGAAGTTTTGTTAAAGTCATCGCTACAAGCGCAGGATTGGTCGCTACTAGCGAGGATAGGCAGGGAAAATCAGAACTTCTTCGCTAGAAGCGCGGGATTGGTCGCTTCAAGCGATCCTTTTGGGAGGTTCATCGCTACAAGCGATGGATTGGTCGCTTCCAGCGACCAAGGGCGGTTTAGTGCCAGGTGCTGACGTGGAGCTTCCTTATTGGCCAGAAGTCGGCCGTCGCTACAGCGACAGGCTCGTCGCTTGTAGCGAGCGAACTTAAATTCAGATTTATTTAGCCATTCAGCACAGTTTTGTACAGGAGTTCAGTTAGAGTTCTTAGAATTCTTTTGTAGAATATTTTAGGTTAGCTTTTTAGACATAAAGCAAGGGCTAAGAGCTTTGATCTTCAAGTAGCAAAGGTGATTGGATTGTGGAATCAACCAAAGGCTTTGGGAAATCAAGACTTGGGTTTGTATTTTCATCTCTTCTCTTCTCTTTTGTAAAGCTGTCATGAGAATGAACAGCTAAACTTCCCCTAGTTGGGATTGGATGCACTCTTTCTAGTTTAGATGTAATAGTTTGATTATGCAATATATATGGTTTTAGCTATTTATGTGAATTTGAGTTTTTCTTGCCATTCATTGTCATGTTTTGATTTAAAATGATATTGACGAATACTTTTAAATCTTTGGTGAGAATAACTTCTATCAAAATAAGAAAATCTAGAAATCGATTTGGGTTTTGATAATCGCACAAAGTTTCGGAACTTAAAGCTTTCGGATCGTTTGATTGATTGGGAAATCGTCGATTAAACGATACGATCGATCTCGCGATGTCATTTGGGAAATCAATGACGTTGTCGAGCGATACGTGGTAATTTCACTAAAACGCTAAAACTCATATGCACGATCTTTAGATTACATTCGAAGCCCGATTGAGGAAATCCTATCTCAACGCTTTTATTCCTTAGTTTTTGTCGTCTTTATTTTCCGCATATTTACATAACCATAGTGTATGTACAAACAAGTTTTAAAACCCTTTTAGCTCAAACGATAGCGATTGTTGAACGGTTCAGAGTGTCGCACTAATCCCTGTGGAGACGATACAAAAATACTTACCTCGTTTGATGTTAAAATATTACAACATCAAGTCATAGGAAGCTATATAAGGATATATCCTTATGTATCTCAGATGCTAAAGATGCTTTGAACCGGCTATAGCTCTGAGCGACACAGGAAGCTATACCTAAGCTATAGCTCTGTATATCGGAGTAATGTCTTATCATAGCTGAACCTAGATCTAAACCACACTTTTCACTTGCATTTCTAATTCCTTTTTACTTGCTTTATTTTACTTCTGCATTTTATTGTTTTAGTATCTTAAAACATTGTATTAGTTAGTTGTCTTTTTGGATCTTAAATAATTAAACTTAACATTTAGAAATACTTAGATCTTATCCACGACAATCCTCGTGTAATCGATACTTTACTTACTCTTTATTACTTGTTGTGACACTGTATACTTGCACTAAGTATGCATGGAGAATAGGTAGCTATTCTCCTAGCATCACAAGTCAAATAAGTGTCATGTTTCGTTAGACTCTAGAGAATACATTTCATTGTTTATTGCTTCTTTTCAAAAATTTAATGGATCTTCTTCCAATGTATAAAACATATAACCAGGTTCATACTCTTTAGCAATTTTAGCTTTCTTACCTCTTTGAGGTTCTATAACATCTCATACGATGTTTTCATAACTATTTATGATTACAGGAATGTGATCAGATATAGTGCCCCCACAAGCTCTTAATTTTTAAGAGGGAATTTATTTTGCCCCCACTAATGTTGTGCTCTCACTAGCGCCCCCACTAGTGCCCCAACTATTCTTTATTTAAAGGGGTATTTATTTACATAGAAATCGGCATTGTTTAATTCTATGATCACGTTATCATTTAGGTCATAAAATCTATATGCTTCGCTATTTATAGCATACCCAACGAATACACATTCATAGGCTCTACTAGTGAGTTCAACTCTCTTGGGGTCCAGAATCCAAATATAGTCCAGACAAACCCAAGCTCAAAAATAAGACAAGTTGGGTTGTTGTTGATCAGACAAAAGTAAGTATTTTTTTTATATCGTCTCCACAGGGACTAGTGCGATATTCCAAGCCATTCAATAGTTGATATCATTTTGAGTTCGGGTTTATAAGATTGTTTGTTATAAACTATTGAAATGTAAAAGCGGAAATAAAGACGACAAGTAATAGGACGTAAAAGCGTTGAGATCGGAGTTCGTCAATCTAGCCTCGAGTATATTCTAATGATCATGCATATGGATTCTAGCTTTTTAGCGAAATTATCACGTATCACTCGACAACATCATTCGTGTCCAAATGACGTCGTGAGATCGATCGTATCGTTTAATCGACGATTTCCCAATCTATTAAACGATCCGAAAGCTTTACGTTCCGACACTTTATGCGATTATCAAAACCCAATTCCATGTCTAGAATTTCTTATTTTGATAGAAGATTATTCTAAACCTAGATTCAAAAGTATTTGTCAATAACAATTAAATCAAGCATAAGAATGAAAAGCAAGAATAACTTCAATATCACATAAATTACTAGAATCATATATTTGCAAAATCAAAGATTACATCTAAGCTATATTGAGTACCTCTAATCCCAACAAGGGAAGGTTAGCTGGTCATTGTCATGACAACTATACAAAAGTGGAAAGAAAGATGAAGATCCAAAGCTAAGTCTTGATTTCCCAAAGAATCTTAGTTAATCCACACTCCCTTCACTCTTGCTCCATGAAGATCACCTATTTTAGCCCTATATTATGTCTAAAAATATAACCTAATCCAAATCTAATTAATAAATAATAATTATCTCCCCTGAAAATGAGCTGAAAGGCTATAAATATAAACTGGTTTTTTTCAAGGCTCGCTACAGCGATGAGTTGGTCGCTGTAGCGATCGAAGCTTTCTTGGCCTTTGGGTTTGCTCCACGTCAGCAAACGGGGTTCAAACCGCCTTTGGTCGCTATAGCGACCAGATCCATCGTTGTAGCGATGGAAACTTGTTTTCTCCCTGCCTAGGCGCGCCATATCGACCAATCCTCCGTTGTAGCGAGCAAGCCTTAACCTTTCTTCATGTTTCTTTGCTCAATTTCATGTCCTAGCTTGTTATTTCCTGTACAAATGGATGGGGTGAGACATAGGATCAATATTTTTGGCATTCGATCAATAATTATGAGCTTTTCCTATGATAACTTGCAAAACAAGCTACTAAAGTGCTTAAATTAAATATTCATTTTAACTAAATTCTGGCACTTATCAGTTGTCTTCTTTTAAAAAATTCATAAGTAAAAATTTTGTTCTTAGACTTGGGTACTCTATTCAACATAAATTTCAATTTTTGTTATAAAAATTGAACATATCATGTGTATCAATTTTATTTTTAAAAATTTACAGTCATCAATAAATATGATAAAATATCTTTTTATCATTTCTAGTTTATGCGCCATCAAGTTCGCACATATCATAGTTTAGTAAGTTTAGAAGTTCAAATTCTCTAAACACTAATTTATATGAACTTTTGGTTCATTTATCTTGACTGCAAAAATTAAAATTTTCTAATCATATAACTTTGGAATTAAGTTCAAGTTACTCAAGTTAAAATTAAACGGTTGTTCACATGATAAATTTTGACATGTCAAATATTAAAATCACACAACTTATAAGGATAATTAAATTTTGAACATACCTTCAAAGGCGCAGTTTTTCCCCACAAGAATGTATGGTGCATAAGTCTCTCTTTAAGTCTGAGTCAACTCAGTCTTATTTAGTAGAAATCTGAAATACATATTCTTTCTTATCCTTGGAGCATACATCACGTCATAAAAAATAATTTTCTTTTTGGACTCGATGATAACTCCATATCTCTAACGCCAACAACTTTAGTGGTGTTTTGAATATTCTAACAACACTTTCTTATTTTCAGCAGTAACAAATGTTTTAAACATAGCACGATCTTAGTAAATAAAACACGAGGCGCTGATGTTGATCCACCATTCACTTCAACCAACTAGATTGATTATATTTCTTAAAAAAAAACTAGATTGATTATATTAATAATAACAGTGAATTTCTCTTCAGTCAAGTTACGTTGCGGAGCAACACTTGACCTGTTCTTATACTTGCGGGACATATGAGTTGGTTTCGCACAATTAAATAAATTGTGAACCATTGTCATTTCCTGATGGTGGCTGTTGATTTCCAATATAGGACCTTTTTGGGGTTCCTATTCTCTTGTCAATTAGAGTTATTTATTCACAGTGCGGTTCTGATTTTTTAAAATAGTTTTCAAACAAATTCAAAATTGCATATGTGAATTTCTTAGTGTTGTTGTTATAACAACAATCACTTCATCGTTTCAGTCCAAATATGTATTTAAATAGCCTGTTTTATCCTTGTTTTATTTTGGGACAACAAAATCTCAACAAGTAATTTCTCCGGTAGACATGGCAGAAGGAAACATATTAAAATTGTTGGTTTTGGATTTCCAAACTATTGCATTTGGATTTCCAAATTATATTTTGAAAGAGAATATCTACAGAAGTTGTTACTAGGTTGAGTCACGATCAGGTCGCTCTTTTTAATACGTTTTGTGGCACTACCCAAAATTGTGCAAGACAGACTATCAACCACGCCGCCTCCAGGATAAAACAAGCCCAACTAGTGCACTGTAGAAAACCGTTGGAGATTTACACCTCCAATATGGTACTAAGACCACTCTTTAATATTGAAATCACTCTAATATGGTACTGTGACCACTCTATTATGGTGCTAAGACCACTCAAATATGGTGTTACCACCATTCTAACCTTTAAGTTCTCCACAAAATATCAATATGGTACTACGACCACTCAAATATGGTGATACCACCATTCTAACTTTTTAACTTCTCCGAAATAGAAAAAATATCGAAAGAATATTTATATACTGTTAAGATCATACTTAATTCCGACAGGGCATTATTATTCCAAAAATGGACTATAATCTTAAAAGTACTCTTTATTCCGAAGGGATATATATTATCGAAGGGACTATGTTCTTAAGATCTTTCTTAATTCCGAAAGGACATTATACCACCATTGATGAGGTTACTTAGAAATTCAACATCTCTTCCAGTTGTTTTCACTGGTGGGAAATTAGTTGGTTCTATGGATAGAGTTTTTGCTTTTCATATTAATGGTTCTCTTGTTCCTCTTATGAAAGAAGCTGGTGCTTTATGGCTTTAATTATATTAGTGATCATAAGCACTAACTTATAGGATTGGTTTAGTTGTTGGCCTGGAAGATTAAAATTTGCAAAAAAACTTACAGCAGACTTGCAGTAAATGTAGCAAATCACTAACACAGACTGATAAATGTAGTCATATATGAGCATCCAGCTAGATTCAGTAGAAAAAATTATCTGATAATTGTGGCTTGCAACTCTTTACTAACTGAATTTTAAGTAAAAGAAAGTAGCTATTAGTTGAAATTAGATTGGCATAAAATTAGTTTATTTGAGATATGAGAATCATTGACCATTGTGGCTACTTATTTCTTTCTGCATACACTCATTGCAATTATCATTACTACCATTATACCTACACAGCAATGTGCACCAGCAGTATTATATAAGCTTTGTTTGGTAAGACATAAAATTGAGCTTATTACTTATAACAAGGTTGTATGATTAAAAAAAGACTTGTTTGGTAACTGTTATTTTTACATGAGCTTATAACTTATTTTCAAGAGCATATAACAGTTTTTGATAAGCTAATACAAGTAGTTTATAACTTATTACTTTTTATCTCCATTTTACCCCTAAATGAGTGAAACCTTCATTTTGGAAGGCAGATCAAATCCCTATCCACTTACATATCTCATACCATATACCTGCAAAAACCGGACACTCAAAAAAAAGGTGAGAAACCGACTCGTTTGCACCACAACAACCAACACACTAAGCATGAAACTTTTGCCTGAACCAATTTATGTCAAGCCTTCAACTAAGCCTGGTTACACATGCCAATAGTTCCCTCCAACAGTTTCTTATGCAACTCTTTAACTAAATTAAAATTTGAAGTCTCCCAAACTCTTGAATCTAAGTGACAAATATCATTCCACCAAATGGAAAGTCTTTACCACTAACTCTAAAAACCACATCTCTCTAACTATACCTGCAGTTAGCTAGAGGTCTATACCAGAAACCCATTCCCTCATTTCTAATTTTCCAATCCCATTTACCCACAAGAGCAGTGTTGAATACCCTCAAACCTCCTCTTCTAAAGGTCTACACACCTTATCCCATTTAACCCAATTAAGTTTTCTATCCTCCCCACTACTTCCCCATAAGAATTGTTTAAAAAGTGATTCGAGTTTAGAGACAATACTTGCCGAAGTCTTGAAAAAAGATAAGAAAAAAAACAGGAAGAGTTGACAAAACGGATTTTATAATAACCACGCGACCCCTAATGGACAATTGTTTATGCTTCCAATTTGATAATCTATGTCTCACCGCGACCGGTTGTCAAGTACTATATTGTTTTGGAATTAAGGATACTAGCCACTTTTTCAAGCAAACTTTGAGAAATATTTATCCCACCAAGAGACTCTTCTGAAAATTATTTTTAGCCCCAACATCAATTCAAACAACAACAGATTCACCTTCATGATTCAGACGTTTGATAAGTGCCTAAATTGAGTTTAAAAGCATAGTTAATTTAAGCACTTTTCTAGCTTGTTTTGCAAGTTATCATGGGAAATGATCATAATCAATGATCAAATGCCCACTATTGCTTTTACTTCTTTCCCCATCTAATTGTGCAGGTAAATACAAGCCAGGACATAAGCTGAACAAAGAACATGAAGTTTTGATCAAAGCCATCGCTACAAGCGCAAGCTTCCTCGCTACAAGCGAGTGTAGGCAGGGAAATTGGAGGATCCATCGCTACAAGCGATGGACCGGTCGCTTCAAGCGACCAAGGGCGGTTTAAGGTTCCATGCTGACGTGGATCATTCCCATTGGCCAGAAGACTTCATCGCTACAAGCGACCAGCTCGTCGCTTGTAGCGAGCGTGCATTTTCTCAGATTATAAAAGCCTTTCAGCACAGTTTTGTAAAAAAGTTCAGTAGCAGTTCCATAGGAGTTCTTAGTAGTTTCTCTGTAGAATATTTTAGCTTAGCTTTTAGACAAGAAATAAGGGCTAGAAGCTTTGATCTTCATTGAGCAAAGGTGATTGGATTGTGGAAATCAACCAAAACTCTTTGGGAAATCAAGAATTTAGGTTTGTATTTTCATCTTTCTCTTCTCTTTTGTAAAGCTATCATGAGAATGGATAGCTAATTCCCCTAGTTGGGATTGGATGTACTCTTTCTAGCTTAGTATGTAATAGTTTGATTATGCAATATATATGGTTTTTAGCAATTGATGTGTTATTGAGTTTTTCTTGCCATTCATTGTCATGTTTTGATTTAAAATGATATTGACGAATACTTTTAAATCTTTGGCGAGAATAGCTCTATCAAAATAAGAAAATCTAGAAATGGATTTGGGTTTTGATAATCGCACATAGTTTCGGAACTTAATGCTTTCGGATCGTTTGATTGATTGGGAAATCGTCGATTAAACGATACGATCGATCTCACGACGTCATTTGGGAAATCAATGACGTTGTCGAGCGATACGTGGTAATTTCGCTAAAACGCTAAAATTCATATGCACGATCTTTAGATTACATTCGATGCTCGATTGAGGAAATCCTATCTCAACGCTTTTATACCTTAGTTTTTGTCGTCTTTATTTTCCGCATTTTTTACATTACCTTAGTTTATGTACAAACAAGTTTTAAAACCCCTTTTAGCTCAAAACGATATCGATTGTTGAACGGTTCGGAGTGTCGCACTAATCCCTGTGGAGACGATACAAAAATACTTACCTCGTTTGTTGATTTCAATAGATTCTCAACAAAGAGGAAATCATGGCGATAGTGAGCAAGGCCGGAATTGATTTGGTAATAGATTGCATGTGCTCCTTGCTCACCATATTCTGGATAGGGAGGTATTGGACTCCACATCAGCTATGCTTAAAGTTCATGGAATTCCTCCCACAGCAAAGGGATACTAGAGCTGATGTGCGCTCCGTCTCATATTGGCCACCCTAACGAATCAGGCGTCGAGCTAACGACGTAAAACAAGCGCTTGTTGGGAGGCAACCCAACTTTGTAAGTATTTTTGCTTTATTTTAATTCTCATAATAGTTTTCGCATGAAGGGAATGTGGTGCATTTCAATTTTCAGAAAAATCTGTTACCTGTCATGGTCGCTACAGCGATGAATGCCATTGCTGTAGCGACGAGCTTGAGACTTTTCATCGCTATAGCGACAGGTGGATCGCTGTAGCGACGACAGTAAAACCTGTCTTTTACAGATTTCAAAACCACTAAAACCCATTAACTTCATGTGATAAACTTATGTTTAATTATGCATTTTCATTTATGTTCAATAATGTTGAATGGGCTTTAAATTTGTGAATCGCTATCAGATGCATGATTATGATAGAAATTGTATGATTGTGCAAAGCCAAGTTAATTGTTTCTTGCTTTTCTATGTGTGTACTTGAATTTAATACGAGTACTTTGCATAAGATTTATTTCATACAGTTTTACGTGATAACATGCTTATATGTGAACCACTTAGAACTAGGCAAAAATGTGAGGAATCCTCAAAATCTTTGTATATATGCAGGAGACCGGCATTTTAGTTTAACTCGATTGTTTTATGTTAAATCTGATAGTTGTTTTAATTTGTATGAAAGCACTGATATGATCAAGGCATTTTTTGAAATTGAGTAGAAACACTTGACCACAAAAAGCCTACCCGGTGAGAGAGCGAGTATTTGATAACCCAATTTGAGCCTAATGAATCAGAATCCTTAATTTTGAACTGCCAATATTCATAAGCACAATGCTTAGTGAATTTGCCCAAATATTTCAAAATCCAGTTCATAGTTAAAACACTATAGGATTCTGATATTCTTACCTTCATTTGAACCCTTATCCATCGTGTTTATTGACCTTTGCCTTAATGATAAAGGAACATTCGATTAGGGTGTCTTTGAAATAAGTTGGGGAGAAAGGGAGGTTGTGTTTTTTATATCAAGTAATGGTGAATATGAGATAATTGATCTTGACAACAGAAAAAGAAAAGAAAAAAGAAAGTAAAGCAAACCAAGAAAAAGAAAAGAGAAAAATAGAAAAAGGTTTGCAATAAAAAGAAAAAGTTGTCAAGAATCAATCAAAGAAAAATTTGAAGTTCACCAAGAGTTGTATTTGAGAAAGGAGGAAGTATGTAAATAGAATGAATGTTCCTCTTGCTTGGCCATTTGAATTCAATATCCCACATATGACAATTCTTTTGTAACCAAGCCAAATTACAACCCTTAAAGACCTTGTGATCATTTGCTTTTATGCTTTTAGAAATGATAATTAGATGGACACATAATTTGATTGGTATGTTAGCATATTTGCCGGATGAGTGTTCATAACCCTCACAATGGAGTTCAATATGTTTATCTACTTTATAAAGAAGTGTGTTAGGTGTGGTTCATAGATAATTATGTTATTGCCTTGCATTGTATGATGTGAATTTTGTGTTTAGGACTTATGTCATATTCATTGTATATATCTAGATTAATGAGAAACTTTGTACTTGCCCGCGCAATCCGCATTTGAATTTTTGCATCTGAAAACTTTTCATTTCTTTGCATGTATGTTAAAAAATTTGTCCAAAGCCTTGTTTTTCTATTTGTTTGAGTCCTTTGTTTGAGGACAAACAAAGATTTAAGTTGGGGAGTGTGATAAGTGCCTAAATTGAGTTTAAAAGCATAGTTAATTTAAGCACTTTTCTAGCTTGTTTTACAAGTTATCATGGGAAATGATCATAATCAATGATCAAATGCCCACTATTGCTTTTACTTCTTTCCCCATCTAATTGTGCAGGAAAATACAAGCCAGGACATAAGCTGAACAAAGAACATGAAGTTTTGATCAAAGCCATCGCTACAAGCGCAAGCTTCCTCGCTACAAGCGAGCGTAGGCAGGGAAATTGGAGGATCCATCGCTACAAGCGATGGACCGGTCGCTTCAAGCGACCAAGGGCGGTTTAAGGTTCCATGCTGACGTGGATCATTCCCATTGGCCAGAAGACTTCATCGCTACAAGCGACCAGCTCGTCGCTTGTAGCGAGCGTGCATTTTCTCAGATTATAAAAGCCTTTCAGCACAGTTTTGTAAAAAAGTTCAGTAGCAGTTCCATAGGAGTTCTTAGTAGTTTCTCTGTAGAATATTTTAGCTTAGCTTTTAGACAAGAAATAAGGGCTAGAAGCTTTGATCTTCATTGAGCAAAGGTGATTGGATTGTGGAAATCAACCAAAACTCTTTGGGAAATCAAGAATTTAGGTTTGTATTTTCATCTTTCTCTTCTCTTTTGTAAAGCTATCATGAGAATGGATAGCTAATTCCCCTAGTTGGGATTGGATGTACTCTTTCTAGCTTAGTATGTAATAGTTTGATTATGCAATATATATGGTTTTTAGCAATTGATGTGTTATTGAGTTTTTCTTGCCATTCATTGTCATGTTTTGATTTAAAATGATATTGACGAATACTTTTAAATCTTTGGCGAGAATAGCTCTATCAAAATAAGAAAATCTAGAAATGGATTTGGGTTTTGATAATCGCACATAGTTTCGGAACTTAATGCTTTCGGATCGTTTGATTGATTGGGAAATCGTCGATTAAACGATACGATCGATCTCACGACGTCATTTGGGAAATCAATGACGTTGTCGAGCGATACGTGGTAATTTCGCTAAAACGCTAAAATTCATATGCACGATCTTTAGATTACATTCGATGCTCGATTGAGGAAATCCTATCTCAACGCTTTTATACCTTAGTTTTTGTCGTCTTTATTTTCCGCATTTTTTACATTACCTTAGTTTATGTACAAACAAGTTTTAAAACCCCTTTTAGCTCAAAACGATATCGATTGTTGAACGGTTCGGAGTGTCGCACTAATCCCTGTGGAGACGATACAAAAATACTTACCTCGTTTGTTGATTTCAATACTGCAACCAACAACGTTCCACCAACCTTTTCCACATATGATTAACGTGTCATCCACTTATTGAAGGTGAGAGAAGCATTCGTCACCCCCATCAATTTGAATCCTGAAAACATTCCCAATGCTACAGACCTCCTCATTAGTTGATTAAAGCCTGCAGCTTCAATAAGAAAGAGAAATGGCGATAATGGATCGCCTTGTTTCAAACCGCGACAGACTGATTGACAGCACCGACGCCGTGACTTCCGTTGCTTGTTAACATGTTGTTGAAATTTGTTGGTTATTTGAAGTGTTGGCTTCATTGTTTGGTAAAATCAAATCAAAATGTGCAAGCATGCGTTTCCAGAAGTTATATAATGTCTTCAGAAGCAAGGAATTGGTTTTAGAGAGGTTCAGAAGCTGAAAATTGCATTTCAGGACCTTCAGAAGCTGAAATGGACCTTTCAGACGCAGGATGGACCTTCAGACTCTGAAACTGTTCATCAGACGCAGGATGGGGCTTCAGACGCACTGTTCAGACGTTGACCAGCGTTGACCTTCAGAAGCTAAGCTTCAGACGTTGACCAGCGTTGACCTTCAGAAGCTGTTTTCCAGAAACTGATTTTCTGCATTCTTTGTGATTAAATCTGTGCGTATCTATTGAAGATTTATCAAAGATTTATTCAGGCATTGTTTTCTAGAAGGCTGATTAATTTGTTGAAGATCTTGATGAAAGATTGGCTGCTTATTTATGTTTGAATATATTTTCTGAAGAATCTTTGCAAGATAGAAGTCAGAAATATATGTTTCCTTTTCAAGCCTTTGCACAATTTCATAATTATATTTTGAAGAAGATTTGATCAGAATTATATGCCTGCTGAAGACTATATATAAAGGAAGACGTGCTGCTGCAAATTGTAAATTTGATTGAGTCAATTACAATTTATATTAAAAGAGTCTGTGTAAGCTTAGGCTTTGTTTTTGTACACCACTCATATGTTCTGAGTTGGTTTAGATTGTTTGAGTTGTAATTCATTCAAAGCTTTTAAGCACGAAATGATGTCTTGGTTCTTTTGAAGGGTGTCTTCATATTTGAGCTATTTGAGTGTTGCTGATCACTGGGTTGTGATTAAGTAATTAGGAAGTTAGTAGTGTTCTAATACTTAGGTGGGTTCCTGAGTAGAAGTCTAGACTAAGTGGAGATTGATTGCTAAGGCTGGGAACAGGGGGGTCTGTGTCTGAGTCTTTGAGTTGATTCCTCATAGTAGATTTCCTTCCTGGATTGGTATCCCCCAAAGTAGGTGAAGTTTGCACCGAACTGGGTTAACAAACTCATTGTGTTCTTTATCTTTCTGCACTTTATTTTTTCCGCTTCTGAACTTAATTTTTCATACTCTGTTTTTAGTTCAGAACTAGTTACCTGCCAGAAATTTCAAAATTGAGTATTAATGTTTGAATTTCAAATCAGAAATTTTACACAAAATATTATCCTATTTCAGCAGTGTAATATTAATTTTGTGCAACGCACGGAAAGAAATTTGTGAAAAGAATCCACATTTGGTACGATTTACAATTGGTCATTTTTGGTTATTAAACAACATCAATTTTTAACAATAAATTACATTTATCAAGTTGTCGTACATTATATATATATATATATATATATATATATATATATATATATATATATATATATATATATATATATATATATATAGGGCATATCAAGTGAGAATGATAATTATATGTGAGAATGAAAGGAATGAATAACAACCATTAGATTAAAATGTAAGGGTGAGATTAAAACATTGTTAAGTGAGGCATGTGTCAGTCACATGTTCCTTTCTCATTTCATTTCTCATGTTCTTTCTCTCTCTCCCCCAACCCTTCTCATTCCTGCGCGTTTCCAGCCCTCTCTGTCTTCTCTCTTCATCTCTAAACAACAGCGATTTTGGCCATCGACAATAATAATTTCGGCCACCTCTCTCACATTCCGACCATCAACAACATCAATTTCGGTCGCCTCTCCCGTATTTCGGTTTAGGGTTAACTTGATTTGTGCAGTTGAGAAACTTAAAATTGGAATCACCCATGCTAATTTCTTACCTCTAATTTCCATAATCTATTCTGAAAATTCAAATCGATTACCACTGAAAATTCTGAAAATCCAGATCCATGCATGCCATATCCAGCTTTTAATTTCCATATCCGCATAAAAGTTCCTTTCTAATTTCCATATTACCACTTTTTAAAATTGTAGATTAGTGAAAGGATGGCTAGAAGAGATGGCCGGAATTGTCCATGGCCAGATTGAGAGATGAAGATACTGGGAAGTGGGAACGCGTGAGAGAAAGAACATGAGAAATTAGAAAGGAACATGTGATTGGCACATGCCTCAGTTAACAATGTTTTAATCTCACCCTTACATTTTAATCTAATGGTTGCTATTCATTCCTTTTATTTTCACCTATAATTACCATTCTCACTTGATATGCCCCCTATATATATATATATATATATATATATAAATAAAGATAAGTTTAACATCGACATACATCAATAAAATAACTCATAGAGAGCAATGGAGTTTTAGCTCGGATGAAAATAGGGTCTATAAAATGAGTACAATAACCAAACAAGGTGTAGTTCCAATAAGCTCCAATATTTTTCTTCATAGCATTCCGCCACCATGTTCCGTCATTCATGCCTGATGTGTTTGAAGTTCAGGTTGTAGATCTACAATTCAAAATGAACCCATTTAAACAATAGATCGATGAAAAACGAAAAAAAATAGAACAGAAACACTGTAAATCATGTAAAGTGTTTCATTATTCTCAAGTTTATAGCATCTTATAGCATGCCAACAAGTTGCAAAATGTAGTGCCTGGAACAATCAGATTTGTACTGCAGAGGTAATTTAACTTGGGAAAGATGGTTTCTAAATCAGATCTATTGCAATTTCATAATAGAGTTTTCCCCATTCTCAAGTTTCCAAAGCTCTTTTCATATTTTTTCAGATGCATTAGTAACTTCTAAAGGTTAAACCAACATTTTCAGATGCATTAGTAACATGACCCTAAATCAGAACTGGATGCATCAGACTGCGATCAAATTTACAAGATATTGTTGTGTTGTGCATTGCTATTGTCGTTACTAAAGCAACACTTTTCAAGATAAGTGTCAATACATCCTACAAACAGATTCTAACTCAGAAGATCATACCAGATGCACAAATTATTTCATCAACAATTCACGTCAAGAAAATAGCAATTTAAGAAACAAAAGAAATTAAATTGCAGAATTTCTGAAAACCGCCGGAAAAAAATCTAAGAAATCTATGGTTCTTTCAATATCTAAACAAATTCCAGGACTGCCACAACTAAGATACATTGCACCAATATTAACAAATAAGATACTAATAAACAATTAAAATGTATGGCTCTTTCAATAATTTCATCTAGATAGAGAAATAAATCCTTAAGAAAGATAAGGAATATAATTGCAACGTGCAAACCTATGAAAAATCATGTGTCATTACAAAGATATGCCAAAAATGGAATAGTACAGTATAATTCAATAAAAAAACATAAATGTTCAATTGTGATACGAAAAGATCTATTGTACCTCTTAGGTGGTTAATATTAGTGTAGCATTAACTGAAGAAAAAAGACATGACACTCTTGGAGTCATAACTTGTCAATAAAAAAATGAGATTCTACGTATAGTCCAACCGCTGACGGTTTGGTTTGTAATAATTCCATGGCAATCAATAGCAGTTTAAAAAATTCAAAACGAACTCAAGTGCACAATTCAAAAAGGTCAAACAAGGGGAAGACAATATAGATATAGATATGTAAACAAAATAGCATAGAAACATTTAGACACACCCCGGAAAAACTTGTGAAACAAGGTGCAAGGTGACTTCTAGGGTGAGGGTTCAATTAAGATCATCACCGGTGGAACGAAAAAAATAATACTGTTAGACATATAGTTGATGGTCCTAATTTGTTAAAGATCAAAATGAGAATTTATACACATTCTCACACAATCTTACTCAACCTCTCAAGAGTGAATGCCTAATTCTCAAGAGTGAAGTCATATCCCTTTGTGAAAAAACAAACAAATTAGATTCTATTATGATGAAATAATACAAATCTGAACAGCAGGCAGGTGATACTTGAATTGGTGTGATAAGAACAAGAAGAATATTCACTATCTGTTGAATTGCAAAATCATTATATGGTTAAAATTAAATATATATAGATAACTGAGTTCTAAACAGGTATTCAGAACCGTCGGTTGATTCACCATATCTATGACAAAGTTTTAAAGTAAAGGAAATAATCACACAATTGAAACCAAGTCAAAACCAAGTACATAAATTGAAATAAATATTATGTTGGAGAAAAACTTACTTTCAACCGGTTGAAACCAGACTTTCGACATAATCCTTGATAGAGAACCAACATATCTTATTGTTAACTCTAGATTTCAGTACTCTATTAGTTCTCAAGTTATAGAGAATTGCTTGGTTATGTAGGCGGCTTACGAATACCAATGTATCACCATCTTCAGAAAGATGCAATGGCTTTAATTTCAACCACGAGTAAACAACTCTTGAATTTAAATTCATTCGAAGATTGTGATAGCTAAATGTAAAGAATTGAGTCCAAGACCGGTCATCTCCAAATTCTGTCATCTTCCATATAACAAAATCTGTTCCGTTGAAATCATGAGAAAAGCAGAAGGAGTTCATCAACACACAAACACTTGATAAATGTGTCGACTTGTCAGCACCTGGAGGGAGCATCAACTTTGTGTATGTCTCAGTCCCTAGATGTAGTGAAATAATCACAAATTCATGAATAACAGTAGTATTGGAAGGAATCTGATTGCGTGCCAACCAGTTAACAGTGCAATTGAATTGTACACCATCATACATTCTCCAATAAGAATAGAGAAGCTGAAGAGGCACAAGAGATAAAGTTTGTATAGTTCTCCAAACATTATCACCCAAAGTAAAAATGCTCACCTCAACCACAGGGTTGCTGACGTTGTTATTATAATGCAAGGCCACAACCTTATAAGTGTCGGTTGAATTATCATAACAAAACACGAACCTCCAAGAATTCGATTGATAATTGAAATCTTGAAAACAAGCTGATCTATCAGATATTTTCCTGGTGGCGGGGTTCCAGAAACGGAGCCAGATGGAGTAATTATTGAGTGCGACATAAGAATAACCGAACAAGCAGACCAATCCATTGCATGAACCAATAACTTCACGACAATCTTTGTCATGCAATAGATAATAAGGATCCTTAGGAAAGGTGATATGACGGTTATCTAATAAACGAGCAGCAGGAAAAGGTACGAAACAGTAATCATCATCATCAAATGTGGGTGTCTCGTAAGAGACTAACGAGAAGTGCGGGTTTCGTGCAGATCTATTGAGGTGCATTTTTACGAATTTAGGATCGGAGATAATAGTGTTACAAGACTTACTCACACACTTGATCTGCATCAAAGATCTTACTGGAAGCCATGATAAGATTTCTGCGATAACCTCGTCGGGGAGAATTACTGATGGCGGCAGATTGGATTGAGAGCGGAGACGCCGCGTGTTCGGTGGCTGTTTATTCATCAGAACGAGCTGTGTCGGTGCAGTTGAAAGTTGACGATGCAAAGACGTGAGTTTGTGTAAATGAAGTGAGTATTGGTATACCGTATACTAGTCACTCATTCTCTATTAATATTTTTTTTGTTTTTTTAGTTTAACTGCTATACTAGTAAAAATTACTATGCACTGCACCAGTAAAAAAAATACTACACATAATTGGATATGACAATTCACCTATTTTTATATTCATCAGATGAGATGACAACACATAATTGGATTAAAATATAAAATAATTGGTCCATCATAGACCTTATTAAACGTTTAATTTTAACCCTTTGATCTTTTATTTAAAAAGATGACTGTTGGATTGTGCAAGTCTATTGTAACTTACGGTATATCATCAACCCTTAAAATTTTTTCCCTTTCTTCATCTTCTTCTTTCCACCACTTCTTCATCTTCATATAAATTCATCAAAATTCATACAATATCCCAAGAAAAAAAAATCCAACATTTAGCACAATAAATAAAACCCATATTCAACATCAATTTATCCCTTCATCATCATGGATTCATGGCTTCAACAGATTCAACAGAACAAATAAAACTCAGTTTCTTAATCAAAATCCTTAACCCAAATTTGAAATTCTCAACCAAGATCTGAAAACCTAAATTTTTGTGTGTTTGAACCATTACCCTCTTAACTCACAATTATTACACAATTAATACAAATAAATCACCTTGAATCATGCTTTGCATAGAACACAAAACCCAGATGCCAAAAGAGCTAAAAATCACAAAAATAAAAAAAACTTTGTGATTGTTTTCATTGAGTTTGTGTTTTAGAGAAAAGTGTCAAAAGGAGGAAGAGAAAAAAAATCAAAAGGGTGTTTTGGAATACTGGGGATTTGAATTCGTCCTCCTTCATTTCTGTCTTTGAGTTAGGTAATGAATTAATAGGAGATTTTAACTGAACGACCCTTTTGAATTGTTGTTCATGGATTTGGAATTTAGGTTTTGCCATTTTGCTAAAATTCGAAGAAATCTCTGGTTGTTTGGGAGGGGGCGTGAGTCAAATTGGAAATGTTTGGGTTGAGGAAGTAGGGTTGAAGAGGGAAGAAGAAGCAGAATGTGTTTAAGGGGTAAAAAGGGTGGATTTTGGGTTTATGGAATTTTAGAATTTTATCTAGTGGGGATTAATTAGTTTGGTTTGATTTTATGTGTTTGAGTTTGATATTTTTGAATTTATGGATTTGGGTTTGAAGGTGATGAATTTCTGGATTTTTGATGAAGGTGGATGAAGTTGTTGTTGAAGATGATGAAGAGGTGAGGGAAGAAGATGAAGAATAGGGGAAAATCAAGTGTTGCTGGTTTACTCTAATATACAATAGATCTGAATGATGATACGGTCCTCTTTTTAAAAAAGAGATCAAATGGTTTTTAAAAAAGAGATCAAATTGTTAAAATTCATTAAATTAATAAGGTCTACGGTAGATTACTTTTAATGTTGGTCCACCTTAGACATTTAAAGTGAAGGTGATAACATAGAAGACCAAAACCTATAACGGCAGAAAAATTAAGGGACCACTTTGAGACATTTTTTAGTTATGAGACCATTTTCCAACAATCAATTAAGTTAAGGGACCAGTGAATCAATTAAGCCTAAAATTAAACTAGTGAAATACGATAAATTATGGTGACAAAATTGACTTATCCTCTCATTTTAATTGGCCAAACAATCATAACAAGAGTATCCTTTCAAAAAATTAAAATCTTAACTAGAGTATATTAATTAAATTAGATTTAATTATTTATTCTTTGTGAATCTATTTTTTTAGCTGAACTAAGATGACATGCATCACGGGAAATCATCGACAAGCCAACTAGGTTGGCACCTCTGTGAAACCCTCATATTTTGCCGCTTGTCTCATATAATAAATATATTTATTAAAAAAGAAGAAAAATCGAAAAACGGAACAAAGGAAAAAGAAACTAAGGAAATTGAAAAGTAGGCAAACCAAAGCGGTCCTTAAAGAAATCATCTTTTGATGCGCCAGGATGTATTGGCGCAACCTCCACATAGCAACTATCAGGGCCAGCGCCGCTTTCTCGATCTCCTGGTACCTAATTTCTGGACCTTGGAGCACTTTGGAGACGAAGTAAACCGGGTTTTGTCCTTAGCTGGTTTCTCGGACCAGCACAACACTGACCGCCTCGTCCGAGACCGATTAGTATAGGTAAAGAACTTCACCTAGGTTTGGTCTGGTGAGGATCGAGGGTTCGGCCAATACCTTCTTTAGGTTCGCGAAGGCTTTTCATATTCCAGCGTCCACTCAAAGTTCGCCTATTTCCCGAGGAGCTTGTAGAAGGAAGCACGTGGTGCGTTGAGCAGGCTATGAAGCGAGATAGGGCTGTCAACATTCCGTTGAGTCGTTGTATGCCTTTCTTCGTCCTGGGGGACTCCATATCTACCATCGCTTTCAAATTGTCGGGGTTTACTTTTATTCCACTTTTGGTTAGGTAAAATCCAAAGAATTTCCCGGCCCTTACCCCGAAGGCACACTTCTCTGAGTTCAGGCGCATGTTGTATTTGCAGACCTTGAGGGAAATTAGTAGTACAGGTGAGTCAGTCATGACATATTCTATCACCAGGACACGTAGGCAGATGCCGAGGGGTGGCCGTTGATTAGTTTTATTTATTTTTAGGACTTTTTGACTTGGATGTAACCTTATGACATTTTCGTACTTATGCATTTTGACGTAGATCTAATTTAATGACATTTGCTATTTATTTGATTTATTGTGTTAACTTTAATGTGTTGGTTTTATTTTAATTGAATGAATGTATATTTGATGAGAAAATTATTGAAAGAATGTATACAGGAAATATGTATCTTTGTGAAATTGATTCAGCCTCTGCCTCTGCCTTTAGGGTGCAACTACAGTTAATTATCGTTGGGCCAACTGCAGTTAACTATAGTTGTGCCAACAGTAGTTAACTCCCCCTGGAAAGACCGAACGGTAGTTAAGTACCGTTGGAGGTAATTGCGTCATTTCAATGTGTTTTTAATCAAAAATCAACCGTGAGAAAAACAAATTTCAAATTAAAGACAAGAAAGAGTACAAGAGGTGGGGAGCTAGGCACGACCCATCACTAACAAAACAAAACATAAAAAGCAAACAAGTAAACCTATAGTCAGGTAAATCATGAAATGAAACTCTTTAACAACCCCTTCATCCCCTTATAAAACCACTTCTCCCTTCCCTCATTTTTCATCACCAAAATCACACAAAAAACAAAGCCAAAAAACAAGTTTTTTCACCTACCCTTGTGCTTACATTATTAAATTTCTCTTAAGTTTTTTAATTTCACATACCCTTTTGGCTTTTGCTTAATTTGTTCAATTCTACGAATACAATGTTCAATCAAGAGAAACTCATGCATTACCAAGTGGAACCATCATGGAGCTACTACATGAGAGTAAGAACAATGGAAGAAGATCAAATGGAGAGAATAATGAGGTTAGCTGCACAAAGTGCTTGTGATACTCAGCATTAGTAATTGCTGTATGTGCCACGCAACGAAGAGTTTGTTCTGTGGAATGGGAGTAAATGCAATGGTTCATGAACTTGATGAACATAAATGAAGAGAGCATTAATGAAGTTACTTGGAAATTCAACATCACTTCCGGTTTTTTCATTGGTGGGAATTTAGTTGGTTCTATGGATAGACTTTTGGCTTTTCATATTAATGGTTCTCTTGTTCCTCTTCTCAAAGAAGATGGTGTAGTTGTTGGCTTTAATATATGTGTAAAAATCTTAAACGACACTTATTTTAAAACAGAAGAAATATTGTACTTTTACTTTCTTTCTCCCTATCCGTCTCACTCTATCTTAGACAAACAACCACCTTTCCTAAGCTCAAAAAACTACTTCTGACCTTATAGACTTTAATATATAGCCATTTTAGTTTTGTTCGTTTTTTTTTTTAATTTTCCACTGTTTGAAAAACATTTATGCTTGCACCACAACATGCATATTCTCCTTAGAAAAAGAGAGAGAAAATGTTGGTTTTGAATTTTCAAACTGTTGTATTTGAATTTTCAAATTCTATTTTGAAAGAAAATATCTACCGTAGTTGTTATTAGGTTGAGTCACGACCAGATCACTCTCTTTAAAATGTTTCGTGTCACTACTCAAAATTGTGCAAGACAAACTATCAACCACGTTGTCACCCGTATAAAACAAGCTCAGCTACAACTGTGCGGTTAACTACTGCAGGGTAGAAAACCGTTCGAAATTTACACCTCCAATATGGTACTAAGACCACTCTTCAATACAGAAACCACTCTAATATGGTACTGTGACCACTCTATTATGGTGCTAAGACCACTCAAATATGGTGTTACCACCATTCTAACCTTTAAGTTCTCCACAAAATATCAATATGGTACTACGACCACTCAAATATGGTGATATCACCATTCTAACTTTTTAACTTCTCCAAAAGTAGAAAAAAATATCTAAAGAATATTTATATACTGTTAAGATCATACTTAGTTCTGATGGGGCATTATTATTCCAAAAATGGACAATAATCTTAAAAATACTCTTTATTCTGAAGGGACATATATTATCGAAGAGACTATGTTCTTAAGACCTTTCTTAATTCCGAAGGGACATTATACCACTATTGATGAGGTTACTTGGAAATTCAACATCTCTTCCGGTTGTTTTCACTGGTGGGAAATTAGTTGGTTCTATGGATAGAGTTTTGGCTTTTCATATTAATGGTTCTCTTGTTCCTCTTCTCAAAAAAGCTGGTGCTTTATGGCTTTAATTATATCAGTGATCATAAGCACTGACTTATAATTTGGTTTAATTGTTGGCCTGAAAGATTAAAATTTGCAATAAAACTTACAGCAAACTTGCAGTAAATGTAGCAAATCACTGACACAGACTGATAACTGTAGTCATATATGAGCATCCAGCTAGATTCAGTAGAAAAAATTGTCTGATAACTGTGGCTTGCAACTCTTTAATAACTGAATTTGAAGTAGAAGAAAGTAGCTATTAGTTGAAATTAGATTGGCATAAAATTAGTTTATTTGAGATATGAGAATCATTGACCGTTGTGGCTACTTATTTCTTTCTGCATACACTCATTGCAATTATCATTACTATCTACCATTATACCTACATATCAATGTGCACCAGCAGTATTATATAAGCTTTGTTTGATAAGACATAAAATTGAGCTTATAAACTTATAGCTTATAAGGTCGTATGATTAAAAAAAGACTTGTTTGGTAACTGTTATTTTTACGTGAGCTTATAACTTATTTTCAAGAGCATATAACGGTTTTTGATAAGCTAATACAAGTAGTTTATAACTTATTACTTTTTATCTTCATTTTACCCATAAATGAGTGAAACCTTCATTTTGGAAGGCAGAGCAAATCCCTATCCACTTACATAGCTCATACCACATACCTACAAAAATTGGACACTTGAAAAAAAGATGAGAAACCGACTCATTTGCACCACAACAACCAACACACTAAACATGAAACTTTTGCCTGAACCAATTTATGTCAAGCCTTCGACTAAGTCGGGTTACACATGCCAATAGTTCCCTCCAACAGTTTCTTATGCACCTCTTTAACTAAATTAAAATTTGAAGTCTCCCAAACTCTTGAATCTAAGTGACAAATATCATTCCACCAAATGGAACGTCTTTACCGCTAACTCTAAAAATCCCATCTCTCTCACCATACCTGCAGTTAGCTAGAGGTCTATACCAGAAACCCATTCCCTCATTTCTAATTTTCCAATCCCATTTACCCACAAGAGCAGTGTTGAATACCCTCAAACCTCCACTTCTAAAGGTCTACACACCTTATCCCATTTAACCCAATTAAGTTTTCTATCCTCCCCACTACTTCCCCATAAGAGTTGTTTAATAAGTGATTCGAGTTTAGAGACAATACTTGCCGAAGTCTTGAAAAAAGAGAAGAAAAAACTGGGAGAGTTGACAGGACGAATTTTATTATAACCACGCGACCCCCAATGGATAGCTGCTTATGCTTCCAATTTGATAATCTATGTCTCACCGCCTCAATCACCTGTTGTCAAGTACTATATTGCTTTGGATTTGCACCAATAGGTAAGCAAAAGTACTTAAAAGGCAAGGGCCCTATTTTAGAATTAAGGATACTAGCCACTTTTTCAAGCAAACTTTGAGAAATATTTATCTCACTGTAACACCCATACTAATTTTATCTAGAATATTAGCATGTGCATTAAACTGATACTGGATACATCAAAATTTTCAATAATAAAATACAACACAACTGAAAGAATACAAATTGCTCGTTTATATCCAAATCAAGTACCATAATAAATACTTAAACAAAAGTCCGATAAGCTCCTGAGCTGGTACATGACGAGCAACTGCACTCCATCCAGTATCTTCCTGAAAGATCCTCATCACGAACCTCGTGCTAACCTGCAAAACCTGCACCAGAAGGATTGGGATGAGACATAATGTCTCAGTGAGTTCCACCCAACCCACTGTTGGCAAACTCGGGGACACCTAGGGTAGCCATGCACTAACTCTCGGCAATCTCGGGGATTCCTATGATCTCCAAGTCTTAACCTTTCCCATAAGGGATTACACCTGCTTGAAACTGATAACTGTATAGTCATAAGAACTAGACTATAACCTGATAACTTAGTGATCGAGGGAAAACTAGGATCACTGCATATCTCTTTCTTAATCATAACATAATTTCATACCTAGTGATCTGGGCACATCCTATGTTCACTTTCTGATAACCGTTATCTGAACAGTACTTGCCATAAACTTATGTAATAAATACATATACATCTTGCTCAACATAAAATTAGTAAGTTAGGGTTGAGCATACATTAACTTATCTTGGTTCATTTTATGGAGTGCATCCGGGTGGAGTAACCCCGAAGTACATCTCCCCTCATACCGGTGAAATTCCTATCTGAGGCTAACATCGGACTCCTCTTATCATCGTGCAGGACTTACATAGAAACAACGCCTGTCCACTACTAACGGGGAACCTCGACTCCACTACTAACGGGGAGCCTGAGAATCACGACTTAACTTAATCTTTGCCGTGTAGGACTTACATCCGAAGAACGCCTAACCACTACTAACGGGGTACCTTAACTCCACTACTAGCGGGGAGTCATAGAGTCACGACTTAACATATTATCATATTCTTTACGTATAAATATAACTTATAACCTCACGTGTGGACAACCCTCTCGGTGAAGTTCCATCCGGCATAGTCCGGAGCCTGCTGGACACGTCAAACATAATCTTATAATTCTTACGTGTGGATAGCCCTTTCAGAGAAATCTCATCCGGCATAATCCGGAGTTTGTTGAACACGTATAATCTTAGCATAATACTTATCTTAATTCATGGGTATATCTGATACATTCATCACATAATTAATCATGTGATACTTAACCTATAATATAAGGTTCTAAGCTTATCGTTCTCATAAGCCACTTAATCATTGTTGGGAAACTGAACCCCCTTAAGCTTATCTGAAGCTTTGAATGTGGAAACATTCCTTGTACTTTCATACACTCAATTGAGTACATTCAACTTGCTATCCTATCACAGGATCTAGAAAAATCGTTATCATGTGTCGTGCTTAGGGCTTGAAAACCCATCTATAACAACTCTTGTTCTTACTTGAACTTCTGCGGATAAAATACCCATCACTCTGATATGATACATATCTTTGACCTAGATTAATCCTTGAAGGTTCTTGTATATCACTACCTCAAAGCATATCAAAGATCATTGGCAAGGCACAGTTGTTTATAATAAAAATGCCATCCTGGGCAGGTTCGCTTTGCGACCCTGAGAGTCGCTCTGCGATCCCTGCGTCTGATCCTTCAGACTCTGAAGTCAGCTTCTGAAGGTTCAGAGTCTGAAGCTTTCGCAGAGCGTCCAAAACTTCGCTCTGCGACTCAGATTCTGATCACTTCGCAAAGCAAAGTCTGGGCGATGGCTAGGCGATGGTAGACAGTAGGAAAACTCTGCTACTTCGCAGAGCAAACTCTTGGTCGCTCTGCGACCGTAGCAGAACATAGAATTTTTCTGAAAAACATGTTTTAATCTTGAAAACCTTGGTACCCAACTGTCCAGTGATCTTTGAAAACATGCCAGAGACTCATTTGAACTATAAAAACTTACTGTGAACCAGGATTAAGCAAGGATCAAGCATATGTATCAAAAAGGGGGAAAAACTTTCCTTTTCCTTATAACTTTAGAAATCTAATGTGATTCTCACACAATATAACCCAAAGGGGATAAGCTACTCTAAGGAACTCACCATAAAGTTGCTGGTCTTGATAAGCTTCCTTTTTCCAAACCCTAGCTTGGTCTTACTTTCTCTTTAAGCTTCCACATTCTTCAACTTTCTCAAAACTTGTTTGCTTGCCTACTGTTTAAGAAATCAGGGAAAGGCAACTGGGGAATTAAGCTGTTGCTGATGCAAACCGATTCCTAGAGGGAGAGGGAGAGAAAAATCTGTTTTCTAGTGAGAAGGAAATGGCAATAATGAAGAATATTTCATACTTATCTCTTTAAATACCCCTTCCTCTCATAATTACAAATCTGCCACTACTCTCTCTTAATTCCTTTGTTACTGATAAAAGTTACGTTTAAGTGGGATGTTACACTCACCAAGATACTCTTTTGAAAATTATTTTTAGCCCCAACATCATTTCAAACAACAATAGATACACCTTCATGATTCGGACGTTCCGCCAACCTTTTCCACATACGATAAACGTGTCATCCACATATTGAAGGTGAGAGAAGCAGTCGTCACCCCCATCAATTTGAATCCTGAAAACATTCCCAACCCTACAAACCTCCTCATTAGTTGGTTAAAGCCTGCAGCTTCTATAAGAAAGAGAAATGGCGATAATGGATCGCCTTGTCTCAAACCGCGACAGACTGATTGACAGCACCGACGCCGTGACTTCCGTTGCTTGGTATTCATCAAAACGGCGCTGATAGGAGCAAAACCTAACGTGTTGTTGGAATTGAGTATTAATGTTCTTGAATTTCAAATCAGAAATTTTACACAAAATATTATCTTATTCAGCAGTGTAATATTAATTTTGTGCAGCGCAAGGAAAAAATTTGTGAAAAGAATCCACATTTGGTACGATTTACAATTGGTCATTTTTGGTTATTAAACAACAACAATTTTTAACAATAAATTACATTTATCAAATTGTCATACATTAATCTTGCATATATATATATATATATATATATATATATATATATATCATCATCATCAATATAAAGATAAGTTTAACATCGACATACATCAATAAAAACTCATAAAGAGCAATGAAGTTTTAGCTCGGGTGAAAATAGGCTCTATAAAATGAGTACAATAACCAAACAAGGTGTAGTTTCAATAAGCTCCAATATTTTTCTTCAAAGCATTCTGCCGCCATGTTCCGTCATTCATGCCTGATGTGTTTGAAGTTCAGGTTGTAGATCTACAATTCAAAATGAACCCATTTAAACAATAGATCGATGAAAAACGAAAAAAATAGAACAGAAACATAGTAAATCATGTAAAGTGTTTCATTATTCTCAAGTTTATAGCATCTTATAGCATGCCAACAAGTTGCAAAATGTAGTGCCTGGAACAATCAGATTTGTACTGCAGAGGTAATTTAACTTGGGAAAGATGGTTTCTAAATCAGATCTATTGCAATTTCATAATAGAGTTTTCCCCATTCTCAAGTTTCCAAAGCTCTTTTCATATTTTTTCAGATGCATTAGTAACTTCTAAAGGTTAAACCAACATTTTCAGATGCATTAGTAACATGACCCTAAATCAGAACTGGATGCATCAGACTGCGATCAAATTTACAAGATATTGTTGTGTTGTGCATTGCTATTGTCGTTGCTAAAGCAAAACTTTTCAAGATAAGTGTCAATACATCCTACAAACAGATTCTAACTCAGAAGATCATACCAGATGCACAAATTATTTCATCAACAATTCACATCAAGAAAATAGCAATTTAAGAAACAAAAGAAATTAAATTGCAGAATTTCTGAAAACCGCCGGAAAAAAATCTAAGAAATCTATGGTTCTTTCAATATCTAAACAAACTCCAGGACTGCCACAACTAAGATACATTGCACCAATATTAACAATAAGATACTAATAAACAATTTAAATTTATGGTTCTTTCAATAATTTCATCTAGATAAAGAAATAAATCCTTAAGAAAGATAAGGAATATAATTGCAACGTGCAAACCTATGAAAAAAACAATGTGTCATTACAAAGATGTACCAAAAATGGAATAGTACAGTAAAATTCAATAAAAAAACATAAATGTTCAATTGTGATATGAAAAGATCTATTGTACCTCTTAGGTGGTTAATATTAGTGTAGCATTAACCGAAGAAAAAAGACACTCTTGAAGTCATAATGTCAATAAAAAAAATGAGATTCTACATATAGTCCAACCGCTGACAGTTTGGTTTGTAATAATTCCATGGCAATCAATAGCAGTTTAAAAAATTCAAAACGAACTCAAGTGCACAATTCAAAAAGGTCAAACAAGGGGAAGAAAGGATAGATATGTAAACAAAATAGCATAGAAACATTTAGACACACCCCGGAAAAACTTGTGAAACAAGGTGCAAGGTGACTTCTAGGGTGAGGGTTCAATTAAGATCATCACCGGTGGAACGAAAAAAATAATACTGTTAGACATATAGTTGATGGTCCTAATTTGTTAAAGATCAAAATGAGAATTTATACACATTCTCACACAATCTTACTCAACCTCTCAAGAGTGAATGCCTAATTCTCAAGAGTGAAGTCATATCCCTTTGTGAAAAAACAAACAAATTAGATTCTATTATGATGAAATAATACAAATCTGAACAGCAGGCAGGTGATACTTGAATTGGTGTGATAAGAACAAGAAGAATATTCACTATCTGTTGAATTGCAAAATCATTATATGGTTAAAATTAAATATATATAGATAACTGAGTTCTAAACAGGTATTCAGAACCGTCGGTTGATTCACCATATCTATGGCAAAGCTTTAAAGTAAAGGAAATAATCACACAATTGAAACCAAGTCAAAACCAAGTACATAAATTGAAATAAATATTATGTTGGAGAAAAACTTACTTTCAACCGGTTGAAACCAGACTTTCGACATAATCCTTGATAGAGAACCAACATATCTTATTGTTAACTCTAGATTTCAGTACTCTATTAGTTCTCAAGTTATAGAGAATTGCTTGGTTATGTAGGCGGCTTACGAATACCAATGTATCACCATCTTCAGAAAGATGCAATGGCTTTAATTTCAACCACGAGTAAACAACTCTTGAATTTAAATTCATTCGAAGATTGTGATAGCTAAATGTAAAGAATTGAGTCCAAGACCGGTCATCTCCAAATTCTGTCATCTTCCATATAACAAAATCTGTTCCGTTGAAATCATGAGAAAAGCAGAAGGAGTTCATCAACACACAAACACTTGATAAATGTGTCGACTTGTCAGCACCTGGAGGGAGCATCAACTTTGTGTATGTCTCAGTCCCTAGATGTAGTGAAATAATCACAAATTCATGAATAACAGTAGTATTGGAAGGAATCTGATTGCGTGCCAACCAGTTAACAGTGCAATTGAATTGTACACCATCATACATTCTCCAATAAGAATAGAGAAGCTGAAGAGGCACAAGAGATAAAGTTTGTATAGTTCTCCAAACATTATCACCCAAAGTAAAAATGCTCACCTCAACCACAGGGTTGCTGACGTTGTTATTATAATGCAAGGCCACAACCTTATAAGTGTCGGTTGAATTATCATAACAAAACACGAACCTCCAAGAATTCGATTGATAATTGAAATCTTGAAAACAAGCTGATCTATCAGATATTTTCCTGGTGGCGGGGTTCCAGAAATGGAGCCAGATGGAGTAATTATTGAGTGCGACATAAGAATAACCGAACAAGCAGACCAATCCATTGCATGAACCAATAACTTCACGACAATCTTTGTCATGCAATAGATAATAAGGATCCTTAGGAAAGGTGATATGACGGTTATCTAATAAACGAGCAGCAGGAAAAGGTACGAAACAGTAATCATCATCATCAAATGTGGGTGTCTCGTAAGAGACTAACGAGAAGTGCGGGTTTCGTGCAGATCTATTGAGGTGCATTTTTACGAATTTAGGATCGGAGATAATAGTGTTACAAGACTTACTCACACACTTGATCTGCATCAAAGATCTTACTGGAAGCCATGATAAGATTTCTGCGATAACCTCGTCGGGGAGAATTACTGATGGCGGCAGATTGGATTGAGAGCGGAGACGCCGCGTGTTCGGTGGCTGTTTATTCATCAGAACGAGCTGTGTCGGTGCAGTTGAAAGTTGACGATGCAAAGACGTGAGTTTGTGTAAATGAAGTGAGTATTGGTATACCGTATACTAGTCACTCATTCTCTATTAATATTTTTTTTTTAGTTTTAACTCCTATACTAGTAAAAATTACTATGCACTGCACCAGTAAAAAAATACTACACAATATTAAAATAAAGTTATTTTACACATATATTCAATAATATGATGTCAATCAATTAATTAATATGACAATTTCTAAAAAAAAAAACTTAATGAATATGAATTCACATATTTTTATATTCATTAGTTGAGATGATAGCACATAATTGGATTCAAATGTAAAATAATTATATACGGTCATGTATACTAATTAATTTTCGTTTTTTTTAATAAATCTTGGTTTTAACTCAACATTCATTTTAAAAATAAAATTAAGGCTTAATTGATCCACCGGTCCCTTAACTTAATTGATTGTTACAAAATGGATTCATAACTAAAAAAACGTCTCAAAGTAGTCCCATAAGTTTTCTGCCGTTATAGGTTTTTGTCCATTCCGTCAGTTTTTAACAAAAAATGTCTAGGGTAGATCAATATTCTAGTTGGTCCATCATAGACCTTATTAAACGTTTAATTTTAACCCTTTGGTCTTTTATTTAAAAAGATGACTGTTGGATTGTGCAAGTCTATTGTAACTTACGGTATATCATCAACCCTTAAAATTTTTTCCCTTTCTTCATCTTCTTCTTTCCACCACTTCTTCATCTTCATATAAATTCATCAAAATTCATACAATATCCCAAGAAAAAAAAATCCAACATTTAGCACAATAAATAAAACCCATATTCAACATCAATTTATCCCTTCAACATCATGAATTCATGGCTTCAACAAATTCAACAGAACAAATAAAACTCAGTTTCTTAATCAAAATCCTTAAGCCAAATTTGAAATTCTCAACCAAGATCTGAAAACCTAAATTTTTGTGTGTTTGAACCATTACCCTCTTAACTCACAATTATTACACAATTAATACAAATAAATCACCTTGAATCATGCTTTGCATAGAACACAAAACCCAGATGCCAAAAGAGCTAAAAATCACAAAAATAAAAAAAACTTTGTGATTGTTTTCATTGAGTTTGTGTTTTAGAGAAAAGTGTCAAAAGGAGGCAGATAAAAAAAATCAAAAGGGTGTTTTGGAATACTGGGGATTTGAATTCGTCCTCCTTCATTTCTGTCTTTGAGTTAGGTAATGAATTAATAGGAGATTTTAACTGAACGACCCTTTTGAATTGTTGTTCATGGATTTGGAATTTAGGTTTTGCCATTTTGCTAAAATTCGAAGAAATCTCTGGTTGTTTGGGAGGGGGCGTGAGTCGAATAGGAAATGTTTGGGTTGAGGAAGTAGGGTTGAAGAGGGAAGAAGAAGCAGAATGTGTTTGAAGGGTAAAAAAGGAGGATTTTGGGTTTATGGAATTTTAGAATTTTATCTAGTGGGGATTAATTAGTTTGGTTTGATTTTATGTGTTTGAGTTTGATATTTTTGAATTTATGGATTTGGGTTTGAAGGTGATGAATTTCTGGATTTTTGATGAAGGTGGATGAAGTTGTTGTTGAAGATGATGAAGAGATGAGGGAAGAAGATGAAGAATAGGGGAAAATCAAGTGTTGCTGGTTTACTCTAATATACAATAGATCTGAATGATCATACGGTCCTCTTTTTAAAAATGAGATCAAATGGTTTTTTAAAAAAGATCAAATGGTTAAAATTCATTAAATTAATAAGGTCTACGGTAGATTACTTTTAATGTTGGTCCACCTTAGACATTTAAAGTGAAGGTGATAACATAGAAGACCAAAACTTATAACGGCAGAAAAATTAAGGGACCACTTTGAGACGTTTTTTAGTTATGAGACCATTTTGCAACAATCAATTAAGTTAAGGGACCGGTGAATCAATCAAGCCTAAAATTAAACTAGTGACATAGGATAAATTATGGTGACAAAATTGACTTATCCTCCCATTTTAATTGGCCAAACAATCATAAGAAGAGTATCCTTTCAAAAAATTAAAATCTTAACTAGAGTATATTAATTAAATTAGATTTAATTATTTATTCTTTGTGAATCTATTTTTTTAGCTGAACTAAGATGCATGCATCACGGGAAGTCATCGACAAGCCAACTAGGTTGGCACCTCTGTGAAACCCTCATATTTTTCCGCTTGTCTCATAATAAATATATTTATTAAAAAAGAAGAAAAATCGAAAAACGGAACAAAGGAAAAAGAAACTAAGGAAATTGAAAAGTAGGCAAACCAAAGCGGTCCTTAAAGAAATCATCTTTTGATGTGCCAGGATGTATTGGCGCAACCTCCACATTGCAACTATCAGGGCCAGCGCCGCTTTCTCGATCTGCTGGTACCTAATTTCTGGACCTTGGAGCACTTTGGAGACGAAGTAAACCGGGTTTTGTCCTTAGCTGGTTTCTCGGACCAGCACAACACTGACCGCCTCGTCTGAGACCGATTAGTATAGGTAAAGAACTTCACCTTGGTTTGGTCCGGTGAGGATCGTGGGTTCGGCCAATACCTTCTTTAGGTTCGCGAAGGCTTTTTCATATTCCAGCGTCCACTCAAAGTTCGCCTATTTCCCGAGGAGCTTGTAGAAGGAAGCACGTGGTGCGTTGAGCAGGCTATGAAGCGAGATAGGGCTGTCAACATTCCGTTGAGTCGTTGTATGCCTTTCTTCGTCCTGGGGGACTCCATATCTACCATCGCTTTGCAATTGTCGGGGTTTACTTTTATTCCACTTTTGGTTAGGTAAAATCCCAAGAACTTCCCGGCCCTTACCCCGAAGGCACACTTCTCTGAGTTCAGGCGCATGTTGTATTTGCAGACCTTGAGGCAAATTAGTAGTACAGGTGAGTCAGTCATGACATATTCTATCACCAGGACACGTAGGCAGATGCCGAGGGGTGGCCGTTGATTAGTTTTATTTATTTTTAGGACTTTTTGACTTGGATGTAACCTTATGACATTTTCGTACTTATGCATTTTGACGTAGATCTAATTTAATGACATTTGCTATTTATTTGATTTATTGTGTTAACTTTAATGTGTTGGTTTTATTTTAATTGAATGAATGTATATTTGATGAGAAAATTATTGAAAGAATGTATACAGGAAATATGTATCTTTGTGAAATTGATTCAGCCTCTGCCTCTGCCTTTAGGGCGCAACTACAGTTAACTATCGTTGGGCCAGCTGCAGTTAACTATAGTTGTGCCAACAGTAGTTAACTCCCGCTGGAAAGACCGAACGGTAGTTAAATACCGTTGGAGGTAATTGCGTCATTTCAATGTGTTTTTAATCAAAAATCAACCGTGAGAAAAACAATTTTCAAATTAAAGACAAGAAAGAGTACAAGAGGTGGGGGACTAGGCACGACCCATCACTAACAAAACAAAACATAAAAAGCAAACAAGTAAACCTATAGTCAGGTAAATCATGAAATGAAACTCTTTAACAACCCCTTCATCCCCTTATAAAACCACTTCTCCCTTCCCTCATTTTTCATCACCAAAATCACACAAAAAACAAAGCCAAAAAACAAGTTTTTTCACCTACCCTTGTGCTTACATTATTAAATTTCTCTTAAGTTTTTTAATTTCACATACCCTTTTGGCTTTTGCTTAATTTGTTCAATTCTACGAATACAATGTTCAATCAAGAGAAACTCATGCATTACCAAGTGGAACCATCATGGAGCTACTACATGAGAGTAAGAACAATGGAAGAAGATCAAATGGAGAGAATAATGAGGTTAGCTGCACAAAGTGCTTGTGATACTCAGCATTAGTAATTGCTGTATGTGCCACGCAACGAAGAGTTTGTTCTGTGGAATGGGAGTAAATGCAATGGTTCATGAACTTGATGAAGATCCTAAAGGGAAAGAAATGAAGAGAGCATTAATGAAGTTACTTGGAAATTCAACATCACTTCCGGTTTTTTCATTGGTGGGAATTTAGTTGGTTCTATGGATAGAGTTTTGGCTTTTCATATTAATGGTTCTCTTGTTCCTCTTCTCAAAGAAGCTGGTGTAGTTGTTGGCTTTAATATATGTGTAAAAATCTTAAACGACACTTATTTTAAAACAGAAGAAATATTGTACTTTTACTTTCTTTCCCTATCCGTCTCACTCTATCTTAGACAAACAACCACCTTTCCTAAGCTCAAAAAACTACTTCTGACCTTATAGACTTTAATATATAACCATTTTAGTTTTGTTCTTTTTTTTTAAAAAAATTTTCCACTGTTTGAAAAACATTTATGCTTGCACCACAACATGCATATTCTCCTTAGAAAAAGAGAGAGAAAATGTTGGTTTTGAATTTTCAAACTGTTGTATTTGAATTTTCAAATTCTATTTTGAAAGAGAATATTTACCGAAGTTGTTATTAGGTTGAGTCACGACCAGATCACTCTCTTTAAAACGTTTCGTGTCACTACTCAAAATTGTGCAAGACAGACTATCAACCACGTTGTCTCTCGGATAAAACAAGCTCAGCGACAACTATGCGGTTAACTACTGCACGGTAGAAAACCGCTCGAGATTTACACCTCCAATATGGTACTAAGACCACTCTTCAATACTGAAACCACTCTAATATGGTACTGTGACCACTCTATTATGGTGCTAAGACCACTCAAATATGGTGTTACCACCATTCTAACCTTTAAGTTCTCCACAAAATATCAATATGGTACTACGACCACTCAAATATGGTGATATCACCATTCTGACTTTTTAACTTCTCCAAAAGTAGAAAAAAATATCGAAAGAATATTTATATACTGTTAAGATCATACTTAGTTCCGATGGGGAGTTATTATTCCAAAAATGGACAATAATCTTAAAAATACTCTTTATTCCGATGGGACATATATTATCGAAGAGACTATGTTCTTAAGACCTTTCTTAATTCCGAAGGGACATTATACAACTATTGATGAGGTTACTTGGAAATTCAACATCTCTTCCGGTTGTTTTCACTGGTGGGAAATTTGTTGGTTCTATGGATAGAGTTTTGGCTTTTCATATTCATAGTTCTCTTGTTCCTCTTCTCAAAGAAGCTGGTGCTTTATGGCTTTAATTATATTAGTGATCATAAGCACTGACTTATAATTTGGTTTAATTGTTGGCCTGAAAGATTAAAATTTGCAATAAAAGTTACAGCAGACTTGCAGTAAATGTAGCAAATCACTGACACAGACTGATAACTGTAGTCATATATGAGCATCCAACTAGATTCAGTGGAAAAAATTGTCTGATAATTGTGGCTTGCAACTCTTTAATAACTGAATTTTAAGTAGAAGAAAGTAGCTATTAGTTGAAATTAGATTGACATAAAATTAGTTTATTTGAGATATGAGAATCATTGACCGTTGTGGCTACTTATTTGTTTCTGCATACACTCATTGCAATTATCATTACTATCTACCATCATACCTACATATCAATGTGCACCAGCAGTATTATATAAGCTTTGTTTGATAAGACATAAAATTGAGCTTATAAACTTATAGCTTATAAGGTCGTATGATTAAAAAAAGAATTGTTTGGTAACTGTTATTTTTACGTGAGCTTATAGCTTATTTTCAAGAGCATATAACGGTTTTTGATAAGCTAATACAAGTAGTTTATAACTTATTACTTTTTATCTTCATTTTACCCATAAATGAGTGAAACCTTCATTTTGGAAGGCAGAGCAAATCCCTATCCACTTACATAGCTCATACCACATACCTACAAAAATCGGACACTTGAAAAAAAGGTGAGAAACCGACTCGTTTGCACCACAACAACCAACACACTAAACATGAAACTTTTGCCTGAACCAATTTATGTCAAGCCTTCGACTAAGTCGGGTTACACATGCCAATAGTTCCCTCCAACAGTTTCTTATGCACCTCTTTAACTAAATTAAAATTTGAAGTCTCCCAAACTCTTGAATCTAAGTGACAAATATCATTCCACCAAATGGAACGTCTTTACCACTAACTCTAAAAATCCCATCTCTCTCACCATACCTGCAGTTAGCTAGAGGTCTATACCAGAAACCCATGCCCTCATTTCTAATTTTCCAGTCCCATTTACCCACAAGAGCAGTGTTGAATACCCTCAAACCTCCACTTCTAAAGGTCTACACACCTTATCCCATTTAACCCAATTAAGTTTTCTATCCTCCCCACTACTTCCCCATAAGAGTTGTTTAAAAAGTGATTCGAGTTTAGAGACAATACTTGCCGAAGTCTTGAAAAAAGAGAAGAAAAAACTGGGAGAGTTGACAGGACGAATTTTATAATAACCACGCGACCCCCAATGGATAGCTGCTTATGCTTCCAATTTGATAATCTATGTCTCACCGCGTCAATCACCGGTTGTCAAGTACTATATTGCTTTGGATTTGCACCAATAGGTAAGCCAAAGTACTTAAAAGGCAAGGGCCCTATTTTAGAATTAAGGATACTAGCCACTTTTTCAAGCAAACTTTGAGAAATATTTATCTCACTGTAACACCCATACTAATTTTATCTAGAATATTAGCATGTGCATTAAACTGATACTGGATACATCAAAATTTTCAATAATAAAATACAACACAACTGAAAGAATACAAATTGCTCGTTTATACAACCAAATCAAGTACCATAATAAATACTTAAACAAAAGTCCGATAAGCTCTTGAGCTGGTACATGACAAGCAACTGCACTCCATCCAGTATCTTCCTGAAAGATCCTCATCACGAACCTCGTGTTAACCTGCAAAACCTGCACCAGAAGGATTGGGATGAGACATAATGTCTCAGTGAGTTCCACCTAACCCACTGTTGGCAAACCTGGGGACACCTAGGGTCGCCATGCACTAACTCTCGGCAATCTCGGGGATTCCTATGATCGCCAAGTCTTAACCTTTCCCATAAGGGATTACACCTGCTTGAAACTGATAATTGTATAGTCATAAGAGCTAGACTATAACCTGATAACTTAGTGATCGAGGGAAAACTAGGATCACTGCATATATCTTTCTTAATCATAACATAATTTCATACCTAGTGATCTGGGGACATCCTATGATCACTTTCTGATAACCGTTATCTGAACAGTACTTGCCATAAACTTATGTAATAAATACATATACATCTTGCTCAACATAAAATTAGTAAGTTAGGGTTGAACATACATTAACTTATCCTGGTTCATTTTATGGAGTGCATCCGGGTGGAGTAACCCCGAAGTACATCTCCCCTCATACCGGTGAAATTCCTATCTGAGGCTAACACTGGACTCCTCTTATCATCGTGCAAGACTTACATAGAAACAACGTCTGTCCACTACTAACGGGGAACCTCGACTCCACTACTAACGGGGAGCCCGAGAATCACGACTTAACTTAATCTTTGTCGTGTAGGACTTACATCCGAAGAACGCCTAACTACTACTAACGGGGTATCTTAACTACTAGCGGGGAGTCATAAAGTCACGACTTAACATATTATCATATTCTTTACGTATAAATATAACTTATAACCTCACGTGTGGACAACCATCTCGGTGAAGTCCCATCCGGCATAGTCCGGAGCCTGCTGGACACGTCAAACATAATCTTATAATTCTTACGTGTGGATAGACCTTTCAGAGAAATCCCATCCGGCATAATCCGGAGTCTGTTGAACACGTATAATCTTAGCATAATACTTATCTTAATTCATGGGTATGTCTGATACATTCATCACATAATTAATCATGTGATACTTAACCTATAATATAAGGTTCTAAGCTTATCGTTCTCATAAGCCACTTAATCATTGTTGGGAAACTGAACCCCCTTAAGCTTATCTGAAGCTTTGAATGTGGAAACATTCCTTGTACTTTCATACACTCAATTGAGTACATTCAACTTGCTATCCTATCACAGGATCTAGACACATCGTTATCATGTGTCGTGCTTAGGGCTTGAAAACCCATCTATAACAACTCTTGTTCTTACTTGAACTTCTGCGGATAAAATACCCATCACTCTGATATGATACATATCTTTGACCTAGATTAATCCTTGAAGGTTCTTGTATATCACTACCCCAAAGCATATCAAAGATCATTGGCAAGGTACAGTTGTTTATAATAAAAATGCCATCCTGGGCAGGTTCGCTTTGCGACCCTGAGCGTCGCTCTGCGATCCCTGCGTCTGATCCTTCAGACTCTGAAGTCAGCTTCAGAAGGTTCAGAGTCTGAAGCTTTCGCAGAGCGTCCAAAACTTCGCTCTGCGACTCAGCTTCTGATCACTTCGCAAAGCAAAGTCTGGGCGATGGCTAGGCGATGGTAGACAGTAGGAAAACTCTGCTACTTCGCAGAGCAAACTCTTGGTCGCTCTGCGACCGTAGCAGAACATAGAATTTTTCTGAAAAACATGTCTTAATCTTGAAAACCTTGGCACCCAACTGACCAGTGATCTTTGAAAACATGTCAGGGACTCATTTGAACTATAAAAACTTACTGTGAACCAGGATTAAGCAAGGATCAAGCATATGTATCAAAAAGGGGGAAAAACTTTCCTTTTCCTTATAACTTTAGAAATCTGATGTGATTCTCACACAATATAACCCAAAGGGGATAAGCTACTCTAAGGAACTCACCATAAAGTTGCTGGTCTTGATAAGCTTCCTTTTTCCAAACCCTAGCTTGGTCTTACTTTCTCTTTAAGCTTCCACTTTCTTCAACTTTCTCAAAACTTATTTGCTTGCCTACTGTTTAAGAAATCAGGGAAAGGCAATTGGGGAATTAAGCTGTTGCTGATGCAAACCGATTCCTAGAGGGAGAGGGAGAGACAAATCTATTTTCTAGTGAGAAGGAAATGGCAATAATGAAGAATATTTCATACTTATCTCTTTAAATGCCCCTTCCTCTCATAATTACAAATCTGCCACTACTCTCTCTTAATTCCTTTGTTACTGATAAAAGTTACGTTTAAGTGGGATGTTACACTCACCAAGAGACTCTTTTGAAAATTATTTTTAGCCCCAACATCAATTCAAACAACAATAGATTCACCTTCATGATTAGGACGTTCCGCCAACCTTTTCCACATACGATAAACGTGTCATCCACATATTGAAGGTGAGAGAAGCAGTCGTCACCCCCATCAATTTGAATCCTGAAAACATTCCCAACCCTACAGACCTCCTCATTAGTTGGTTAAAGCCTGCAACTTCTATAAGAAAGAGAAATGGCGATAATGGATCGCCTTGTCTCAAACCGCGACAGACTGATTGACAAGACCGACGCCGTGACTTCCGTTGCTTGGTATTCATCAAAACGACGCTGATTGGAGCAAAACCTAACGTGTTGATGGAATTGAATATTAATGTTCTTGAATTTCAAATCAGAAATTTTACACAAAATATTATCCTATTTCAGCAGTGTAATATTAATTTTGTGCAACGCAAGGAAAAAAATTTGTGAAAAGAATCCACATTTGGTACGATTTACAATTGGTTATTAAACAACAACAATTTTTAACATTAAATTACATTTATCAAATTGTCATACATTAATCTTGCATATATATATATAAAGATAAGTTTAACATCGACATACATCAATAAAAACTCATAAAGAGCAATGGAGTTTTAGCTCGGGTGAAAATAGTGTCTATAAAATGAGTACAATAACCAAACAAGGTGTAGTTCCAATAAGCTCCAATATTTTTCTTCATAGCATTCCGCCGCCATGTTCCGTCATTCATGCCTGATGTGTTTGAAGTTCAGGTTGTAGATCTACAATTCAAAATGAACCCATTTAAACAATAGATCGATGAAAAACGAAAAAAAATAGAACAGAAACACTGTAAATCATGTAAAGTGTTTCATTATTCTCAAGTTTATAGCATCTTATAACATGCCAACAAGTTGCAAAATGTAGTGCCTGGAACTATCAGATTTGTACTGCAGAGGTAATTTAACTTGGGAAAGATGGTTTCTAACAGATCTATTGCAATTTCATAATAGAGTTTTCCCCATTCTCAAGTTTCCAAAGCTCTTTTCATATTTTTTCAGATGCATTAGTAACATGACCCTAAATCAGAACTGGATGCATCAGACTGCGATCAAATTTACAAAATATTGTTGTGTTGTGCATTGCTATTGTCGTTGCTAAAGCAAAACTTTTCAAGATAAGTGTCAATACATCCTACAAACAGATTCTAACTCAGAAGATCATACCAGATGCACAAATTATTTCATCAACAATTCACATCAAGAAAATAGCAATTTAAGAAACAAAAGAAATTAAATTGCAGAATTTCTGAAAACCGCTGGAAAAAAATCTAAGAAATCTATGGTTCTTTCAATATCTAAACAAATTCCAGGACTGCCACAACTAAGATACATTGCACCAATATTAACAAATAAGATACTAATAAACAATTTAAATTTATGGTTCTTTCAATAATTTCATCTAGATAGAGAAATAAATCCTTAAGAAAGATAAGGAATATAATTGCAACGTGCAAACCTATGAAAAATCATGTGTCATTACAAAGATATGCCAAAAATGGAATAGTACAGTATAATTCAATAAAAAAACATAAATGTTCAATTGTGATACGAAAAGATCTATTGTACCTCTTAGGTGGTTAATATTAGTGTAGCATTAACTGAAGAAAAAAGACATGACACTCTTGGAGTCATAACTTGTCAATAAAAAAATGAGATTCTACGTATAGTCCAACCGCTGACGGTTTGGTTTGTAATAATTCCATGGCAATCAATAGCAGTTTAAAAAATTCAAAACGAACTCAAGTGCACAATTCAAAAAGGTCAAACAAGGGGAAGAAAGGATAGATATGTAAACAAAATAGCATAGAAACATTTAAACACACCCTGGAAAAACTTGTGAAACAAGGTGCAAGGTGGCTTCTAATGTGAGGGTTCAATTAAGATCATCATCGGTGGAACCAAAAAATAATACTGTTAGACATATAGTTGATGGTCCTAATTTGTTAAAGATCAAAATGAGAATTTATACACATTCTCACACAATCTTACTCCACCTCTCAAGAGTGAATGCCTAATTCTCAAGAGTGAAGTCATATCCCTTTGTGAAAAAACAAACAAATTAGATTCTATTATGATGAAATAATACAAATCTGAACAGCAGGCAGGTGATACTTGAATTGGTGTGATAAGAACAAGAAGAATATTCACTATCTGTTGAATTGCAAAATCATTATATGGCTAAAATTAAATATATATAGATAACTGATTTCTAAACAGGTATTCGGAACAGTCGGTTGATTCACCATATCTATGGCAAAGTTTTAAAGTAAAGGAAATAATCACACAATTGAAACCAAGTCAAAACCAAGTACATAAATTGAAATAAATATTATGTTGGAGAAAAACTTACTTTCAACCGGTTGAAACCAGACTTTCGACATAATCCTTGATAGAGAACCAACATATCTTATTGTTAACTCTAGATTTCAGTACTCTATTAGTTCTCAAGTTATAGAGAATTGCTTGGTTATGTAGGCGGCTTACGAATACCAATGTATCACCATCTTCAGAAAGATGCAATGGCTTTAATTTCAACCACGAGTAAACAACTCTTGAATTTAAATTCATTCGAAGAAAATAGCATAGAAACATTTAGACACACCCCAGAAAAACTAGTGAAACAAGGTGCAAGGTGACTTCTAGGGTAAGGGTTCAACTAAGTTCATCACCGGTGGAACCCAAAAATAATCCTATTAGACATATAGTTGATGGTCCTAATTTGTTAAAGATCAAAATGAGAATTTCTACACATTCTCACACAATCTTACTCCACCTCTCCATAGTGAATGCCTAATTCTCAAGAGTGAAGTCATATCCCTTTGTGAAAAAATAAAGAAATTAGACTATCATGAATGATGAAATAATACAAATCTGAACAGCAGACAGGTGATACTTGAATTGGTGTGATAAGAACAAGAAGAATATTCACTATTTGTTGAATTGCAAAATCATTATATGGTTAAAGTGTATATAGATAACTGATTTCTAAACACGTATTCGGATCTGTCGGTTGATTCACCATATCTATATCTATGACAAAGTTTTAAAGTAAAGGAAATAATCACACAATTGAAACCAAGTCAAAACTAAGTACATAAATTGAAATAAATATTATGTTGGAGAAAAACTTACTTTCAGCCGGTTGAAACCAGACTTTCTACATAATCCTTGATAGAGAACCAACATATCTTATTGTTAACTCTAGATTTCAGTACTCTATTAGTTCTCAAGTTATAGAGAATTGCTTGGTTATGTAGGCGGCTTACGAATACCAATGTATCACCATCTTCAGAAAGATGCAATGGCTTTAATTTCAACCACGAGTAAACAACTCTTGAATTTAAATTCATTCGAAGATTGTGATAGCTAAATGTAAAGAATTGAGTCCAAGACCGGTCATCTCCAAATTCTGTCATCTTCCATATAACAAAATCTGTTCCGTTGAAATCATGAGAAAAGCAGAAGGAGTTCATCAACACACAAACACTTGATAAATGTGTCGACTTGTCAGCACCTGGAGGGAGCATCAACTTTGTGTATGTCTCAGTCCCTAGATGTAGTGAAATAATCACAAATTCATGAATAACAGTAGTATTGGAAGGAATCTGATTGCGTGCCAACCAGTTAACAGTGCAATTGAATTGTACACCATCATACATTCTCCAATAAGAATAGAGAAGCTGAAGAGGCACAAGAGATAAAGTTTGTATAGTTCTCCAAACATTATCACCCAAAGTAAAAATGCTCACCTCAACCACAGGGTTGCTGACGTTGTTATTATAATGCAAGGCCACAACCTTATAAGTGTCGGTTGAATTATCATAACAAAACACGAACCTCCAAGAATTCGATTGATAATTGAAATCTTGAAAACAAGCTGATCTATCAGATATTTTCCTGGTGGCGGGGTTCCAGAAACGGAGCCAGATGGAGTAATTATTGAGTGCGACATAAGAATAACCGAACAAGCAGACCAATCCATTGCATGAACCAATAACTTCACGACAATCTTTGTCATGCAATAGATAATAAGGATCCTTAGGAAAGGTGATATGACGGTTATCTAATAAACGAGCAGCAGGAAAAGGTACGAAACAGTAATCATCATCATCAAATGTGGGTGTCTCGTAAGAGACTAACGAGAAGTGCGGGTTTCGTGCAGATCTATTGAGGTGCATTTTTACGAATTTAGGATCGGAGATAATAGTGTTACAAGACTTACTCACACACTTGATCTGCATCAAAGATCTTACTGGAAGCCATGATAAGATTTCTGCGATAACCTCGTCGGGGAGAATTACTGATGGCGGCAGATTGGATTGAGAGCGGAGACGCCGCGTGTTCGGTGGCTGTTTATTCATCAGAACGAGCTGTGTCGGTGCAGTTGAAAGTTGACGATGCAAAGACGTGAGTTTGTGTAAATGAAGTGAGTATTGGTATACCGTATACTAGTCACTCATTCTCTATTAATATTTTTTTTTTAGTTTTAACTCCTATACTAGTAAAAATTACTATGCACTGCACCAGTAAAAAAATACTACACAATATTAAAATAAAGTTATTTTACACATATATTCAATAATATGATGTCAATCAATTAATTAATATGACAATTTCTAAAAAAAAAAAACTTAATGAATATGAATTCACATATTTTTATATTCATTAGTTGAGATGATAGCACATAATTGGATTCAAATGTAAAATAATTATATACGGTCATGTATACTAATTAATTTTCGTTTTTTTTAATAAATCTTGGTTTTAACTCAACATTCATTTTAAAAATAAAATTAAGGCTTAATTGATCCACCGGTCCCTTAACTTAATTGATTGTTACAAAATGGATTCATAACTAAAAAAACGTCTCAAAGTAGTCCCATAAGTTTTCTGCCGTTATAGGTTTTTGTCCATTCCGTCAGTTTTTAACAAAAAATGTCTAGGGTAGATCAATATTCTAGTTGGTCCATCATAGACCTTATTAAACGTTTAATTTTAACCCTTTGGTCTTTTATTTAAAAAGATGACTGTTGGATTGTGCAAGTCTATTGTAACTTACGGTATATCATCAACCCTTAAAATTTTTTCCCTTTCTTCATCTTCTTCTTTCCACCACTTCTTCATCTTCATATAAATTCATCAAAATTCATACAATATCCCAAGAAAAAAAAAATCCAACATTTAGCACAATAAATAAAACCCATATTCAACATCAATTTATCCCTTCAACATCATGAATTCATGGCTTCAACAAATTCAACAGAACAAATAAAACTCAGTTTCTTAATCAAAATCCTTAACCCAAATTCGAAATTCTCAACCAAGATCTGAAAACCTAAATTTTTGTGTGTTTGAACCATTACCCTCTTAACTCACAATTATTACACAATTAATACAAATAAATCACCTTGAATCATGCTTTGCATAGAACACAAAACCCAGATGCCAAAAGAGCTAAAAATCACAAAAATAAAAAAAACTTTGTGATTGTTTTCATTGAGTTTGTGTTTTAGAGAAAAGTGTCAAAATGAGGCAGAGAAAAAAAAATCAAAAGGGTGTTTTGGAATACTGGGGATTTGAATTCGTCCTCCTTCATTTCTGTCTTTGAGTTAGGTAATGAATTAATAGGAGATTTTAACTGAACGACCCTTTTGAATTGTTGTTCATGGATTTTGAATTTAGGTTTTGCCATTTTGCTAAAATTCGAAGGAATTTCTGGTTGTTTGGGAGGGGGCGTGAGTCAAATTGGAAATGTTTGGGTTGAGGAAGTAGGGTGAAGAGGGAAGAAGAAGCAGAATGTGTTTGAAGGGTAAAGAGGGAGGATTTTGGGTTTATGGAATTTTAGAATTTGGGAAGAAACACGTTTGAGAATACTATGATTAGCCTGTGCGGAAACTGTTTTTCAAATTTATTTTTACAAATCGATATGACTTTGGGCCATGAGATTGAGAATAATATTAGAACATTGCTTTTCCCACTTCAAAGAAGGCGAAAACACACCAGTAAATGACGATTTTACCCCGGCGGCAGTTAACTGCCGATGTCGGCAGTTAACTGCCGCCGTATCCATCGGCAGTTAACAACTGATGGTACCATCGGCAGTTAACTGTCGCTGCGGGCAATTATGCAGAACAGAACCTGCTATTTTTGCAAGCAAGCCATTTTTCGGCCGATTTATTACCTGTAATCCAAAACAGCAATTCCAAAGGCAGTACAAATCATACATCAATTATAATCATTCATAAAGCAAGAACATTACATAATCTTTCACAATTGACCAAAATAAAATCAATTCGACATTTCGTTAAAATTACACACGAATGTTTGAAATTCACCAAAAACATAAATAGTGTTTGACATTCAACAACACATTACATAATATTACATGAAATCTCTACCGACATTCGTTGCACATACAGTTGGAACGAACACAAAGATATAATACATTATTTTCAACAAAATGCCTAAACATAAATCTAACGTCACTATCGTCACGAATAAGCCGAGGCCAATATACCGTTTTCCACATGTCTTCATCTTTATCTGCCCCCAGGTCATAAATTGGCATCTGAGCAAATACATGACTTGTATGATGATTTTCACCAACATGGAGAAAATAACTGTTAAGTTGTGTCTTCAACTCATCCATAGTGTCAGTCGGAGATAGAAAAACCTTAATTGTCTTTTTGAAAGCAGAGTACCGGACATGAGCTTCAATTTGTGCAACCTCAGACATGTTTAACTTCACAAAAGTTTATGAAATATCAAACATCAGAATAATATTAAATTAAACGTAATAACCAATAAATATATCAAATGCGGAAACATTATAACCAATAACAAAGCAGGTGCATATTCGACCACATAAAAGTTATATATTTATATATATTAATATGTTAGTTATATATTGGCCACAAAAAATTGGCGTTACAATATCGACCACAAAAAATATGTCGGTGTAATATCGACAAAAAAAAAAGGATGAACACCGACAAAAACAAAAAATTAGTCATATCGCATCAAGTCAATTTGAACCATCATCATCTTCCGCAATAACTTGAAATTCTTGCTTTGCTTTTTCAAGAGTGTCACACACAATTGGATTGGCTTGGTTTGACTTTTTTGGTGGGAGCGAATTCTCTCTTTTCTCAATGTTCATTAGGTCTCGGAACCTAGCTTGCTGATCCAAAAACTCAAATTCCCAAGCCGATGCCTCTTCACTTCTGTGTATGTTCCACTTCGTAGATGATGGAGGTAATGGACAATCATATTTCAAAAAAACAAGAACAAAATGGTTAGGAATTAATCCTAGGCACATGATGGGGGGTTTTTTGCTTAAGCGGTGGCACCCCTCTAAGTGGGAAAAAGGATTCCGAATTTCCGATTTCGTGACTTGTCAACTCCACTACAACTCTATTGTAATAAGTTGCAACGTTGTGACCCATGTCGGGAAAAGTCAACCACTTATCTACAAGTGCAATACCACCACTATTTGAGGGAGGATGCAAGCCATTTAATATGTAGTTAAAACGATCCTCACTCGCAAATACCCGCACATAATCATTTCTATGATCTTTCAACTCTTGAATAAGATGTCTACGAACCATGACATGACTTTCTTCGGTGAAAACCAAGAACTCAGCTATAGCTCGAAAACCACAATTCTCATCGCCTTTAACATCCACAATTTTTTCAATAAATGGAACCATGAATTTTGGCATATAGTCAATAGGGCTCAAAACATCAAACACACCATGAACCGGAGTAGGCTTTGGAACCGGGCTAAGCTTAGGAAACCGAGTAGGTGGTGGAAGTGGGGAACGTGATGATTTGCCAATACGAGCACCCTTTCTTTTAGGAAATGATGACATAGTTTGAGACGATTGACTATCCGGAAATTGGGAATCAACACGCTGCCAATAAGAAGGGATTCGAGTTGTCGATGCCTCATTTGCTTTACACCTCACTTTTTTTGGCGCTCCCTTGGTTGCTACTTTTCTTGGAGGAGGAGAAACCATTGTGGATTCTGGAAATGCCAACTGACGCAACACCTCTTTGATTTCTAGTTTGATTTGATAAAGAACCTTCTTGAGACGTTCCTGAATACCATTCCACTCCTCCTCGACAGAAAAACCATCTTCATTACTTTCTTCACCCATACATAACCTTTGCCAATGATGGTGTATCTCATCCAATCGAATAGGCTTGTTGTTACGGATTTTCACAGCAATAGTGCATGCACAAAGTAGCCCATATGATGTCCTTATCACACAACCACAAATTTCTTTGTCCATGCACAAGGTTTCCTTGGAACGTCTTTCTTCATCAAAAATATAGCTCAAAGCAGTCCTAGACACATAACCAGCCAACCCAGAGTACAAAATGACGTCTTTGTATCTATGTTCTAATACAGTACAACTCCTCCCAAATGATGGTTGTATCTCAGTTAACTGGAACACCAACATATCATGTATTTTCTCCCAACAAGTACCAAAATCACATACACTATTGCTCAAATATTTCTTTAGTTTACCATGAGCCCCCTCAACTCGGTTGGTGGTTCTGCATCCAAGATGCAAGACACGGTCTGTCCATGCCCTCACTATTTTCTCCTTCACAACATCCAATACGGTACTCTCGACATAAGTAAGAAACATTGGAAAATCTTTACAAACATTTTTGAATTCCATTAACGCACTTGCTTATAATTCTTGCGTAGGTGATTCAACAACAACATCCCAAGCTCTCATTACCTTGTTAACTATGTCACTTGACTTCACCTCTTTCCCATCCTTCAGTTTCACTCTACAGTCAGTGATGCACTTTGCTCTAACATTTTTACCAACATGAAAATAACAAAGTATTGCACTAGTTTCAGGGAGAACAGTTGCTACCGCATTCATCAAAGCCGTATCTCTGTCAGTCACAACCACTGAAGGCATATTAATCTTTGAGTTAAGAAGTTTGACCAACATCTGTAAAACCCAAGTAAAATTATCACCTTTCTTAGATGTCAAAAATCCAAAACCAACAGAATACGTCAAATCGGTCAAGGTGACCCCAACTATCTCAAACAATGGCATTCTGTACATGTTGGTTTTATAGGTGGAGTCCATAACCAAAACTGTTGGAAAATTGTTAAACAACTTAACCGATGTTGGATGAGCCCAAAATATGTCTTGAATAGTAGTACTCTCACTTTGTGTTCTGGTGAAATAGACATAGTTGTGCTCCTCCAACTTTGAGATTAGATACTGCATATCAGTCTTGTTACCTCTGTTTGACTTGAATATTTTTTGGCGTTCATTGTAGACTTGCTTGATATTTGTCATGCAATCTTGTCTTTTTGTCTTCAAATTTATCAAAATATTTTTTGGTAGCACCAAACTCTTGGTCAAGTCACGTACCATCTTCTTGTCATCCTCCCTTAATTTACCTGCAAGCATGTGTCCTTCTAAACTTGGCTCCATCTCATGGTTGTGAACTCCGTTAAGAATGTTCAATCTCCAATCATTTGTTTCTCTACTAAGATATCCACGAACCATGAACTCACACCCACATTTTCTTGAACCTGTTGCCTCATGCTTCAATCTTTTTTTCGGCACTTTGTGGTCGCCACTCCATTCACAAATTAGTTGCAACATTGGATTGATCAAATTGGATCTACGTATAACAATTGTAAATCCCGCCTTATTTGCTTGACGACGTACCCAATTAAGCAAGTCATCTTTATCTTTCCGTTTAATTTCGCTTGAAAAAAAATGAGCCGTGTCAACTTCGTTGGCCTCAAGAGGGACAACACCGGAGTCAACATATAACGAGGCTTCAACATGGACAGAAGCTTCAACCTTAGGCGGTATGACATTTCCGGAATTATCGACAAAAATAGGTTTTGTCTCGATCGGATCATCATCCACATTTTCATCCATAACTATAAATAAACAACAAATAACTATGAATAAATAACTTACAATTGCAATAACATCAATATCAAAATTAATTAAACCTAAAAAAAGTTTAAAAAAAACCCAAAAAAAATCAAAAAAATAGGCAGTAGCCTGTTTTTTGAAGTTTCCCATCGGCACCTAGCTGCCGCAGCATCGACAGTTAGCTGCCGATGGCCCCATACAGCGGCATTTAACTGTACGCTGCATGTCAGTTTTTGACGAAAATTGACAGAAAAAACAGCAAAAAAACGGATTAAATGATGCATTACCTTTTTCTTCACGTCAAATGTGTGTTGAATCCTTCTAGTTTTGCTGCTTCAATGATTTTGGACAAGATTTGGGTAGAAAAAAATTTGGATTTTAGGATTTAGATGGAAGAGGAAATAGGAAAGGATGGGTTGATGGAACAGTATAGAGTAGGTTGCTGTAATCAGAATATCAAGAGCGCAACGGCAGTTAACTGCCGATGGATTCAAACATGACGGCAGTTAACTGCCGATGGCATGATCCGGCGGCAGTTAACTGCCGCCGGGGTAAAGATGTCATTTAATGGTGTGTTTTAGCCTTCTTTGATGTGTATAAAGCAATTTTCATAATATTATTAGCCTGTGCAGAAACAGTTTTTCAAAATTACTTTTGCAAATCGATATGACTATTGGCCATGTGATTGAGAATGCTATGATTACCAAGCTAAAACAATATCTACAACAAAATCAAATTTCAACAAGATATTCACAATTGAACAAATTATGGTTGTCTCCATATGTCTTTATGATGCTCTCGCATAACTCTAACGCATGAGCTTGTCTTCGATTACTCTGCATTGGTGTCGTCATTGTCTTAAACCTATAAAATTGTATAGAAACTGGACGTAATAGCTTTCCGGCGTACTATACTAATATAAACGATATTCGTATCAAATTGGGGTTTTTATTATTCATTTCTTTCAAAACAAGTCGATAAGTGATATGGAAAATAGCAATATTTTAGCACTTATCACTCCTCTAAAATATATCTAAAATGACCTCAAACTCTACTAAAATGACTCAAAAACATAGCTAAAATATCATCAAATATCATGTCATCCGTTGTAAGGCACTTTTACAATAATAAATTAGGTACCTTTAGAAACTTCAAACTTCTTAAAGTGGCAATGAGGTGTGACATTACCATTCCTTCCACAATAGTGACGCCTAACGTTATGTCCATGGTATTTACTATTATAATTTTTTAACACAAGAGTATTTTTTTGTAAGCTCTTTTAAAAGAAGGCTTTTAATCTTTAGAATTCATACCAAACACTTTAGGAGCTTTGGATGCTTATTCTAGTTTAATTTTTAGAGATTTAATATCTTCATGTAGACTAAGATAAACTTTACAGCTAGCCAAACCAATCCAATTTAGACATTTGGATGGATCACAAAAGGCATTACAATATGCTCGATTACAAGAGATGTATGGCCATTTTTCAAATTTTCAAAATCACATTTGAGTTTTAAAAGATCGGCTTCCAATTTGAGAAATACTCTCTTTTAAGCGCTTATTATTTTAAAAGCATTCATTGCACCACCATGCATTTCAACAATAGCATTTGTAATTCATTATAAGACGGATTACAAACAAAGGCGTAGTCAGAATAGATTACCTCATGATTCTTATGTCCGATGAGACAGATCAACACTTTCATCATCATCCAAATCTAGAGATGGCAAAAAGTGAAAATCCTCCCCGTCCCGCTCCGCCCTGTCAATAATCCGTCTAAAAAGGGGCGGAGAGGAGAAGACCAACTAAAGATGTAGGGTTGAAAATCTCACCCTATCCTGTTTTATGGCGGACCGGCGGGTTTGCGAGTTGACTTGTCAATGTTTTTTTAAATAATATTAATTAAAAACAATGTAAAAATATATAAATTTAAAGGCAATTTAAGGAAATATAAATATATAACTATTGACTCCACTAAAAATATGAAAATAATCATTCAAACATATAAATTACATCATCTAAAAATCTATAATAAATCAATAAGACATTCAAAATAAAAACTTCATGAGTTATCAATTGACTAACTGTTAAAAATATGAGGCTAAAATCATGAAATAAAAGTGATAAAATTAATTGAATTTTTTTCTCCACTATACGAAGGAGAAAATTGAAAATTTGATTATAACTTATAAATAAAAAGAAGTGAAAAAGAGAGTTTCTTTTTAATATATCAACTCAACAGGCCAATCTGCCCCGCCCCATCATTGCACCGCTTTTTAGCGGGTTAGGCAAAGCAGGCACCCTCCTAGTGGCTGGTTCAAAATCTCAACCCACCCAGCTAAAAAAGACGGGTTAACCGGGACAACGCGATGGGCTCATTTTGCCATCCCTAAATCACTTAGAGTAGATGAGATCTCATAGTCCTCCCATGCAATGTATGATCTCATTCTCTTTTGCTTTCCATTGAGATTTAAGTTGGACTTGCACCTTGTTTTGGCCAATTGTAGACATTTATTCTTCAAGTGACCATATTTCCCACATCCACAACAATATAGCCCCTTTTCTTCCTTCTTGAATTTATCTGATTTGGTCGTTGCTATTCTAAATTTGATGAGATTTTTGTCACTATGCTTCAATCCATTTTTCTCAATGTATCTATTATACAGATGTACAAATAATTCCATTTTCTCATCCATCCGAGGAGTATTCATCGGTGACATTATCCTCTTGCACTAAGTATTTGGCTTTGGAAGTAGACGCCTTTAGAGCAATGGATCTCTTCTATTTCTTCTTAGCACCTTCATTGCTTGATTTTAACCTTGTGATTTCATGCTCACGCTCCTTGAGCTTTCCAACTAAGGTAGTTAACTATGGGACACAAAGGTCTTGTGACTGTTTGATAGCCATTACTTTAGGTCGACACTCTCTAGTCATACACCTTAAGATTTTGTTATCACAATCTTGATTTGAGATTGTCTTTCTAAGGTTTTTCAATTTATTAATAGTATAGGTGAATCTCATTTGCATGGGAGAGATGTTTTCACCTTCTTCCATGTGAAATAATTTATATTGTTGAGTAAGTGTATTAATTTTTAATTGCTTGACGTCTATGGTACCCTTATGGAGAGTTCCCAAAGCGTCCCACATTGTTTTATCCATCTTACAATGTAAAACTGAGTAATACTTAATCACTCCTAAAGTGGAAATGAATATGTTCCCCGCCTTCTGAAATTCTGGCTGGTACAAGAACAATACGAAAAACAGGGCACAAAGGATTGCAAAACAGAGCACAATCAATAAGTTCAGAAGCAGCAAAAAATAAAGTGCAGAAAGTAAAAGCACACAGATATTTGTTAACCCAGTTCGGTGTAAATACCACCTACGTCTGGAGGATACCAATCCAGGAAGGAAATCCACTATTGGAATTAATCCTAAGACTCAAGACACAGACCCCCTGTTCCTAGTCTTCTGACTTAATCTCCTATAGTTCTGATTTCTACCCAACACCTGAGTATAAGAAACCCCCTTCTTACTTCCTATCTAAGTAACAACCCAGTTACTAAACAGCTTCTGAATAACTACCCAGTTTATGAAGAAACACTTCAAACTAACAAAGATTTCATTCGTACTTAAAAGCTTAGAATGAATTACAACTCAAAACTTCTAAACCAACTCAGATGAGTGGTGTACAAATAAAACCTAAGTTTAAAACACACAAAGACTCTAATTCTCTGATTTCTAATATATGACTCGTAGTCTTCAACAGGTAGCAGCACATCTCCTTAAATAGGCTTCAGCAGCTCTCTTAATTCTGAATCCAATCTTCTGCAATTGATATGTTTCTGAATTATGAAAGGCTCAATAAGGAAACAAATAATTCTAAACCAAATAATGCAAAGATCCTTCAGCAATTAAATCAATCATAAAACACGAAGCAAATCTTCTCAAGAACTTCACCAATATTAATCAGCCTTCTAGAACCAAATGCCTGAATAAATCCTTGATAAATCTTCATAAGATACGCACAAAAAGAATCAGATTTAATGCAGAAATCCAGCTTCACCAATCAGCTTCTGAAGTCCATCTTCTGAAGGTCAACGCTGGTCAACGTCTGAACAGTGCGTCTGAAGTACTGTTCAGCGTCTGAAGGCCATTTCAGAGTCTGAAGCACTGTTCAGCGTCTGAAGGCCATTTCAGCGTCTGAAGCACTGTTCAGCGTCTGAAGGTCCAAATTGCGTCTGAAGGTCATTTCAGCTTCTGAACCTCTTCAAATTTGATTTCTTGCTTCTAAAGACTTCTCTAACACATGGAGATGCTTTGCATGAACACTTTGATTTTACCAAAACATGCAGCCAACATCTAAATACTCAACACCTTCAAATCATATTTGAGTTTCTTAGTATCCCTTACATGTAAATCCTCCTCGTTAGAAGGGGAGAGTGTTGGAACAAAATGTATGAACAACTCTCTTTTGGGTTTTGATGATAACAAAGTGTTAAAAAGAAAATTGGAATTGCTAATGCTTGATTCTAAGTGTGCAGAACCATGTACTTAAAGTTTGGTATTTAACATTGGTTATGAAAGAACAAGCTAAGAGCAAGAAGGAAAGCATAGAAGCTTGTGTTGCAATTATGAAGCAAATTTGTGTCTGAAAGCAGCTTCTAAAGGCAGCGTCTGAAGACTGCGTCTGAACAGTGCGTCTGAAGAAGTGCGTCTGAATAGTGCGTCTGAAGAAGTGCGTCTGAAGGTCAACAAAAGTCAGCGTCTGAACAGTGCGTCTGAATGGTGCGTCTGAAGAAGTGCTTCTGATGAACAGTGTCTGATGCCAGCTTCTGAAGTCTGAATGCAGCAGTCAACAATTGCAACTGTGATCAGTAAAGTACTGTTGTGTTAGAACAACTCTTTGCAATGGTTGCCTCCTTGGAAGAAACACTCAGCCAGGTTTTAAGGAAACATTCAAAATATGTTGCTCTGTTTTCTGTGCGCACACACTGTCAGAACAGAAGGATTTTTTGCTGGATGAAGCTTCAATTACAACGGCTCTTTTGATGACATGACTCTTCTACAACAGCTCTTTATTCTCTATAAAGGATTGAAGATTTGAAGAAGAAGGCTAAGACTCTGTTCCAGAAAAACCAGAAACTGCCATACTCTGTTTTGCGTATCAGTCATCAAATAAACTTAGGAATTCTTACAAACCTTTTTATCTTAGAATTCCTTAAGTGTAGAGTCTCAACCTGAGTTGTATTTTGTGAACACCACTGATTGTATATCAAGTGTTCAACTCAAACTGTTTTCTGTTGTAAAATCTGTTTGAACCCAAAGTCTCTAGCCTGCGTGCTTGAGCAACCAGAAGTCTCATAACTTTGTGTTTTGAGCAATTAGAAGTCTCTTAGTTGTGTGCTTTGAGCAGGGAAGTCTCTTGCTTGAGGGCTTGAGCATTGGAAGTCTCTTACTAGGTGTTTGAGCAATTAGAAGTCTCTTACTAAGTGTTTGAGCAACTAGAATTCTCTTAGCTTTGTGCTTTGAGCAATTGTAATCATTTGATTATAGTGAAAAATCTCTTGTTAGTAACAAGGGGACTGAACTACTTCCGGATTGTTGAAGGAACCAGGATAAACCATTGTGTCTCTCTTTCCCTCTCTCATTTACTTTATATCCGCTGCACAAACAACTCTGAAAATAGTTCAGAACTGATCAATATCAGAATCTGAACTAACCAATAGTTTTTGAGAAAGAAAAAGAATTAGCTCACACAATTCAACCCCCCCCTTCATATGTGTTTTTCTCACCTTCAGAGAGCATATTTTTGTATGTATTTTTATGTAAATCAAGTGAAGTAACCACACATTTCTGAACCCAATCATCACCCTTAATGTCACTTCGATAGGCCAACCAATTAACAATGTTGTTGAAATATACACTACCAATCAAACATTAAATATTAATTGGTTGGTATCAGAGCATGATTTGTGCTCAGCCACTTAACCGTGCCACAGTTAAAGATCCAGAGAGAAAAACATCTCTACTCCTGAGAGTGATACTTCAGCTTCCGAAACATCCACCAACACCTCTGAGCCCTGCTTTTCAACCTCTGATAAAAATAGTTTCTATGTTAGACCTTCATCCTTTAATGGAGATGTTGCTCAGTTTTTCTGGTGGAAAAGCAAGATGTACAGTCATATTATAGGTGTTGATGATGAATTGTGGGACATCATTGAATATGGTGTTACTTTTGAAGTTGATACAGAAGGTCTACAAGAAGCATCACAGAGTGAGAGGAATTATGGTGGATGCGCTACCTCATGCAGAGTACACCAAGATTGTGGACAGATCAACAACAAAAGTCATCTTTGTATAACTTTGCTCTACCTATGAAGGGAATCAACAGGTCAAGGAGGCTAAGGCTAACCAGATAGTGCATCAGTATGAGCTGTTCAGAATGAAGATGGGACATTGAAACTATGTACTCAAGGTTTTAAACTCTTCAGTCTGGTCTTCAGGTTCTAAAGAAGATCTATACTGTAGGTGATCGTGTCAAGAAGATTCTTAGGAGTCTTCCTTCCAGATTTAGACCAAAGGTCACTGTCGTATAGGAGGCAAAGGACCTAGACAAGCTAAGTCTGGAGAACCTGATAAGCTCTATTAAAAGTCATGAGATTGAGCTTGATGGTGATGAACCAACAAAGAAGTCTAAGTCCATTGCTCTAACCTTAAAGGGTAAATCAGCCAAAGCGCTTCAGTCTGCTGAGTCAGAAGTAGAAACTCCAGCCGGAGAATCTGACAATGATTCATACCTTGAAGAGATGGCCTATTTAACCAAGAGGTTCCAATACTTGACCAATAAGAGAAGGTTTCCAGGTAGAAGCAGTGGTTCTAAAGGATCAAGTTTCAGAAACAAGAAAGAAGAACAGAAAAGAGGATGCTTTAACTGCAGGAAACTTGGTCACTTCATAGCTGACTGCCCAGAGTTACAGAAGGATAATTCAAAGAAGGAAAGCTTTAAGAAGGAGAGCTACAGAAGAAAGCTTAAGGAAAGCTTTATGGCAACCTGGGAGAAGCTTGATGAAGAATCAGATTTTGAGAAAGGTGAAGAAGAAACCAACCTGGGTCTAATGGCCATTACAGCTTCTGGTACAGAAAGTAATTCAGACTCTGACGATGATGAGGTATCTTCTAAACTAGATCATATGTATTATGTTAAAAATGTCAAAGAACTTGCAAGACGATGTATGGACAAATCAAAAGCTTTAAAATCTTTGCAAAAATAGTTTAATTTGCTAGCAGCAGAATCCAAGTTCTTGGAACACCAAAACAAATTTTTGTCAATCCAAAACGAAAATCTCATGATGAGAAATGAAATTTTGGAAAAAAAGTCAACTTTCAAATCTCAAGAAAATTGACAGACCTTTGGCAAAAAGTGATAATTGTCTTTAAGAGTCTATCACTAGTGGTGACAGCTTCTAGAATCTATAAGATAAGTCTGAACAAGAGAGAAGAAAGTGGATTCACAGCAGAATCTGTCCAAAAGGTTCAGACTTCTGTGAAAACAAAGAAACCTCCTTGTTCTGAATGCTCAAAGAAGTTTTTGTACTACCATTTTGATCCAAAAGCCAAACAAGCTAAGGTTATAAAGAAATCAGAATCTAAGAACTCGGAGTTCAAGGTTCTGATGCAATCAAAGTCAAGAACTCCTGAGCTTAGGATTCAGAAGAGTTCAAAACCCAAGGTAAGGAAGAGTTTAAGACCAAAACCTCTTAAATAAAAAATCTTGAATAAATCCAAACCAGAACTCTTAAGGCATAAGGTTTTGAAAAGGAGATATTCCTTCAGAACTAACTCCAAATGACCCATTGAGATGTGGGTACCTAAGAATAATAATGTTTATGTTTCAGGTATGCTTCATGGGAAAACCAAAGCATTAGTTTTGATACTTGAACAATGTCTGCTCAAGACACATGACATGATAAAGGCATTTATTCCAGACCCTGATCATGAAAGAAGGAGGAACTGTAGGTTTTGGAGGAAACCAGCAAGGAAAGATTGTTGGTACATGAACAATTGGTAAATCTTCTATCTTTATCAATAATGCCTAGTATGTTGATGGACTCAGACATAATCTGCTTAACATTAGTCAATTTTGTGATAGTGGTTATAGAGTGATGTTTGATAAGAGCACATGTACAATCATCAATGACTCTGACCAATCCACAATGTTCATAGGTCAGAGGAAATGCAACGTTTATAAAATAAATTTCTCTGAACTGGTTGATCAAAAGGTTGTCTGTCTTCTATCAGTGAATGATGAAAAGTGGCTCTGGCACAAAAGATTAGGTATTGCTAACTGGAGGTTAATGTCCAAGCATAGCAAGCTAAAATTAGTCAAGGGACTACCAGAGCTGCAATATCATTCAGATGCTCTCTGTGGAGCATGCCATAAAGGAAAAATTGTTAAAACTTCTTTTAAACCTAAAAACATTGTCTCTACCTCTAGACCTTTGGAACTGCTTCACATTGATTTATTTGGACCAGTTGGGACTACATCAATCAATGGGAAGAAGTATGGATTAGTCATAGTAGATTACTATAACAGGTGGACTTGGGTGAAATTCCTCAGAACTAAGGATCAAGCATATGATCTTTTTAGCATCTTCTGCACTCAAGTACAAGCTGAGAAAGATTTGAAAATTCTCAAAGTCAGAAGTGATCATGAAGGAGAATTGAAAATGAGCCATTTGAAATTTTTTGTGAAAAACATGGAATTTTCCATGAATTCTCTTCTCCTATAACTCCACAATAGAATGGAATTGTAGAAAGAATAGATCTTTACAAGAAATTGCTAGAACAATGCTCCATGAAACTAACATAGCTAAGTACTTATGGGAAGAAGCTGTGAACACAGTCTGTTATGTACAGAACATAATCTATATAAGACCTATTCTGAACAAAACAACATATGAATTATTCAAAGGAAGAATGCCAAGTATTGCTTACTTTCATCAGTTTAGATGTACATGTTACATTCTAAACACCAAGGACTATCTGAAGAAATTTGATGCCAAGGCTCAGAAATGTATCTTCTTAGGATACTATGAAAGGTCAAAGGCATACATAGTGTATAATTCTGAAGCCAACACAGTGGAAGAATCAATGCACATCAGATTTGATGACAAAGAGCCTAACAATAAAATGACAGAGTTGGTTGAAAGTTTTGCAGAGACACGTATATAAGAAGATGAATCAGAACCTGCACGAGCAACAATACCAACTTTAGAGGTCACATAATCTACTAATACACCAGACATACCTGAAACTGATGTGCCCTTTGAAGATCTCCAAGATGATGAAGACTCTGAAGATGGCCATGATGGTTTAGAAGAATTTGCTCAATCCAGAAGGACATTCAAATACAAATCTTCACATCAAAAAGAGTTAATCATTGGGAATAAGGACAATCCTCTAAAGACAAGATTAGCATTCAGAAATAAATCATTTTTGGGACTGTTTTAACTGATTGAACCTACCTCTGTGGATGAAGCACTGTCAAATGATGGATGGATTGTAGCTATGCAGGAGAAGCTGACCCAGTTTTAAAGAAATGATGTCTGGGATTTAGTTGTCAAGCCACAACATAAAAACATCATTGGAACAAAATAGGTCTTCAGAAACAAGCTCAAGGAACAAGGTGAAGTGGTAAGAAACAAAGCTAGACTGGTAGCACAAGGCTACAGTCAACAGGAAGGTATAGATTACACTGAAACTTTTTGCACCTGTTGCTAGGTTAGAAGCAATCAGGTTCCTTTTGTCCTATGCTGTAAATCAAGGTATCACTTTATATTAGATGGATGTTGAGAGTGCATTTCTGTATGGTGTCGTTTCTGAAAAAGTATATGTAAAACAACCTCCTGGGTTTGAAGATTTAAAACACGTAGATTATGTTTTTAAACTCAAGAAATCACTACATGGTCTGAAACAGGCTCCTAGAGCTTGGTATGAAAGGCTCAATAATTTCTTGTTAGAAAAAGGTTTTAAAAGAGGACAAGTTGATACTACTCTTTTCAGAAAGACACTAAAGAAAGATATCTTGATAGTTCAGATATATGTTGATGATATCATTTTTGGTTCCACTAATGTTGTTCTTTGCAAGGAGTTCTCTGAGATTATGCAGGTTGAGTTTGAAATGAGTATGATGGGAGAACTGAAGTTCTTTCTTGGTATTCAAAGCAATCAATGCAAAGATGGAGTATATGTTCACCAATCCAAGTATACAAAGGAGCTTATAAAGAAGTTCAAGCTGGAGGATTGTAAACTAATGGCTACACCAATGCATCCCAACTGCAACATGAGCAAAGAAGAATCAAGCATCAGGGTGGATCAAAAGCTATACAGAGGTATGATAGGTTCCTTGCTTTATCTAACAACTTCCAGACCAGATATTTTATTCAGTGTCTGTCTGTGTGCTAGATTCCAGTCAGATGCTAGAGAATCTCATTTAACTGCTGTTAAGAGAATCTTCAGGTATCTGAAGGGAAAAACTAATCTTGGATTACTTTACAACAAATCTTAGGATTATAAGCTAGTTGGATTATGTGATGCTGACTATGCTGGGGATAGAATTGAGAGAAAATCCACCAGTGGAAGTTGTCAATTCCTTGGTGAGAACTTGATATCCACTGAAGCTCTTGGAAAAGAATTGAAGCTGCTCAAGATATCCACTGTGGATGAGTGTGATATGAAGACCCTGTTCGCAAAGCAAGGATGGATGAGAATCTCTGAAGCTCTAAATGGAGTGAACTACGCATATTTTGCAAGAACAAAAGTTATGGAAACTGTAACTGAAGAACAGGAAACAGGGATTAGGTCATCTGTTATGGGGATTGATATCAGCATTGCTCAACATATCTCATCTAATATGACTGATATCAAAACTAAGCAGCCCAACTCTGCTATTCGCAAAGGTGCTAAGGTTCAACTCAATAAGAATGAGAAGAAGATTGATGCCTTTATGCCAAATGATGGTTGCTTGAACTACATTGAAGACCTGACTACTGGATTTGGACGTAAAGGACTTATCAGTAATTTTCCCAGTGTCAGATTTAAGGCTGTGAAGGTCTCTGGAGTTACTCTTTGTGCTATGATCATGAAGATGAAGTAAGAGTTATGTCTTAAAGACGCTCTAGAAGATCGTAAAGATGAACAAGTAGATGACTAAATAAGATTGAGATTGAAGATATATGGATGTTCAGATGCTGAGTTCAATCATTAGGATTTTGTTTTACTTTAGAGTTATTTTTTTTTTGTGTTTTAATACTCTATTTTCCCTATTGTAATTTCCATGATTAATGAAGTTTGTTTATCAAATCTGATTGCATCTTTATTTAATCATGATTTTACTGCTCTTGCATTTATATTTTTGTTGATGAAAAATGGGGAGTATAATAATAGTATTTGAGTTCTGAGCCTAATAAAAATTAAGCTAAGGAACTTAATTTAATTCAAGTTAATATGCGCTTAATTGAAAATTTATCAGACTCTGAAGAAGTTATCAGACTTGACTATACTAATCAGACTTGAGTAGTTCTGATATGTCTAAGAGTCTGATACAAGCTAAAGTTCTGATAAGTTTATTCTTAATTTAACTTGTGCTTAATTGAGAACTCATCAGACTCTGAAAGGTGTTATCAGACTTGGGTAAACGAAACAGACTTCAAACAAGCTCGGATATGTTTAAGAATCTAATACGCTTTGAAGTTCTGATGTGTTAATATGTATGTGCTCTAATGCATTTTATTATGATTAAAAATGAATTTAATTAACCGGGATAGAACTTAGGGGGAGCTTGCAAACCCCTCCTTAGGAACTATCAGATAGGACTTAGGGGGAGCTTGCAAACCTCACCTTAATGGACTATCACAGACTCATGGGGAGCTTGCAAACCTCAGACCCTGAAGTCTACCTATTAATTAGATTAACAACAATTGTTTCAAATACTTGTGTTTGTCATCATAAAAAAGGGGGAGATTGTTGGAACAAAAATGGTTTGTACAATTCCTCTAAGGTTTTGATGATAACAAAGTATTGAAGAATAATTGAATATACTAATATTTGTTCAAGTGTGCAGGATCATAGAATATATCCATCAAAGTATTGAACATATAATAAAGCATCAAAAGCACAAAAGAAGCTTAAAAGACTATGGTAGAAGATCTGAAGAAAGGTCAACCAGAAGTCAACATCTTGGATCAGAAGAAAATGACGCCTCTTAGAAGCAGAAGACTAGCCTCATCAGACTCAAAAGACCTAGCCAGACTAAGAAGACCCCATCAGACTTGGAAGACCATCAGACTTTAGAAGAACCTGAGGGACCCAGACTCCATGTCAGATTTGTCGTCTTCTATAGATGTCTCCATCAAAGGATCTGAATATAGTATTATCTTCTTCTAACCACGTGTAAAAATGGACAAAGAACATCAAAGAAATAAGAATGAACGGATACTTCCAATTTCAGCAAAGGATTTTCGAATGACTATCAAACAGAATTACCCATATCAGGCAATGGCTCAACATCCTTGATTTGAAGCTTCTCAACGACTCTTAATGCGCTGGCACTCTTCTCCAACGTCTCTCAAATCCCTGCCTATATAAGGAGCTGAAGACCTTAAGAAGATCAACAAGACTCTGCTATTTTTACTATGTCATTACTCTGCCAAATCAAATAGCGCAAAACACTTAGGATTTTCGTTTCAAATTTTATATCTTAGAAATCCTAAAGTCATAAGAGTATGTTCAACATTGTTCAGTTTACACCATCAATTGTTTATCCGGTGTAAGAACAAATTTGTTTATCTTTGTAATTAAATATAAGTCTCTTTCCTGTAAAGCTTGAGCACCAGAAGTCTCTTTCACTTGTGATTGAGCAATAGAAGTCTCTTGGAATTGTCCTTGAGCATTGGAAGTCTCTTGCCTATGTGCTTGAGCAATAGAAGTCTCTTGGACTTGTCCTTGAGCAATGGAAGTCTCTTGGTAGTGACCTTGAGCATTAGAAGTCTCTTGCAAGTGTGCCTGAGCATTTGGAAGTCTCTTGGAAGAGTCCTTGAGCAATTGTAATCTAGTGAGGTTATAGTGAAATCTCTTGTAAGTGCAAGGAGACTAGATTACTCATGTGTTGTGGGAGGAACCAGTATAAATTGCTTGTGTCTGCTCTCTCTCTCTCTATATATATATATATATATCTCTATCTCTCTTTCTATATATATATATATGCTCTCTATCTCTCTCTATATCTCTATCATCTTTGTGTTCTGTTATATTCTGATGCACTCAGACTCTGTGCCAGATTCTGAACTCATCAGAATCTGACCAGTTCTTTAACACTCAGAAAAAGAAACCAGAAAAAGACAACACAACCAGAAAAAGCTTGAGCACCAGAAGTCTCTTTCACTTGTGATTGAGCAATAGAAGTCTCTTGGAGTTGTCCTTGAGCATTGGAAGTCTCTTGCCTATGTGCTTGAGCAATAGAAGTCTCTTGGAGTTGTCCTTGAGCAGTGGAAGTCTCTTGGTAGTGACCTTGAGCATTAGAAGTCTCTTGCAAGTGTGCCTGAGCATTTGGAAGTCTCTTGGAAGAGTCCTTGAGCAATTGTAATCTAGTGAGGTTATAGTGAAATCTCTTGTAAGTGCAAGGAGACCAGATTACTCATGTGTTGTGGGAGGAACCAGTATAAATTGCTTGTGTCTGCTCTCTCTCTCTCTCTCTCTCTCTCTCTCTCTCTCTCTCTCTCTATATATATATATATATATATATATATATATATATATATATATATCTATCTCTCTTTCTATATATATATATATATATATATATATATATGCTCTCTATCTCTCTCTATATCTCTATCATCTTTGTGTTCTGTTATATTCTGATGCACTCAGACTCTGTGCCAGATTCTGAACTCATCAGAATCTGACCAGTTCTTTAACACTCAGAAAAAGAAACCAGAAAAAGACAACACAACCAGAAAAAGCTTGAGCACCAGAAGTCTCTTTCACTTGTGATTGAGCAATAGAAGTCTCTTGGAGTTGTCCTTGAGCATTGGAAGTCTCTTGCCTATGTGCTTGAGCAATAGAAGTCTCTTGGAGTTGTCCTTGAGCAGTGGAAGTCTCTTGGTAGTGACCTTGAGCATTAGAAGTCTCTTGCAAGTGTGCCTGAGCATTTGGAAGTCTCTTGGAAGAGTCCTTGAGCAATTGTAATCTAGTGAGGTTATAGTGAAATCTCTTGTAAGTGCAAGGAGACTAGATTACTCATGTGTTGTGGGAGGAACCAGTATAAATTGCTTGTGTCTGCTCTCTCTCTCTCTCTCTCTCTCTCTCTCTCTCTATATATATATATATGCTCTCTATCTCTCTCTATATCTCTATCATCTTTGTGTTCTGTTATATTCCGATGCACTCAGACTCTGTGCCAGATTCTGAACTCATCAGAATCTGACCAGTTCTTTAACACTCAGAAAAAGACAACACAATACCCCCCCCCCCCCCCCCCCCCCCCCCCCCGCCCCCAATTCTTGTGTTTTTCTCACCTTCAAGAGTATGTTCAAAACAAGTTTAGAAAAAAATTTATGTATGCAAAATATGTTTATGCAAGGTGAGAATAAGTCATAAATTTAGAGGGACAAAATAGAATCTAAAACTATTATAGGAATATAAGACATCTATGTCAAACAACAACTTATGTCGTACTTCTTCTTCGACATTCCACCTCTAAAACCTTACAATGTTCATATTTTCTCAAGAAAATTGTTTCTCATATCACATTCCTTTCATCCATAAACTTTATCTACACAAATTTGGTATCAAAGAAAATGGAATGCATTTCTTGAACCATCCACATTTTTTTTTTTGCATTTTTTTTTAAATTGTACGACAAGGTATTGTAACATACCTTGTGATCCCTTTTATTCTTTAACACAATCAAAATCTATCTTTTGGTTGTAAGATCAACAACACCTCTACACAATCCACACAAACATAACTCTTTCGTCAATAATGTTAGGAGTAATTAGTCTTTATGTGTAATTATTTATTTTGCTTCTTTGTCTTCAATCTTATATTATAAATAGGACCACCTACTTGAATTTGAGATACACATTCAATAAATATACAAATGTCTATTCAGTTTATACCTTACTGAGTTTCTACAATGAGATAATGCCTTGGAATATCATGATTCTAAACTCTTGTCATTTCTTAGCGAGCAGGGTACCTTGTATGAATTTTCATGTCCATACACATCTCAACAAAATTGTTTTGAGAGAGAAAGCATTGTCACATTCTTGACTCAGTCCGTGCCATGCTTGTTTCAACCTCTTGTCCATAACGCGCTTGGGGTGAAGCTGCTCTTACCAGTGTCCATGTAATCAATCCTCTCCCTTCCTTTGTCTTTGGCAATGTCTCTTCTTTTGAGTGTCTTTATCTCACTACACCAGATTATAACTCACTTAAGGTGTTTGGTTGTGCTTGTTTTATCCTCATTCAGCCCCAAAAATATACTAAACTTGAGCCTATGTTGTTTTCTTGGTTATGGCTATGAACACAAACTAAAATTGATCAGGGTTTAAATTTTAGTAAAGTATCTATCACAATTTTACATTATTTAATTTGGAACATCTTCAATGCAGATATCTAATAGAGTTTTACAGGACAATGAACTTGTCCTTCATTTTTTTTTATTCGTTAAAGAAATTTGAGGAGACAAACTAAGAAGTTGTAAACCCTCTAAAAAAAAGTAAGTTGCATATATTTTGTTAAAGCAGCTTAATTAAGATACAATAGTATTGAAATAAAAAAATAATTTCGTACAAATAAAAAAAATATAAAAGGGTGGGTCATGTAAGAGTTACGTAATTTTTAGGAAAAGTAATTTTTAGGAAAAATTACACTTGTGGTCTCTTATATTTTTTTTCAAGTCCTTTTGGTCTTTTTAGAATGTGCATAAGAATTTTCAATTTGAAATATAAGATTTATAAGCAAATATGGGAAAAGACCATAGATTTAAATACTGAGAAGTCATAAGAAAATAAAAACATAGATTTAAAGTTTAAAAATACAAATACAAATGGACAAAAAAACCAAAATAACGTGAAAAAATAAGATAAATTATTATATTGTTATATCAAATTAAGTTACATGACAATAAGAGTAATTTTTCTTAATTTTATGATAGAAACAAAATGTGTATGATTTTTATAAGTATGGTGTTACGTTGTCGGAACCACTTGATAGTAATGAATGAAACTCGGTGAATTTTTTTTTGAACAAGCAAAAATAGGATATATAAAACTAGAAGAAGAGCCTCTAAATTAGCACAAGGTGTGCCAACCCAGAGCTCCACCAAAAATCAAATACACAGTTCACCAAACATCCAAGAGTCGGTTAGCCAATGTCATACAAACAAAGGGGCTCGACCACCAACAATGAGAATTATTACGAACATTAATATTACAAGTTTTCACCCACCAAAAAGTATGAACTTTTACTTTATCTAATAGTTGGTAGATGGTGCTCTCCTTATTGTTGAAAAGTCGGTTGTTCCTTTCAGTCCAAATGACCCACACGGTACAAAGCCACACGAGCTGTAAAAAAGAACGGCTAGATCGCAAACCACCGGCTAAAGAAACAAACTGAATAAAATGATCCTTAACATTGGACGGATCAACCGATGAAACACCAATCCAGCCCCGTACCAGACTCCATAAAGGGCCAAAACACGAACAATTGAGAAATAAGTGCTCAGCCGACTCGAAGCCCCCACACCCAGTCACACAAAATTGATCTTCAAAAGAAATTATACCACGAGCCAACAGATTATCTTTAGATGGCAAGCGATTTTGAACCAGCCGCCAAGCCAAGATAGACACCTTCAAGGGTACCTGTTTGTGCCAAGTGAGATCCAAACAATCGTCAACCGGAGGAGTCTCCTGTTTAGAGAGCATCTGGTACACACAACGGACGGAATACCCCCCACTAGAGTCAAGCTTCCACCTCCACTGATCTGGAACATTATGCTGCAAAGAAATGTCAAGCAGTAAAACCCTAAGCTCTGCTAACAACTCCTCCTCCCACGCCCACAACCGTCTATGCCACTGCCATGCCTCCCCTGCTACCCCCCACCCTAGTTCACACATATCTTCCACCGATATCGACTTGTTAACAGCTAAGTCAAAAAGACGGCCAAACCTCTCATAACCGAAGCCCACCAAACCACGGGTCAGTCCAAAAAAACGACGTAGAACCACACCCAACAGACCTATCGACGCACCCTGCAAACCACCCACCGTCCGCCCCTCCATCCCCGTCACGGATTTTCACAACCTCTCGCCACCAAGAATAAGCACTCCGACCCCCTACCTCCAACCTCCCGTTCACCTCACCATACCTAGCTACCAACACCCTATACCACAAACCCCCTCTATCCACCAAAAGCCTCCAGCACCACTTACCTAACAAAGCAATGTTAAACTCCCTCATCCGCCTCACCCCCAAACCGCCATCCTCCTTACTTTTACAAATATTACTCCAAGCAATCCAAGATAATTTCCTAGGTCCCTCACTCCCCCCCCCCCCCCCCAAAAGAAATTTAACAATAAAGATTCAATAGAAGAGATAATACCTGATGGAGCTTTGAAGAAGGAAAGAGCATAGACAGGCAGAGAGGACAAGACAGACTTGAGAAGTACCAAGCGACCACCAAAAGAAAGGAATCTACTGTGCCACCCAGACAAACGATCACGGATACGAGTCAACACAAGCTCCCAAAACAACAAATGACGTGGATCACCGCCAATAGGCAAGCCCAAATACACAAATGGAATTTTACCAACGCGACAATTTAAAGCCATAGCTGCGGCCTGCAACCAAGAAGCAGAAACATTGACCCCAACCAACATACTCTTGTTAAAATTCACCTTCAGGCCCGACATCAATTCAAAAAGAACCAGAACCGCCCGAAGGGCTCGCACATTCGCCCAACTCTTAACCCCCAAAAGAAGAGTATCATCAGCAAATTGAAGATGGGAGATTAAACTAGGATTACCCGAACCAATAGTGTACCTCGTGAAGATACTCGACTCAACCATAGCTTTCATAAGAACATTCAATCCCTCAGCCGCCAACAGAAAAAGAAACAGAGACAAAGGATCACCCTGACGTAAACCCCGTTCAAGAGGAAATTCCTCCGTATGACTACCATTAACTAACACAGACGCCGTTGCAGTACATACACAAGCTTTCATCCACTTCCTCCACAACACTGGAAAAGACATTTTTTCCATTACCAAGTCTAGGTAACCCCAATCGACAGAATCATAGGCTTTTTCAAAATCAACTTTAAATAACAGTAGTTCTTTGTTACACTTGCGAGCTTCATCCACCACCTCGTTAGCTATCAGGATACCATCAAGAATCTGTCTATCCTTAACAAACGCTGACTGAGCCTCAGAGACAACACTGCCAATAACCAACCTCAATCTATTCGACAAAATTTTAGCAAGAATTTTATATAAGCACCCCACAAGAGAGATAGGCCGAAAATCATTCAACCGTTGAGGATTGTACACCTTTGGGATAAGAGCAATGAAAGTATTGTTGATACCTTTTGTTAATCTGCCATTTTGATGAAACTCTGAAATAAAACGCATAATGTCATCACTCAAATCCCCCCAAAAATCCTTGATGAAACCAAAATTGATACCATCAGCCCGGGGCTTTTGAAACTGTCAAAATCCCACACCGCCTTTTTAACTTCCTCCACGGAAAAAGGTTTAATCAAACCACCCCGGCCTCTCCGTCCTTCTGCCTAAAGCAAGTAATTTGGTTCCTCCTTTGGCCCATTTTGCTCGGCGGGAAATATCTAGCGAGGAACACTTTCTTCAATTCATTCCATGTCGTAATGGAATTTGACGGTAGGGAATCAAGCCATGCGCTGGCTCTGTCCCTAAGGGAGAAAGGGAATAAACGTAGGCGAATGGCTTCAGGGTCGACGCCATTCGCTTTCAGCGTTTCAGCGAACCGCACAAAGGTAGCAAGGTGCAGGTTCGGGTCCTCCGTTGGGTTTCCGGAGAACTGATTTTGCTGAATTATTTGCACTACGGAGGGTTTGAGCTCGAAGTTATTCGCTGCAATGGCGGGGTGAACAATGCTCGTATGGGGTTCCTCCTGTGAAGGAATAGCGAAGTCCTTAAGGGGCCGGTTATCGACGTTGTTATTGACGTCACCCATTTCTGTCTGAGTTTCAGAATCTGACGGGGTGTCAAATTGTAATCGGCGTCTAGCTCCGAAGTAGCGCTCGATTTCGTCTACGTAACTAGCAAGATTACTGGCAATTCGGGTTTTTCGCATACAATAAAAGTAAAAAGTGTCTTAGTCTAGACAGAGAAATAACGGACTGCGATATTGCAAAAATTGGTCCCCGGCAACGGCGCCAAAAACTTGACAGGCCGCAAGTGTACGGCTATGTCATTTTAATATAAAAAAGTATCGTATCCACAGAGACCAATTTAACAAGTACCGCTTCCTGTTGTTTCTATGTTTATCTAAGGCGAAATTTGAAAAGTAAGGTTTTGCGCGTAAAATAAATATTGATTTTAATAAATTAATGACGGGTAGAGACCAAAACGATGGTTTCCGTCAACCTTTGTCACTCATGTAACTTCGCGCTATTTAAATAGTAACGAGACAAAATAAAACTTTGTAGAAAATATCGAACAAGAGACACCGTTTTGCTTTCGCAATACGTTGTCGTAATTTTTAGACGCGTAACTCCCTACTTTCGTAGTGTATAATTACATGCTTAAAAATTCCCTTTTCTTAATTCAATAAATTCTTAGTTAAAAGAAAAGAAGTGCTTTCGCTTTAACCTTTTCAATTAAAAATCTGAATTTTTTTCTAAGTCGGATGTCGTTTTCGCTCTTTCGATACGTAAACGATACCTCGGGGTCTCCACTTTCGTAGTAGACTTATTTTAATTGTAAAACAGAATTTTTCAAAACAAAAATTTAATTTCTAGTACAATTAAAATGGCGCGCAGTTATATGAGTTCCGTTGGTACGACGGTCCTCTCGTTTAGGACTCAATTTAAATTACTCAGACATGATTAAATTATAGACTAAATTTAGCTTTGATGAATTCATGTTAGAAATAAATAAAAGGAAGCCGAACCTGGTAAAATAACAAAGGGACACTTTGAATTAAAATAGCAGCTGCGGCAGTAGAGAATTGAGTGATTGGAATTGGATTAGTTAATCGCACCAACAAGGAATGAAAATTGAAACACGGCAACAACAATTGAAATTGAACCAACAATTTGGACACGGCAGCAGCAATTGAAATTGAAATCCAATAATCATATAAAATAGTGATGGAAAATAAAAGGAACAATTTGGAACTAGCATTCGGAAATAGTGGTTACGGCTTGGAATAAAAATGGGAGAAAACTGGAATTTTTCCTATTCCATCGAAAATGTTGTTCACAACTGTAATGTAAATTACGGCAACTAGGGTTCTAAAATTAGGTTAAATTCATGTAGCTAAAATATAGATACAACTGAGTGCCTCTGTGTGTTTTTATAGTCTAATTCTGCCAAAGATTGTTGGACTGGTGACATCCATCATTGTTGGGCTCGTCACGTCCTTCATAATTTCTATTATTGCTATTTTTTTCACCTTTTTCTTCATTTTTGCTTTCTACACCCTAGGTTCCTGAAACACATCAAAATACCAGCAGATATCATGGTGTTTATTCGCTTAGCTTATGGGGAACTGCAGAAGCGTTTTTTTTTTTAGGGTAACCATATCATCCCCGGGAAGTTAGTGATGGTGAGTCATACCAACCCAAGTCAATGCCTCATATTTTTGTGCTCTGACCCCTTTTATTTACACCTTATTTTGACCATTTACTTTTATTCCCCACACTAGCTTATACTACTTTTTGTTTGGAATTTTGAAGACAAATTTTACCACCTAAAGTTAGACTCTACGTTCCTTAAAATACCAATCTACACACTTACTCAAAGACTGCAACTCTGTGAATTTCTCAGAGAGAAGGGTTCACAATGAAACTGATGTGGGTTTAGTAAAACTCAAAAAACAGAAGGTGTTTACATGCACATAATCATCATCAAACTTAGCCTTAAGCAGAAAATTTGAAATTATGGCACAATATTTATTGGTTCAAGAAGCAGAAGAATCAAACAACAAAGCAAAAACACACATTTTATTGACTCAACAATTAAAAACTAGATTGTTAAGGTGGGAAATTCCTCCCCCACACTTAAAACCTACATTGACCTCAATGTAAATAAACAAAAGTATGAGAAAAAGAAAGATATTACCAAGCAAGATCAATCGTCGTCAGAATCAGCAGGGGCGTGTACATACGCCTAATCATGAAATGGTGTGTACCTGCGGAAAAGTTAGCATGAAAATATGGGGGAGGGGGTGGATTATGGAAAAGTCTTTTTTTTTTTCAACTTCGACTTATCTTTTTTATTCACTTAACTAACTAAATGCTTAAAAACTAAACTAAAACCCGTGGGTTGCCTCCCACACAGCGCTTCATTTAACGTCGGTAGCTCGACTCATAGACGCTCACTTCCTCACGGTTCCTTCAAGGCGAAACGCGCACCTTTCTCAACATTCTCTCCGGTAGTGTAATGTTTTAATCTCTGCCCATTCACGACGAACGAGCTAGTGGATTCACTCCAAACTTCCACGGCGCCAGATGGCGTTACTCTTTTTACCTGAAACGGCCCAGACCAACGGGAGCGAAGCTTTCCAGGGAATAATTTCAACCTGGAGTTAAACAGTAACACAAGCTCCCCCTCTTTAAACTCCCTCCTAATTATGCGCCTATCATGCCATTTTTTCGTCCTTTCTTTATATATCTTGGCATTTTCGTAGGCGTCTAACCTAAGTTCTTCCAGCTCATTCAACTCTAACACCCTTTTTCCTCCGGCAGCCTGATAATCCATGTTAAGGGTTTTAACAGCCCAATAGGCTTTATGCTCTAGTTCCACCGGAAGGTGATATGACTTCCCATAGACAAGTTTGAAAGGGGTGGTCCCGATAGGTGTTTTGTAGGCGGTCCTGTAGGCCCAGAGTGCATCATCAAGCTTAGCAGCCCAATCCTTTCTCGAGGTCGAGACAGTTTTTTCTAGGATTGATTTGATTTCTCTATTAGAGACTTCTACCTGGCCGCTCGTTTGTGGATGATAAGGGGTTGCAACTCTGTGTCTCACTCCATACTTCTTTAAAAGATTTTCAAATTACTTTGAGATGAAATGAGATCCGCCGTCACTTATGACTAACCTGGGGACTCCAAACCTAGGGAAGATGGTTTTCTTGAACAACTTAATGACTACTCGTGTATCATTTGTAGGAGAGGCGATGGCCTCTATCCATTTTGACACATAATCTACCGCGACGAGTATATACTTGTTACCCATGGAGGATGGGAAAGGTCCCATAAAGTCTACGCCCCACACGTCGAAGATTTCAACCTCTAGGATGTTCTTGAGTGGCATTTCATTTCTTTTGGAAATGTTTCCCGTGCGCTGGCACTAGTCACACTTTGCAACAAACACATGAACATCCTTAAAGAGGCTGGGCCAGTATAGCCCTGCTTGGAGAATCTTATAGGCAGTCTTAGCCATGCTCGCATGCCCACCATAAGGTGAGGTATGACAATGGGTAAGGACGCTTTCCACTTCCTCCTCAGGGATGCATCGACGGAAGATACTGTCGGCACCTCTTTTAAACAAAAGAGGCTCATCCCAATAGTAATGTTTTAGATCATGAAAGAACTTTTTCCTCCGCTGATAGTTCATGTCAGGAGGCATGACCCCAGCAACGAGGTAATTGACAAAGTCAGCATACCAAGGTGCCTGCGACTATACAGAAGCTATCAGCCTATCATCAGGGAAGGAGTCGTCTAAGGGCAGCTCCTCTCGCTTCACGTCACTTAGCCTAGACAAGTGGTCTGCCACTACATTTTCTGTTCCTTTCTTGTCACAGATCTCCAGATCAAACTCTTGTAGTAGCAATATCCACCGAATCAGTCTAGGCTTTGCGTCTTTCTTACTTAGCAGATACCTGATGGCTGCATGGTCAGTGTAGACTATAATTTTTGATCCAACTAAGTACGAACGAAACTTGTCAATAGCATAGACAATGGCCAGAAACTCTTTCTCAGTAGTAGCATAATTAACTTGAGCATCATCAAGGGTTCTGCTAGCGTAATAGATCACATGCATCTTTTTGTCTTTTCACTGTCCTAAGACAGCACCAACTGCATAGTCGCTCGCATCGCACATAATCTCAAAAGGAAGACTCCAGTCTGGAGGCTGCATTATTGGTGCAGAGATTAGCGCTTGCTTTAGCTTTTGGAAGGATTCTAGGCATTGTGCATCAAAGATAAAGTCAGCATCCTTCATCAGAAGACCTGTCAGAGGTTTAGTGATTTTTGAGAAGTCCTTAATAAACCGCCGGTAGAAACCAGCGTGACCTAAAAAACTTCGGACTTCTTTTACCGTGGTAGGAGGCATCAACCTCTCAATCACCTCAATCTTTGCTCTGTCAACCTCTATTCCTCGTTCAGACACTAGATGTCCGAGGACTATTCCCTCTTTAACCATGAAGTGGCATTTTTCCCAATTTAGTACTAGGTTAACTTTCACACATCGTTCAAGGACTTTCTCCAAATTTGCTAGACAAACCTCAAAGCTTGACCCGCATACTGAAAAGTCATCCATGAAGACTTCCATGATATCCTCAAGGAAATCCCCAAAGATTGCCATCATACATCTCTGAAAGGTGGCGGGCGCATTGCACAGCCCGAAAGGCATTCGCTGATAGGCAAACGTTCCATAAGGGCATGTGAAGGTTGTCTTTTCTTGGTCACTCAGGTGGATAGGGATCTGAAAGAATCCTGAGTAACCATCAAGATAACAAAAGTAGGAATGTTTAGCTAGGCGCTCAAGCATTTGGTCTATGAATGGGAGAGGGAAGTGGTCTTTCCTTGTGGCTTTGTTTAGTTTCCTATAGTCTATACACATGCGCCATCCAGTGGTCGTACGTGTGGCCACAGAATCTCCCTTCTCATTCCTCATCACTGTCATCCCTCCTTTCTTTGGTACCACATGAACTGGACTCACCCACTTGCTGTCTGAGATAGGGTATATCACACCTGCATCCAGAAGCTTCAGTACTTCCTTTTTAACAACCTCACTCATGTTCGGGTTCAGCCTTCTTTGATGTTCTCTAGAGGGTTTGTAGTCCTCTTCGAGTAAGATTTTATGCATACAAATTGAAGGGCTAATACCTTTGAGGTCATCGATTGAGTACCTATTGCTTCCGAGTATTTTCTTAATACAGCAAGTAGTTTCTCAGTTTCAGTCTCTCCTAAGTCAGCACTCACAATGACTGGTTTGTTAAATCCTAGGAATTCATACCGAAGGTTCTTGGGTAGCTCTTTCATTTCGACTTTCGGCTGCTCTTGAGTCGGAGCGGGAAGAAGGGCGAGGCATTCATTTTGATGAACTGGATTTACATTCAATTCTTCGTGATGGGGACTTGCCTCGTCTCCCTTAGTCTCAGTGAAGGACACACCCATTTCCTCAATGGGAGTTGGTCCTGATGCATGCTCCTTAATGCATTCATCATTTATATCAACTAAGCAAGCCGTGTCGTTGATGGAGGGGTTTTTCATGAATTTAGACAAGATGAACTCGATCTTTTCATCCCCGACCTCAAAGGTAAGTTTTCCTTTCTTTACATCTATGATGGCACCAGCCGTAGCTAGGAAAGGTCTTCCTAAGAGGATTGGGATAGATGAGTCTTCAGTGATGTCCATCACCACAAAGTCGGTGGGAATGTACAACTGGCCGATTCTCAATGGTACATCCTCCAGTATTCCTACCGGGTACTTGATTGATCGATCAACAAGTTGTAGGGACATCCTGGTCGATTTTAGCTCTCCTAGGTTGAGTCTCTCGCAGATGGAAAGGGGCATAAGACTCACACTAGCACCCAAATCACAGAGCGCTTTATCGATGACGTAGTTGCCAATAAGACAAGGGATTGAAAAACTCCCTGGATCTTTCAATTTGGGTGGCATCTTATTCTGGATGATAGCGCTACACTCTTCAGTGAGTGCTACAATATCATCGTCATCGATTTTCCTCTTATTTGTCAAAATTTCTTTTAGAAATTTGGCATAAGAGGGCATTTGAGTAATGGCCTCTGTGAAAGGGATATTTACATGAAGCTTCTTCAAGAGCTCAATAAATTTCTTACACTGTCCCTCACTTTTTGATTTAGCTAGTCTTTGAGGGAAAGGGATCGGAGGTTTATAAGGGGGTGGAGGTTGTTGGAACAAAATGTGTTTAACAAGTCTCTCATATAATAAGGGGGAGATTGTTGAAACATTTATGTGTAAACATATCTCTCTTTATGGTTTTGATGATAACAAGGTATTAAAGAGAAAATTGGTTATATGCTAATGCTTTGTTCAAGTGTTTCAGAACCACATGCTTATCAAGTATTAATTAATAATGGTTATGAAGAACAAGCTAAAGAGCAAGAAGGAAAGCCAAGAAGGAAGGTTGCAAGGCTAGAAAGAAACTGGTCCTGAAGAAGTGCTCCTGAAGTAAGAGCTTCTGAAGAGGTCCTGAAGAAGTGCAGCTTCTGAAGTCTGGGTGCCTCTGAAGAAGTCAACGCAAGTCAACTCCTGAAGCCAGCTTCTGATCCGTACAACTAAGCCAGCTTCTGATCCGTACAAAGAGAGCTTCTGATCACTGTTCTCTGAGAAGCTTCTGAAGCTGATATGGCATGTAAAAACAACCAGTACTGTGCGCATTTAATGCCTGGAAGTGTCAGAACAACTCAATGGAACAGTTGTTCCCCTGACCCAAACATTCTCCAGAATTAAAGGTGGGCCAATTCAAAAATGGCACCTGCCCTGTTCTGACAGATAAAGTGCAGCACACATTTGCAGCAACCTAGTCCAATTACAACGGCTAAATTCCTGATTTCCAGCAAATCTCCAACAGCTCTATTTTCATCTATAAAAGGAGGGAGATTTGAAGAAGAAAGTGTTGAAGACTCTTTGAAACGCATAAGCTGAAACTCTGCCCTGTTTTCTGTGTAAAACTGTCATAGTTCAAACTCTTAGAAATTCTTCAGTCTTTGTAACTTAGGAATTTCTTAAGGTTAAGAGTCTTAACCTGTGTTGTATTTAGAGAACACCTCTGATATTTGATCAAGTGTTCATCCCAAACTTCTTTACGTGTAAACCAGTTTGGTCCCTCAAAGTCTTAGTCTGAATACTAAGCATTTGTAACCTCACTCCTTAGTGGTCTGAGTCAGAAGCCTCTTGTCTTTGTGACTTGAGCATTGAGAAGTCTCTTGTCTTAGTGACTTGAGCATTGGAAGCCTCTTCCTTGGTGGTTGAGCATAGAAGTCTCTTTCTTTGTGATTGAGCAGCTGGAAGTCTCTTTCTTAGTGATTGAGCAATTGTAATCAGAACTTGATTATAGTGAAACTCTCTTGTTGGACACAAGGGGACAGGACTACTTCTCACATTGAGAAGGAACCTGTATAATTTGCTGTGTCTTCTCTTTTCCCTTACTCCTTAACTTGTTTAATCCGCTGCATTCAACTTCTGATAGCAGTTCAGAACTGATTCATATCAGCTTCTGAACTTGACTTTAGTTTTGAAAAAGAAAAGATAACAAGTTTTAGAGTCACACAATTCAACCCCCCCTTCTTGTGTGTTTGTTTTTCTCACCTTCAGTTGGTATCAGAGCTCCGGTTCTGATATTAACACTTAACAGTGTGTCAGTAGGATCCTGAGAAAAACATGGCCTCAACAAGTGAGTCACCTCCACCCTCTCCCAGAAATCAAAGAAATGTCCATTATGACTATAGTACTGAAGAAAAGAAGTCTAGGTCACACAATAAACCTCCTATGTTTACTGGTGACCCAGAAAAATTCTCTTGGTGGAAGAGTAAAATGTATAGTCACATTATTGGGATTGATGATACTCTATGGGATATTATTGAAGATGGAATCTCAATACCTGTAGATGAAGAAGGTGTTGCTGTCAACAGGAGAACTCTGAGTGATGCTGAAAGAAAGATCTATAGGAAGCATCATCATGTCAGAGGTATCATTGTGGACTCCCTGCCTCACACTGAGTATCAGAAGCTGAGTGACAAGTCCACTGCAAAGGCTATATTCACATCCCTCTGCTCTAACTATGAAGGTAATCAGAAGGTTAGAGAAGCTAAGGCTAACATACTTGTTCAGCAATATGAATTGTTCAGAATGAAAGAGGATGAAAATATTGAGACTATGTTCTCAAGATTTCAGACTCTGGTTTCTGGACTTCAGATTCTGAAGAAGAGTTATACCACAGCTGATCATGTGAATAAAATCCTTAGAAGTCTGCCATCCAAATGGAGACCTAAAGTGACTGCTATTGAGGAAGCTAAAGATCTAAATACTTTAAGTATTGAAGATCTTATAAGCTCACTCAAAGTGCATGAACTGGGACTCAATGAGGATGAGCCTGTTAGAGAACCAAAAACATTAGCTCTGAAGTCTAAAAGAAAACCTGCTAAAGCTTTGAAAGCAATTGAATCTGAAGAAGAATTTCCTGAGGGAAATTCTGATGAAGATTCAGATGCTGATGAGCTTGCAATGATTTCCAAAAGACTTCAGTATCTGATGAACAGAAAGAAAAAGTTCTCTAACAGAAGCAGTAACTTCAGAGGATCTGGTTCAAATTCTAAGAGGGATATCCAGAAGGAAAGCTGCTACAACTGCAAAAAGCCTGGCCACTTCATTGCTGATTGTCCTGATCTTCAGAAGGAAAAATCAAAGGAAAAAGCAAAGAAGTCCAGCTCAAAATCCAGCAACTTCAGAAATAAGCTCAAAAAGAGTCTCATGGCAACATGGGATGATCTGGATAATGAGTCAGAATCTGATGAGGAAGAAGCAAACCTGGCCCTGATGGCAATTGCATCTTCTGATGCAGAATCATGTTCAGATTCTGATGAAGAAGATGAGGTATATTCTGAACTCTCTAGATCTGATTTAATTGAAACAGTTAATGATCTTATGAGTCATCTTAAAAGCAAGTTAAAAGAAATTAAGACTTTGAAAAATCAAACAAACTTGCTGTCTGAGGAAAACCTTAAACTTCAGAATCAAATTTTTGAATATGATGAGGAAGTTGAGGAACTCAGAAAAGAGGCTCATAAGAAATCTGAAGAGGTTCCTAATGATCAGGAAATAGCTCTTCAGGATTTTATGTTAACTGGGTTCAACAGAACTAAAATTGCCTCTATGATGTATAATATGATCAGAAATAAAGGTGAAGGCATTGGTTATGATTTATTCAAACCTTCAAATGATTTAAACTCACCTTCATGTTCTGATGATACTTTAAAAGGCAATGGCATATGCTTTGTGTCTGCTTCTGATAATTCTGAGAAATTGAAAGTATCAGAATCTGAGACTAAGTCAGAAGTTCTGAAAAACTCAGACTCTGAAGCTTCTGAACCTAAGGGTAAGATGAAGGCAACTGTTAAAACCTTGCCTAAATCTAAGCCAAAAGGTCCTAAGCCTAAGAGTAAGAGGAAATCAGACTCTGAACTTAAACCTGTTCAGAATCTGAAGTGTTCAGAACCTGAAACTAGTAAGTCTCAGAATCTGAATAAAACTGATTCAAATTTTTCTAAGACTGGGTCTATTAAAACTTCAAAATTTGTTAAACCAGTCAATGCAAAACATTTTCAATCTCAGAATGTTAGGCAAAGCAAGCCAAAGCAAACCAATCAGTTTTATGCTTCAAATTGTTTTAAGAAAGGCAAAACTGAAGCTTGCCTTGTGCCTGAAGTAAACAAAGTCAGAATACTGAAGAGATCAGAACCAAAGCACTCAAAAGGTCAGACTCTGAACAAATCAGAACCAAAGACCTTCAAGTCTCAGGTTCTGAAGAAGTCTGAGTCCAAACCTTTGAGAACTCAGGTTCTGAAGCACTCAGGTTCTGAAACTCAGACTTATTCTAAATACAAGGATTCATATCCAAAGTATCAGAACAAGTCTGAATACCATAACTTCAGACACAAGAAGCCAAAACCTTTCAAGACTAACCCCAAAGGACCCATGAAAATCTGGGTACCTAAGTCTGAAATTATTACAATTGCAGATATGCTTGTCATCCAAAGAAAAGGAAAGGTCCTGGTACCTGGACAGTGGATGCTCGCATCATATGACAGGGGACAAGTCTATGTTCCAAACCCTGACTCTGAAAGAGGGAGGAACTGTGGGATTTGGAGGAAGTCAGAAAGGAAAGATCATTGGTACTGGTAAGATAGGTAATTCTTCCCTGTACATTGATAATGTTTGGCTGGTAGATGGACTAAGGCATAACTTACTTAGCATAAGTCAATTATGTGATAGTAATTATGAAGTCCTGTTTAATAAGAACACTTGCACTGTAATCAGTAGCAAAGACAAGTCTGTAGTGTTCAGAGGCAGCAGGAAAAACAATGTTTACAAAATTAATTTTTCTGAATTGGTTCAGCAGAAGGTAGTTTGCCTTCTGTCTGTGAGTGATGAGAAGTGGGTCTGGCACAAAAGGCTGGGACATGCTAACTGGAGACTCATCTCCAAGCTTAGCAAGTTACAGCTGGTCAGAGGCTTGCCCCAAATTGATTATCACTCAGATGCACTGTGCAGTGCATGCCAAATTGGAAAGTTTTCTAAAACTTCTTTTAAACCAAAGAACATTGTTTCCACCTCAAAACCTCTAGAACTCCTTCACATTGATTTGTTTGGTCCTGTTGGAACTGCTTCAATCAATAGGAAGAAGTATGGACTTGTGATTGTTGATGATTATAGTAGGTGGACTTGGGTTAAATTCCTCAGAACCAAAAATGAAACATATGATGTGTTTTTCAAATTCTGCAAACAAGTACAAACAGAAACTGATTTGAAAATTTTGAAAATCAGAAGTGATCATGGTGGTGAATTTGAAAATGAACCTTTTGAAAACTTTTGTGAAGATCATGGAATTTTCCATGAGTTCTCATCTCCTAGAACTCCACAACAAAATGGAGTTGTAGAGAGAAAGAACAGGTCTTTACAAGAGATGGCCAGAACCATGATCCATGAGTCAAAAATTGCCAAGTACTTTTGGGCAGAAGCTGTAAACACAGCATGTTATATTCAGAACAGGATTTACATAAGACCCATTCTGAATAAAACTTCATATGAATTATTTAAAGGAAGAAAACCAAGTATTTCTTATTTTCATCAGTTTGGTTGTACATGTTACATACTGAACAATAAGGTCTACCTAAAGAAATTTGATGCAAAGGCTCAAAAGGGTACCTTTTTAGGATACTCAGAGAGATCCAAGGCATACAGAGTGTATAATTCTGAAACACATGTTGTTGAAGAAGCTATACACATTAGGTTTGATGATAAGAAGCCTGGTAGTGAAATACCAGAGCTGGTTGAGAGTTTTGCAGATGTCAGAATCTCAGAAGAACCTTCAGAAGCTGAACCCAGTTCAGGTTCTGATGAAGGTTCAGAAGCTGAAAACAATGAAGACTCTGAGAAACTCTCCAGCAATGACACTACTCCTGATGATAATCAAGACCAGCATGGTTCTAAACAAATCCCTGGTGGCCCTTCAGAAGCTAATCCACCCAGAACCTCATTCAAGTACAAGTCTTCACATCCTGAGGAGTTGATCATTGGAAACAAGAACAGTCCAAGGAAGACAAGATCAGCATTCACTCAGAATGAGTCCATGCTTGGTCTGCTATCCATGATTGAACCCACAACTACTGATGAAGCACTTGCTGATGATGGTTGGATTGTAGCAATGCAAGAAGAGCTGAACTAGTTCCAAAGGAATGATGTATGGGATCTTGTGGCAAGACCTGATCAGAAGAACATCATTGGAACAAAATGGGTGTTCAGAAACAAGCTCAATGAACAAGGAGAAGTGATCAGAAACAAGGCTAGATTAGTAGCTCAAGGGTACAGCCAGCAAGAAGGAATAGACTACACTGAAACTTTTGCTCCAGTAGCAAGACTGGAAGCAATCAGGTTACTTCTTTCTTATGCTATTAATCATGATATCATCTTGTATCAAATGGATGTTAAGAGTGCTTTCTTAAATGGTGTGATTTCTGAAGAAGTGTATGTCAAACAACCTCCTGGTTTTGAAGATGTAAAATATCCAAACCATGTTTTTAAACTTAAGAAGTCCTTGTATGGTCTGAAACAAGCTCCCAGAGCTTGGTATGAAAGACTAAGCAACTTCTTAACTCAAAATGGTTTTGTAAGAGGTCAAGTTGACAATACACTCTTTAGAAAAACTGTTAAGAAAGAAATCTTAATTGTACAAATCTATGTTGATGATATCATATTTGGTTCTACTAATGCCTCCCTTTGCAAGGAATTCTCTAAGTTAATGCAGGATGAATTTGAAATGAGCATGATGGGTGAGCTGAAATTCTTTTTGGGAATTCAAATCAACCAATGCAAAGAAGGTGTGTATGTTCATCAGTCCAAATACACCAAGGAGCTTCTGAAGAAGTTCCAGTTGGATGATTGCAAGCTGATGTCAACACCAATGCATCCCACCTGCACTTTGAGCAAAGAGGACAATGGCACTAAGGTAGATCAGAAGCTGTACAGAGGTATGATAGGTTCTCTCCTATACTTAACTGCTTCTAGGCCAGATATTTTATTTAGTGTATGTCTGTGTGCTAGATTCCAATCAGATCCTAGAGAATCTCATATGACTGCTGTCAAGAGAATCTTCAGGTATCTGAAAGGAACAACTAATTTGGGACTTCTGTATAAGAAATCTCTAAATTATAAGCTAGTTGGATTCTGTGATGCTGACTATGCTGGGGACAGGATTGAAAGAAAATCCACCAGTGGAAACTGTCAGTTTCTTGGTGAGAATCTGATATCCTGGGCCAGCAAGAGACAAGCAACCATTGCTTTGTCAACAGCAGAAGCAGAATACATCTCAGCTGCAAGTTGTAGCACACAACTGCTCTGGATGAAACATCAATTAGAGGATTATCAGATTCATGCAGACAATATCCCTATTTATTGTGATAATACTGCTGCTATATGTCTGTCTAAAAATCCAATTCTGCATTCTAGAGCCAAGCACATAGAAATAAAACATCATTTTATAAGAGACTATGTTCAGAAGGGTGTTTTGGATATTCAATTCATTGATACTGATCATCAATGGGCTGACATATTCACAAAACCTCTAACAGAAGATAGATTCAATTTTATTAAAAAGAATCTGAACATGCATTTTGTCTCATGAAAAATGTGCTTGAATCTGAATGTATTCCTTGATTCTGAGTTTATCATAAGCTAAGACTTATCAAACACTCACCTTCTGAGAGTTTGACTAAAGTTAAGCCTGAAAAACTTCAGAGTCTGAAGGATCAGAACCTGGATTTTTCTGACTTCTGAATCTGATAAAATTCTAATGTTGGTCAGAATCTGATAAGTATAGTTATGGGCAATGATGATTAAAGCTTTGAAAGTTTATACTATAATCCTCCCAAAGTCATCAAGTAAAAATGTGTTTTTATGCTCTGATACTCATTGTTAAAATTGCTTAACAAACAATTTTCAGTTGGTATCAGTTTGTTTTCAAAATGTTTAGTACAGACACATTTTAAAAGCCCCAAGTGTTTCAGACATGTTCAGTTTCAAGAACTCTTTTCATCTTGGTATCAGTCTTTAGAAATGTTTTCATTTGGTATCAGACTCTGAATTAAAACTTTTTGCTAGTATCAGACTCTGAGATAAATCCTCAATTGGTATCAGATTCTGATATATTTCGTTAAAGCAAACTCAGAATTGCTCTGATACTGAACACTTCTTGAAAAGCTTTTGCTCTGATACTGAACACAACTGGTTGTTTTGCTCTGATGCTGAACCAGTTTGTACTGAACAAAGTAATGTCTGAACACAGAATGACCTGATCAGAAGCTCCAAACTTTTTCTGCTTCTGAACAGCATTCTATTTTATTGCAAGTCATATACTCATTGTAAATCAAGTAGGCTCTGATGATTATCATTGCTCCTTGGTTATCCATATGATTGCACAAATATCTCACAATCTTGGTCAGTTCAACACTCCCAAATTCTGCATCCTTTTGAACTTATTTTAAACTTGATGTCAGAACTGCTTTCAAACTCTTTTAAAAGGGGGAAACTGAACTGCTTTGATAACTGTTTTCAAATTCTTTTCAAATCCATTTCTGCTCTGATACAGATACTTTCCAACTCTCTTGACAAAGGGGGAGAAATTTTTCTGTCTTAAGAGGAGAAAGTGCTACTTTTTGTTGATGACAAAAGGGGGAGAAAAGTAAAACAAGTATTAAAGCACCTGAGCTCAAATAAGTTAAAATTGTCAGATGCTAAGCATATTAAAGCTCTGATACAATTGTTAGGACTAAGTTCTGATACAATTGTTAAGCTAGCTCTGATAATGATCAGTAAAGCTAAGTTAAGCTCTGATACATTTCTGACTAGCTCTGATACATTTAACTTATGAGAACTGCTTTGAAGTAAAATTCTAGCTCTGATATATTCTGTGAGGTATATAACTCTTAGTGAGTAAAAAGAATTTAAAATAACTTGGATAAGACTCAGGGAGCTTACAAAACTCATCCTGTGGATTATCAGACTTAGGGGGAGAGCTTACAAACCTCAGAACCTGAAGTCAACAAGTCATTTTGAATTCTGAGTGTAAATTTCACCATATTGTTTTAAATTAAGGTTAATTAACATGGATAAGAATCAAGGGGAGCTTACAAACCTAACCTTGAGGACTGTCAGACCCAGGGGGAGCTTACAAACCTCTCCTGAAGTCAGATTGTTAATTACACTTAACAACAATTCTGAAATTTTCACATTTGTGTTTTTAACTGAACTTAATTAACTTGGATCAGACTCAGGGGGAGCTTACAAACCTCACCCTGCAGTTAACTTGTTAATTAAGTTAACAACAATTTTCTGTTTTAATACTTATGTTTGTCATCATCAAAAAGGGGGAGATTGTTGGAACAAAATGTGTTTAACAAGTCTCTCATATAATAAGGGGGAGATTGTTGAAACATTTATGTGTAAACATATCTCTCTTTATGGTTTTGATGATAACAAGGTATTAAAGAGAAAATTGGTTATATGCTAATGCTTTGTTCAAGTGTTTCAGAACCACATGCTTATCAAGTATTAATTAATAATGGTTATGAAGAACAAGCTAAAGAGCAAGAAGGAAAGCCAAGAAGGAAGGTTGCAAGGCTAGAAAGAAACTGGTCCTGAAGAAGTGCTCCTGAAGTAAGAGCTTCTGAAGAGGTCCTGAAGAAGTGCAGCTTCTGAAGTCTGGGTGCCTCTGAAGAAGTCAACGCAAGTCAACTCCTGAAGCCAGCTTCTGATCCGTACAACTAAGCCAGCTTCTGATCCGTACAAAGAGAGCTTCTGATCACTGTTCTCTGAGAAGCTTCTGAAGCTGATATGGCATGTAAAAACAACCAGTACTGTGCGCATTTAATGCCTGGAAGTGTCAGAACAACTCAATGGAACAGTTGTTCCCCTGACCCAAACATTCTCCAGAATTAAAGGTGGGCCAATTCAAAAATGGCACCTGCCCTGTTCTGACAGATAAAGTGCAGCACACATTTGCAGCAACCTAGTCCAATTACAACGGCTAAATTCCTGATTTCCAGCAAATCTCCAACAGCTCTATTTTCATCTATAAAAGGAGGGAGATTTGAAGAAGAAAGTGTTGAAGACTCTTTGAAACGCATAAGCTGAAACTCTGCCCTGTTTTCTGTGTAAAACTGTCATAGTTCAAACTCTTAGAAATTCTTCAGTCTTTGTAACTTAGGAATTTCTTAAGGTTAAGAGTCTTAACCTGTGTTGTATTTAGAGAACACCTCTGATATTTGATCAAGTGTTCATCCCAAACTTCTTTACGTGTAAACCAGTTTGGTCCCTCAAAGTCTTAGTCTGAATACTAAGCATTTGTAACCTCACTCCTTAGTGGTCTGAGTCAGAAGCCTCTTGTCTTTGTGACTTGAGCATTGAGAAGTCTCTTGTCTTAGTGACTTGAGCATTGGAAGCCTCTTCCTTGGTGGTTGAGCATAGAAGTCTCTTTCTTTGTGATTGAGCAGCTGGAAGTCTCTTTCTTAGTGATTGAGCAATTGTAATCAGAACTTGATTATAGTGAAACTCTCTTGTTGGACACAAGGGGACAGGACTACTTCTCACATTGAGAAGGAACCTGTATAATTTGCTGTGTCTTCTCTTTTCCCTTACTCCTTAACTTGTTTAATCCGCTGCATTCAACTTCTGATAGCAGTTCAGAATTGATTCATATCAGCTTCTGAACTTGACTTTAGTTTTGAAAAAGAAAAGATAACAAGTTTTAGAGTCACACAATTCAACCCCCCCTTCTTGTGTGTTTGTTTTTCTCACCTTCAGAGGTACATAGGGTTTCTCTTTTTCTTCCTCCACCACCTCATTTCTCTTTAGGATTTGCTCACTCTCAGTGGGCGCAGACTCCATCTCAGCGCCTTTCTTCTCACCTGGGCTCTCTAACTCTTTTCCACTACGCAAGGTAACAACGTTCAGCTCCCCTTTCGGGTTTGGTTGAGGTTGCGCAGGGAAGGTTCCCGAAGGCGTAGCTGCTCGTTGTTGGGCCACTTGTGCAATTTGCGTTTCTAACATTTTGTTATGGGTGGCCAATGAATCAACTTTAGATGCAAGCTGCTTAATCATTTCATTTGTGTGGATGTTCTGATTCAGGAATTCTTTGTTCTGTTGGGACTGTGCCATGACAAAGTTTTCCATCATCAGTTCTAGGTTAGACTTTTTAGGAGCAACATGGGTTCCTTGAAAACCAGGGGGTGCAATGGGGGCAGGGTTTGGTGCAAAGGTAGGATTGTTATTCTTATATGGGAAATTAGAATTTTTTTGTCCATATGGATTACCATACGCGTAGTTTGCCTGGTCTGTCCCTACTAACAGATGACACTCAGTAGGAGTGTGTCCAGGTGTCCCGCAAACCTCACAGTTAGGTGCTACAACAGCTACAGGGGCAGGTGGAGTGATGGTTAGACTGTCTAATTTTTTATATAGTGCATCTACTTTAGCGCTCAGGTGGTCAAAGTTGCTAACTTCATACATTCCTGCCTTTGGCTGGCCCTTCTCGGTTAGAGCGTGTTCGTTCCCCCACTGGTAATGGTTCTGAGCCATATCCTCAATTAGGCCCCAAGCCTCATTAAATGGCTTGTTCATGAGAGCTCCTCCTGCAACGGCATCGATGGTCATCCCTGTATTGTACAGGAGACCATTGTAAAAAGTGTGAATGATCAGCCACTTTTCTAACCCATGATGTGGGCAAGCTCTCAAAAGATCTTTGTACCTCTCCCACGCTTCAAAGAGCGACTCTCCGTCCTTCTGCCTAAAGCAGGTAATTTGGTTCCTCATTTGTGCCGTTTTGCTCGGCGGGAAATATCTAGCGAGGAACACTTTCTTCAATTCATTCCATGTCGTAATGGAATTTGACGGTAGGGAATCAAGCCATGCGCTGGCTCTGTCCCTAAGGGAGAAAGGGAATAAACGTAGGCGAATGGCTTCAGGGTCGACGCCATTCGCTTTCAGCGTTTCAGCGAACCGCACAAAGGTAGCAAGGTGCAGGTTCGGGTCCTCCGTTGGGTTTCTGGAGAACTGATTTTGCTGAATTATTTGCACTACGGAGGGTTTGAGCTCGAAGTTATTCGCTGCAATGGCGGGGTGAACAATGCTCGACGTTGTTATTGACGTCACCCATTTCTGTCTAAGTTTCAGAATCTGACGGGGTGTCAAATTGTAATCGGCGTCTAGCTCCGAAGTAGCGCTCGATTTCGTCTACGTAACTAGCAAGATTACCGGCACTTCGGGTTCTTCGCATACAATAAAAGTAAAAAGTGCCTTAGTCTAGACAGAGAAATAACGGACTGCGATATTGCAAAAATTGGTCCCCGGCAACGGCGCCAAAAACTTGACAGGCCGCAAGTGTACGGCTATGTCGTTTTAATATAAAAAAGTATCGTATCCACAGAGACCAATTTAACAAGTACCGCTTCCTGTTGTTTCTATGTTTATCTAAGGCGAAATTTGAAAAGTAAGGTTTTGCGCGTAAAATAGATATTGATTTTAATAAATTAATGACGGGTAGAGACCAAAACGATGGTTTCCGTCAACCTTTGTCACTCATGTAACTTCGCGCTATTTAAATAGTAACGAGACAAAATAAAACTTTGTAGAAAATATCGAACAAGAGACACCGTTTTGCTTTCGCAATACGTTGTCGTAATTTTTAGACGCGTAACTCCCTACTTTCGTAGTGTATAATTACATGCTTAAAAATTCCCTTTTCTTAATTCAATAAATTCTTAGTTAAAAGAAAAGAAGTGCTTTCGCTTTAACCTTTTCAATTAAAAATCTGAATTTTTTTCTAAGTCGGATGTCGTTTTCGCTCTTTCGATACGTAAACGATACCTCGGGGTCTCCACTTTCGTAGTAGACTTATTTTAATTGTAAAACAGAATTTTTCAAAACAAAAATTTAATTTCTAGTACAATTAAAATGGCGCGCAGTTATATGAGTTCCGTTGGTACGACGGTCCTCTCGTTTAGGACTCAATTTAAATTACTCAGACATGATTAAATTATAGACTAAATTTAGCTTTGATGAATTCATGTTAGAAATAAATAAAAGGAAGCCGAACCTGGTAAAATAACAAAGGGACACTTTGAATTAAAATAGCAGCTGCGGCAGTAGAGAATTGAGTGATTGGAATTGGATTAGTTAATCGCACCAACAAGGAATGAAAATTGAAACACGGCAACAACAATTGAAATTGAACCAACAATTTGGACACGACAGCAGCAATTGAAATTGAAATCCAATAATCATATAAAATAGTGATGGAAAATAAAAGGAACAATTTGGAACTAGCATTCGGAAATAGTGATTACGGCTTGGAATAAAAATGGGAGAAAACTGGAATTTTTCCTATTCCATCGAAAATGCTGTTCACAACTGTAATGTAAATTACGGCAACTAGGGTTCTAAAATTAGGTTAAATTCAGGTAGCTAAAAGATTCATACAACTGAGTGCCTCTGTGTGTTTTTATAGTCTAATTCTGCCAAAGATTGTTGGACTGGTGACATCCGTCATTGTTGGGCTCGTCACGTCCTTCATAATTTCTATTATTGCTATTTTTTTCACCTTTTTCTTCATTTTTGCTTTCTACACCCTAGGTTCCTGAAACACATCAAAATACCAGCATATATCATGCAAAACACGACAAATGACCCTAAAACAAATGAAAATTAAGCTACTCAGATAGTGTATTTTGCTTATTATCAACTGCTCCCACCAACAGCCCCCGAACCCTTCCCCTCCTTCCTATCCGACACCAAACTCTTCCCTCTCCCCGTCCCCGAAAGCACACTGAACATATTCGACTTGTCTCCCGTAAAGTGAACACCGATAGATGCACCTATGCCCCTTACATCCTCCTCGGCCACCCTCTCATTACCATGCATGATAACCCAATTGTGCCAGTCATTATTGACAGAAACTGAAGAAGAAGAAGAAGAAACAGTCGTTGCACCTTGAGAGACCAGAGCCGCTGAAGAGTTATCTACAGTTTTAACACGCCGCTCCCGCACTTTCTGTTTTAAAATTTTTAACACCTCCTTGCGATCCTTGCTTGGTAATCTGGCTACTTTTTTGAGATTCAAGATGGAATGTTTCAAGAAGCCGCCAGGGTGTTTTTTTTTTTTTTTTGCATCTCCGAATTCAGATAAATTCTTAACTGCTAACTGCACCTTTTTCTTGTACTTTTTCTTAGAGGAAAAAATCAGCCCCGCATCTCCATGATTATGATCATTCAACCATTCCATACTCCACGGCCCAGACACAACAGAACGAACCTTGATAGGCGGGCAAGACAGAGTGCGCTTACACCGCATCTGTTTGGGAAAAGAAGGATTAGAAGTTGCAGAAACAGAAACAGAATCGCCACATAAATTTGCCGAAGTATCAGAACCAAGAATAGCAGGAGGCACATGAGAGGCAGTGCCCTCCCCATCCTTGCATGCGGCCTGCTCCTCACTAACAAAAGGTTTAGAGATAACATCCGGCCGAGACACTGGTGGCCTCTCCTCCTCCGCCAACTCATCAACGAACTCTTTTACCAAGTCATCAACATTATTATTAAGATCCGGATCAGCATGAGCCTCGAACAAGTCAGACTGAGATACCTCTGAAACACTATCTGCTTCAAACAAGCAAGCATCCTCTCCGATGTTGAAGCCCCACTCCTCCATAATTTTCACCTCAACCAATAAACCATCAATCAAAAGATTATCAACAACATTGACAGCGTCCAAAGAAGCTGTAGCTATCAACACGCGAGCGTAATCAAAGCGTTCCTTATCCAGTGTACAACTATCCAATCTCAAGAAGCGACCACGGTTCATGGTGCAAAGCTTAAAAAAAATTCTCATTCCACGCATGGAGTGGAACACCGTAAATACGCAGCCAAGCACCCCGCTGAAAGGTCACCACTTGTTTGTCCTAGCGCACAAAATTAGAAAAGATATGCCGAAAAAAATCATTTGCCGCCTCAATCATAGACATGACATCAAACTCATGCTTGCTATGCACGAACACTTTATCAGCTCCCAACGGGATAATCTCTAGCTCTTGGAAACCCGCATCTGCAACTCTGGATTGGGGAATAGCTTCTCCATTCAATATAGTAGCCACTACACCATTTCTAGCCCAATGCAAATCATCCTCAACTGATCGATACATGCGAACCAATTGCTGTCTTTGCGATACCTTTTCCGTAGCCTGCTGAACAACGGGTGCAACACACTCCATGGCCACCCGCTTCCCCGGAACAACGGAGTTACCCCTTCCTTGATTCCCATTGAGCCGCACCACCACCCCCCAACCCTCACTCCCTCCCCGTTTTCAGCCTCCTCCCTCACCAAAGCATCCTCTCCGCCACCGTCCACCACCAACCCCGCACAAACTCTTTTTTCTCCCTCCCCCTCCAGAGTAACTCCACACTTCCCATTCCTCGACAATTTTTCTCCCTCGCCCTCGCCAGTATTCCCACACGACAGAACCCCCAACTTCACTCTATTATCTCCCTCGCTAACCCGACTTCCTTTCCTCCCCATCCTCACATCACACTCCCTCACCCTCTCACCCGGAACAGACCGGTCAAACCTAGCCACCTTAGCCCACAAACGCAAATGGCCAAAATAAATTCCGTTCAACGCGTGCAAGAGTTTGTCAACATCTCTAACATTTGAGAATCTCACAAAACCATAGGCTTCACCATACTTATTACGCTTTCTTGCCAAGAAAACGTGTTCAAGGATCCCACAGACCTCAAAAGCCTTTTTCAAATAAAAATGCGAAACGGCATCCGGAATATTCGTGAAATAGAATGTAACGTACCGTTTCAAATTAGAAAGAGAAGACTCCTCCCTGCCAGCACCATCCATAACGCACGGTTGCCCTATGGAACCAGCAGCACCGTCGCGCGCCCCCTCCAGCCGTGGGAAAGAAACTCGAGCCATGCCACCACCGAACCTCACCAACCCGTGATAGTTCTTCCTAAAAGCCTCACCCGAGCGCACCCTCCTATCATGATTAAACTGATCACGTGAAAAGGATTGTCGTCGACGCCCAGCAGTATTGACGTGATAAGAAGAAAGCCGCGTCCCTTCGTGTGAATGCAGCCGTAAACCAGAAGACCGTGATCGCACACGGTTGCCATGAGAACGTGAAAAAACCCTAACCCTAGACCGCCCGGAATTGGAAGTAGAGACCAATCTTCCCGCAATCCGCAATTCCTCCCGCTGTCTGTCCTGTCCAAACGAATCCTGTCGCTGCTCTTTCCGCCTCCGCCGTCTCACATCAATCCAATCTCCCCCATCCCCCCCCTCCCCGTTTGTGGCACCCTGCTTGGAACCCTTCCCCCCCTTGAAATCCTCACTGCCGGCGAAAAAGAACACCGACGTGGTTGTCCTCGGCGTAGCCGGGAACCCCCACTTCTCTCTCTCTCCCTACCTTTCTGTCTCGCTAAGCATACTGTTTTTCCTTCAAGAATGAGGTGTTAATTAAGATAAGAGTCTATTTCACCACCTTGTTCCCACCACTCGGTGAATTTTTTTAAAAGAATTATTATTGAAGATGCTCTCATAGTGTTCCAACAGTTTAGTTTGAAAGTAAATAAAGTTTGGATAAAAATTATTTCAATCATTAGTTTTATAACTCTCCTATTTGAAGCTTGGTACATCATATAAGAATTCGATATACTATCAAACTATTTCATCATCATAGCGTATGAGTCTTATTATAATCTTATATCTTAATTAACCCTTTGATATTTGTTCAGCCATACACATGAACGATATTACAATTAGCACCTTGCACTTGTAAAAATAAATAATAATAAAAACTAAAAAAAAACGCATCACAACTTTTCGTTAGGCTTATAATATTTTGCCCCCTCAATATTTTTATTTTTTGACAATGCCCCCTCAATACATATAATATACATTACATCTACATAAAAACCCCAATAATATTAAATTCGTAGAACCAAAAAAAAGATATAAAATTTAGATATAGACATGACATTTAAAATATATATGAAATTACAGGAAAAAATATATGAATATTATAAAAATACTAATATTATTGTACCCAAAAAAAGATACTAATATCTAATACTGATTCAAGTCTAGTTAGTGCCAAGATCACATGAATATAATTTTATTCTCATCATTTTTACACCTTTGGTAAACCAAAACTACATTACAAAGTAGTAGAACAATTTCTTTTCTCTCTTCTCTCAAATTTATTTCATAACTGTATCTGGAGAAAAGAAGAAAAAAAAGATGTTAAATGGCAAAGAAAAAATTGCAATTCTTGCGATTTCACTTTTCTTTAGTGTAGTTATGATTTGTTTTTGTTTCTTTTTAGTAGTCCATTTCGTAGTGCAATTTTCAGACAAGACGAAGAGACCAACTCAAAAAAATCAAGAAGTGTTGTGGGCAGGATTTGGCATTTCTCTATTTGTAATATTTGCTTTTGTTTTTGTTGTATTTGCTGTATTTTCTGGTTGTGGTATTCTTTATATAATCCAAAGTAGCACCAAGATTGCACCTTTACCTTTGGATGGAGATTAGGAGACACCACACTCATATGGTTTAAGATTCAAATATTAATGACCAAAGTATAATAGAAGAGTCAGAAAAAAATGTACAAGGTGAGCAACCATCCAAGTTTTTACAATGTTATTGTTTTATTGCAACGATCCAAGTTTGTACCATGATTTTTTTATTTCGCTTTTACATTTTTGTTTGTACTAAGTTATTGGATTAATCTTACAATTGAGACTATAATAATCTTTTTCTAAAAAAAAAATGAGACTATAATTAAATGCCCATGTTTAAATGTTTAAATTATCACTTGTTTTAATGACAAATATTAATATATTAGTTGTTAGTATATTAATGTATCCTCAACTGCTGTTTGCACTATATTCTTTTTTTTCTTTTTTCTTGAAGATCAAAATTTATTATATAATGAAAGAAGTACAAAAAGTACTTAACCCACAAATCAGAAAAGTACAAGAGATATTTGCCCCGTAAAAAATAAACACCCTTCAAGAACTAATTAAGAAAAAAAAAAAAAGGGTTCGAACCCATTTGTAGTATAAACAAGGACCCCCTAATTTGCAAATATTCCAAATTCCGAGCTTTTCAAATTTTCCCAAATTAACCCTTAGATTAATCAAGGACTATGATATAAGATAAAACTAAATCATTAAACCCTTAGATTAACCCTTAAATGAAATGTGAACTCAGTTTTTTGGGTACATCATCTTCTTTCTGAATTTGCAGACATTTTCCTTCTTTGTTGTCACGTAAATCTCTTCATCTTAGCGTTTAAGTGTTAAACAAAATCTTGACTTTAATTGAATGTTTGGTAGCTTATGTTTATTTTAGTTTTTAACTTATTTTCTTATGTTTTAAAAGTTTTAAGTTGGTTTAAAATATTATTTACGTTGGAATAAATTAATCCTTTCCGCTGTATAATATTGAGTTTAATAAAACAATAAAGTTTAAAAAAGATTTTTGTACAAAAAAATAATTTTAAAACTGATTTTGTAAATAAGTTAAATTGCAACACTCATATTTTAAACGACCACTAGTTAACAAAATGAAGCCTCAAATCTAAAAATAAAAAATTGGAGCATCAGAATAATTAAAATTGTTGCCGCTGCCTCCGACTCACCGCCATTTTTGCAAAGTATCCACCTCTTGCACTTATATTAAAGTTGTTACACTTGCACTTATTAAAAAATTTAGTTCAAGCGTAACAATTTTTTTTTGTGAAATACAAAAATAAGTAATTTTTAATAAATCTGTTTATGAGAATATATTTCATGAGAATAAAAGAGTTATTGAAAAATAAATTATATTAATATTAAGGTGTTATAGAAATAAAATCATTAAAAAAATGGAACTAATTAAATTTACTTATATTTTCCTTAAAAAAATTTTTTACATATATTTGATACCATGAGATTTGCTTATACCTGCCATTAGAAGAAATGTTAGAAACACTTTTTTTTTAAAAAAAAAAACTTTCGTTAATACTCACTTTTTTATTGGATAAAACTCATATGGATCCCCACTTTGATAATGGATTCCATATAAAATGGTGAGATCCATATGAATTTTATCAACTAAAAGAATGAGTGTTAGGAAGAATGTTCATAGCATTTCACTTGAGATTAGAAGATATAATATCAATATGGTTTAACATTCATATACTATTTCTAAAAAAAAAAAAATCATTCAGATGTTAATCATCAAACTATAATACAAGAGTCGTTAAAAAATTTGAGGTGAACAACCACCAACGTGTATGTACAAATTTTTGTTTTCTCTTTTTAATTTTTTGTTTCAAGTATTAATCTAACGGCTAAAGTGTTGGAATTTTAACAGTATAACTAAATTCACAAACACGAACTATAGCATATATTTTCATAAGTACTACCTCCGTACCAAATTATAAGCAAAAAAAATTATTTTACACTTATTAAGAAAACTAAAATATGATAATTTGGAGTATAGTTTCTTGTGTTCTCCTTGGAATTAGTTTCATGGGAAGATGTAAAAACAATTTTAATTGGTTATTTGTTATGGAGAAAATGAGAGGGAGAACAAATTAAATGCAATTTGCATTTAATTTCGCTTTGGAAAAAATGATTTTTTGAAATAACATAATTAATTATGACAAAAGTTTGTCTTTTCTGTTTACCATTTGAGACAAATAAAATGATTTTTTTTTTTGCTTATAATTTGGGATGAGGGGAATATTTATGAAAAAATGTGTACCTTTGGGATTAAAGAGATAGCCGGGGAAAAACATCAACCATGAGAGGGTCACTATCCTTATTATCGTCCATGGTTTCTCTACACTGTTAACTTTTTAATGTGGCAACGATTACATAATTAAGCGATTGAAGGCAGTGATCTCTCATTGGACTTAACAAAATTGTCCAACAGATCACGGTCCATTCAGAAGTCCTCAATTAAATAATTCATCAATTATTAGTTCTTAATAACAACAGACCATAATTTATATTTTTTTAAGAGATAGATCATAATTTATATTAATAACAATTTCCAATAACTTATTATTCTAAATCCATAATTGACTAATTACATAATTAATCTAACAGTCTTCCACTTGAATTACAGTAATCAATTAATAAGAGAATATGAATTTTAATGTCTTATCGCTTGTCTACTAAAACAAAAATAGACTTCAACATTGATCGAAGCAACAAAAAAATGCTATTACAAACTATCATTAACCCAAAATGTCAAAGACTTAATCAAATCAATGAGTTACAATACTCATGTATTATGTATATAAGTATGTGGTTATTGGTGATTCTTCGAATGAGTTTTTATTTTCATAAAGCTCATGCAATATCTACATAGGTCCAAAAATAGTAATTACATATTGACATAGTCCATTACAAGAGTAATTACATGTAATCATAAATATATTTTTAACACGATATTATATTCGATAGGAGTATTGATAATATACTTGTAATTACATTCATACATACACACATTAAAACCGTCTTATATTCTTAGTACTTTAAATAATTTTATTACTCGATGTTTAATATGAAGTAATATATCCTCCTATTGGTAATCCATCGGAGATAGGTTGGCTCTGCAAGTGGCTATCCCTTCTTGCCAGTTTCTTACCCTTAATCCTTTATAGGAAGAGAAAAGAGAATCAAACTAGCTAGGAATGATTTTATATTTATATTTTACTATTACATCTGCGCGCGCACATAGATATTTACCCTTCTTCTACAGTAAATTATTCACGAATTTACTGAATTAAAAGAGATGAATAAGCTGTTTTGGAACCTGCAGAAGAAATTAAGTGTATAAGCTGTTTTTAAGAATTTGAGGTATAAGTTGTTTTGAGTTGTTTTAGAAAGTTAAATTATAGATTAATGCTGTTTATGTGGTGCTGGTATTGTTATGAGGATTAAGCTGTTAATGAGTAAGCTGATTAGAATGTTCAGAAGTGATTATGCAAATAAGCTGTTTTTGGCAGAATCACTGTTTTGCTCGTATCTGTTCCTCTGTAGCTCAGAATTGGGTAATTACTGAATTTTCGGATTCTGCGTTTAATTCCCTTCGATTCGGATATAAGTTTCGCAGGATTCGGATTAGAAACGAATTCAGAAAAAACTTTTGAAGTTTGGTTTTGCTGCTGAATAATTGTTACGGGTTTTGACGTGATTTTGCGAAATAAGCTGAATTACGAGTTTAAGTGGGCGGAATGACTCCAGAACGGATTACATGTGCTCGGTAGGCTGAATGAGAGTTAAGGCAAAGCTTAGACTGGAATTGAGGTTCGCATAAGCCATAAGTTGTGAATAAGCAGATTCTGGAAAAGTGCTTATGGAGGATTGAAAATGGCAAAGGTTGTAAGCTGGGCAAGGAAGGTGAAGAAGAAAGAAAGAACAGAGTGATGAAGAAGGTGAAAAGATTGGGTTTTTAATTTCAAATTTTGGTGATTACGTTTTTTTGTTTTAGTCCTTATGTAAATATTCGTTTTTGGTTTTAGTCCCTCTTACAACAACACTATTCAGCTTTAATGCCACATAAGCATGTTTGTCTATGTCAGCAACTGACACGTCATCGTCTGTTAGCCAGCAATGCTTTTTTTAGACGGAATCAGACGGCAGGGACCAAATCCAAAAAATAAACAAGTTACAAGGGCTGTTTCGCAACAAAAAAACTTACAGGGACGAAAACCAAAAACACGCTAACTTACAGGGACCTTTTACATATTTAAGCCTTCTATTTTTATAATCACATCAACACTTATTTACATTCAATTTAATAATCCTATTGATAAACATGACATACCCAACCTTAATTTAACCCATAGGTCAATATTCACATTTGTGTGGTTTTTTTAATTCTAAATCTCTATGTACTTATTTATTTGTCTTAATTATATTAAGATACTAAATACTTGATAAGTCTGATAAACGTCCATACATTCATCAAAATTTTATCAATCCTTCAATTCAGATGGCTGATCACAGTGGCGGTGCCAAAAAAAATTATGGAGGTGCCATATTTTCAAGATATAAATATATATTGTGACAAAAATAATTATATTTAAAGTTGTAATCAAGTGATTCGTTTGTTTTTATGTTGCTCCCTCGAACACAGGACCAATCGTTGGAAGGTGAGACACTTAACCGCTTTGCTAGAGTGTAAAGACATGATTTGTAATACAAACATTAATATATATAACATAATTTAATTAAAAATGTGTATATATACTTATTAAAAATGTATTTATTTAAACTTTGGGGGTGCCATGGCAACCCCCTGCACCCCCAGGCTCCGCCATGGCTGATCATACTTTCTTATATGATTCAATTAATCTTACTACGAGAGCTTAACCTTGAGCTCAGCAACAAAACAGAAATTTTCTGCAAAACTATCCGTCAATTAATACCATGAATGACATATAACATGAAGTCATAATTTTTGTAGAATTTATTGGAGATATCCAATACATATACAGAGACAATCAAGTTGGTCCCACACTAAAATTCAAATTATAAATTATGAAAAATCATGTACTAAAACTGATGTACACAAGAATTTCCAAAAGTGTAGTCCATAAAACATGTGCGTGAATCAATCACATGAATAAAAAAAATTAATATTTTATTGAAGGTATCCATCTTATAAATGCATATTGTGCAATTGATCCATCTAAAAATTCAACATTAAAAAAAAACCACGCACTAAATCTATTTTATGTGTAATTTTGAGAAATTTATAGCTCATCTTTATAATTTCCTTTTCATACCCAATAAGAATCACTTAACAACAAAAAAACCAACCAATAAAATTATTTAAGTAGTTAAAACCTAAATATTTCAATCATGTTATCAATCACACATGATCAATTTAGTAAAAATACACAAACTAATCAATGCAACAACTTCAATTCTTAAATTCTAACATGCATAATGAACCCTTTATTTCTCATCAATCACTTTAAAGTCCCATAACCCAAAAATTAGTTAATTTAAATTATGCATAATTGATGAGGAAAAGGGTAAACCCAATTTAACTCATAGTATAATGCAAATCCTCAAGCCTCTCATTTGATTCCCAACTTTTCCCCAAATTCTTCTCTTTACTTCCCTAAAACCCTAATTCACATTACTCCCTTTGCTTCTAATTTTCATTTTCATTCTTATGGGCTCTTGTTCAGCCATATAATCAATTGCTTGTGGATATTAATTGGCTATTTTTGTAAATAATTTGTGAGAAGGGTGAAGTCTGGGTGAAAGGAAGAGAGAATCGTACCAAAAAAGGAGAAGGGTGAAGGAAATGATTTGGAATTCCGATTTTTTTGTTTGTTTGGTAATTTTGTATATATAGATTATTTCTCCATTTACTCTTTTCCCCTCATTAAACATGGTAATTACCCGTGTGTCTTTTTTTAGGTTTAGGCCTAAAAATGGTTGGGCTTAACTAATTGTCTTAGTTCATTCTCTAATTTCTTTTTTAATTACCTTATTTAGGACTATCAATGGTATTGATATGAATTATTAGATAATAGAATTTGTGGGTTGTTACACATTGTGTACACATTACCACTAATCCTAAATATATAAACGAGCGGGATTCCCATTAGAGCTCACTAGTATATAACACTGTACATATTCCCACCAACCCCCCGTATATAAACGAGAGTGGGAATTTCATTACAGCCCACTAGTGTATAAATACTCTAATGATACAATACTAAATAATATTGGGACATTAGGGGAGAATGGCCCATCCCCATGTTATTCTTTGGTTCCAGATGCAGCACAAACTCAGGCTCTGGTACCAGACACGTTTCAACCTCTAACTTAGGGATAATTGTATCCTTGTCAATGGGAGCTTCAAAAGTATTGGAAGAACCAATACATGAATTCTTCTTAATTGCAACATATTTCTGAACAATTTTCTTATGAATAGGTGGTTTACGTTCCGAAGCAATGGGAATTTTACCCCGATCAATCTTCGGAGCATCCTTCTTAGGGTGCAGCCAACGACATACCGAAACATTATGTCATATGAATGAACAATGTAAGCAAACATTCAGTAACTGTTTGAAGACAACCTTGAAATTAAATGCAAAACCCTCTCGTTTTACAATAATTTCATCAAATAGACGACGCAAAAAGTCCATAGCAACCAAAATATGGCCATAGCGGCCGAAAACTTTTTTTTTTCAAGGAATTGTCTAAAGTAAGTGGCATACCAATTGCACTTGCAATTTCAAAGTGTCTGATCTTACCAATACTCTTGGGGAAATTCCACGAGTCTTATCCATATCTGACCATAAGTTTCGCGTTGTCTATATGGATTGAAATCTTTTGGTTAATAGTTCCCATCGTCCAAACTGTGCACAAATTAAAGTCATAAATTCCTCGCCTAAGTGATATCATCTTCTAGTGATCGAAAGTATTCCTTAGTTTTGAAATTTTCAATGTTAAGTCTCTTGCGGTGTATGGTGTGTCACCCTTGTTTAGTACTAGTACTTGGTCAATATTACACTTACAATCTGCAAGACCTTTCTCATACTCATCTTGTGTGATTTTGATGCAAAGAACTTTGCCTTTGATTGCAAGTGATGGAAGAGGATCAAAGATGACAAAATAGTTACGACATGATGAGGTTATGATTATGTTTGCACAAATTTAAATTATTGCAACTTTAAGTTTCTTTTAAACCAACTCTTTTAACACTAATCTTTAAAGTTAAACTTGATCACTTTTATCTTTACTGAAAAATTCATTCAGATCGAAAGAAGATGAGAATGGAACTGTTTGTTTAATATGAGTCATTGATGATAGAGCATCATATGACATTTTTGGCTATGTTTTTAGTACTTTTTCTTGCATTTAAAGGAAAATAAGATTAAATATAGATGAGTTGTTAATGGTTTGAGGAGCATATTGTATTGTTTTCACATGAGTCGTTGTAATTCAGTTTTATCCTAGATCATGCAACTCCATAGGTGTTTTGAATGTTTTGTAGTGAGAAATCATGTAAATCGACAATTCAAGACATCAGGTGAAGGATCAAGGTTATAAAGATTAAAGTCAATGGTTCTTAGAAGGTTTTTGAAGACAATACAAAGTGAAAAAAAAATCATTTCAAGTTCCTAGGAGTTTCCAGATAGAAGAACACTCGAAAACGGAAGAAAAACGCGAAAATTCGCACACCGGGGGCGGCCTCAGGCGCCATTATCGCCTGACCATGCGTGGCTAGCGCCTGGCTGCGGGCTAATTTTGCCTGCAACTTGTTTTCCAAGCTGGATCGGGGCATAAAGTCCAGTTTTCTTCTCCTAAACCCTAGCTGATTATTTATTATAAATAGAGACCCTTGCTCTCATTATTTTTCATTTAGAAACACTTGACGGTTCGAGGAAAGGGTCAAACATCAGAGCTTCAAGGCATGATTCTTCCTCCTCTTGTTCTCTCTAGGGTATGTTTTTCTATTGTTTTGTTATGATGTCTGTTGCCATGAGCAATTAAACCTCTTGATTAGGGTTCCATGATGAACCTCTTCTTATTTATTAGATATTATTAATAAAGTCTTTTATTCAGTTTATGTCTTACAGTGTTCCGATTTAAATTAGATTATGTCCGTTCTTTAATGTTTTTTTCAATTGGTTAACTACATGAGTAATCTTGAAGAATGATCCGTAGGATTAAAGTAGGCACTGACAACCCGAAATTATTTAGTTCCATTGGATTTTCTAATTACCATTTCTTATAGAGGCTAGAAAGTTAAGGTTTTAATTCCAGCCATTTAATTACTCCCTTCTTTGGACAACGTAGTACTCAATTTAAGTTGCTCCTGCAATAGTTGTTGTGAGAAGCTTAGTGTGAGGTTATCCGCTTGTTTTTTTAAATCATAAGTAGCACACACAAGTGTTTGATTCCTTTAGGTTTAAATTCCAACAAAGACGAAGAGGGGATTCGAAGGATTCCATAATCACCGTTAATCATCTGAATCACAAAACCTAATTCTGCACTTAGCTGAGTAGTTCAACCCTGCAACCTTATTCAAATTCACTTCACTTTCACCGTTTAAAACAAGTTTTGGTAATTACTAAGTTGAACGACAATCTCTGTGGAGAACGATAAACTTTTTACTTTATTACCTATTACGATTTGGTGCACCTGCCAATTTCATCCATCAAGTTTTTGGCGCCGCTGCGGGGGATTCTTGATATTTTGACAAGGTAATCGGTGAAACTTATTTTTTTAAAAAAATTAGGATTAGGTTTAGGTAAGTGCCGATAAGTTTTTCTTTTATTGTTTTTAAATTTTTAGATTTTATCTTTTAATTGTTAGGAGTAGCGATTTTTAATAGTAAAAATAGGGACTTATCTTGTTAGTTTAGTTTGTTTAATCTTTTTACCTTATTGCCCATATACTCCACCTTACTACCAAGGATGTGTAATATCCCGCTTAATTTCTATTAGAATGCAGAGTCCTTTTAAACGTGTTTATGCAACTTTTGCTTAAAAAGGGCATTTTAGTAAATAAGGGATTAAAACCTCTATTCCTCTCATTTTTCCCCTCGTTCCTCTCTCTACCAGAAACTTTTCTCTCCATTTTCTCTTCTTCCGTCTCTGCCGAGCCATTTCCCCACCATCACCATCCAATACTTCATCATACCCATCATGCAATTAGACATCCAAGTTCCTTAGATCCTAAGCTTCAAGAAAAGGTAAGAATCATCCCAACCTTCCTTCCCACTCTCATTTACGTGCCTATTATCTGAGCCTAAATCTCTGTTTCATCTTGCATGATGGTTCCTGATGAACAAGGAATTTTGAGTAAGGAGTAAGAGCTGAATTGGAAGAAGTTGGTGAAACCCGTATTTGGGACAGGGCTCCACTAAAATGGTAAGAACTATCTCCCTATAACTCCGAATCAAGTGGTTTTTTATGCTATGGAAAGCTAACGAAATTCCCCATATTTTGGTACCAGTTTCATGAATTTTGACTCAGTATTGAGGTCTGGAGACGAATTTGAAGTAAGGGGTCTGATGCTTGATTTATGCAGAAATCTGGGTTCAGCTATGATGGCTCGCTAAGCGAGCATGAGGCCTTGCCTAGCAAGGAAGAGCAAAAGAGGAATACGAAGTTGAAGCTTAAGCTGAATTGTAAGTGGTCAAAAGTGATTTTTGGTAAGTTCTAAGATAAGTTTGAATTCTGGAGAATGGAATGAAAGTAGGATTTGGGATTTAAGAAATAATTAGAGAAAAGTAGTTAATTTATGAGTTTAAGTTGCTGCATGTGTGTGTGATTTTAGTGCTGATGTGCATGTTTGGATGATAAGGATTGGCAAAAGAGCAGAAGCTTGGCAGAGGATTTAAGGCATAAGTTGTATGTAAGACTACCAGAAGTTGACAATAAGCTATTTTGGAAAGGGTGACAGAAAATGATTGTGGAGGATTGATATGGCAGAAGCTATAAGCTGTTGTTGAGCTATTTTGGAAGAGTTCAGAAAGTCAAGGTGAGTTCCTTTAGATAGAAACCCCATCCTTGGGTAGTTTATTTCCATGGAATTATATAAAACAACTTATTTAGCTTAATAGCTTATGAGAATAGTGACCCCTTATGATGCTTGTTGGTAGCGTGTTTAATCCTGGTAGTTAACTGTTTATAATCGTTGCAAATCCCTCTGGAACCTCAAAATTACGATATAAAAGCATGGGAACTAAAGATTTGACAAAAAACTAAGCTTTTGGAGTGTTTGCTGTTATGTCATGGTGGCTAAGCGAGCTGAGGCGTGGATAAGCGACTATGACAGCGTGGCTAAGCAAGCCAGATGGTGGCTTAGCCACCATGACAGCAAACTTCATTATTTTTTAAAAATACGTGTTTTAGAGTTCCAGGAGGCTTTTAAAGTATACCAGGATTAAACATGGTCCATGAGAGCATTGCAAAATGAGAGATAAAATAGGTATTAAGAAAGGATAATTGATGTGGGAATGATTAACCAATTTAAGTAAACACATATGAGATATTGGGCACCCCCAGATATTCAATATATACTATATTGGGCATTTTATATCATATACTTTGCATTAGCGTGGTGGAAATTGCACACGTTTTTTAGCACAATGTCACGGGTTCAAGTCTTTGGGGTGACCTTTTTCCCAATTTTTCATTGTGTTTTAGTATTTTTATTCAAAAAGAAAGGTCGTGGAAAGATTAGAACCCTTGTCTATGGGGAAATAACCAAGCAGAATTAATCACCACAACATCTAACAATTTATGTTCTTTATTTAAAATAGTTTAATATAGGCTTAATTGATCATTTGGTCCCCTAATTTATTTGTTATTTTCATTTTGGTCCCATAACTTTAAAATTTTTCTTTTCGGTCCCTCAAATATACTTCCGTCAGTCAGTTTGATCCATGTCAGTTAACTTTAACCCCAAATATATTAGGTGAACCAACATTGTAGGTGGTCCACCGTAGACCTTATTAATTTTTTAATTTCAGCCCTTTGATCTTTTTTTTTTCAAAAAGGGACATCTAGATTATGAAGGTCTATTGTATCTAATGGTGCATCACCAACATCTAATTTTTTTAACATTTCTTCATCTTCTTCCCTCCTCATCTTCATCACCATCTTCATACATTCATCAAAAAGTTCAAATAAACCCATAATTTTTTTTTCGAGAAAAAGAGATAAAAAAAATGGATCAAATTCTATGCTCATTTTTTTTAATCAGGATAAGGAGAAAAAGATTATGCATTAAAATTGCATTGGATCTAAAAAAAATTTAAACTTTTCAAAATCAAAATTAAGAAAAATCAAAGATGACCCACAACGCCTCCAGATTTTTTTTTATTCTTCTTTCCATCAAACTAATCCCCAAATTTCATCCATATTTTATTCTTCTCCAGATTTAACTACTACTGGTTCCAACATAAAATAAAATCCCAACACATCTCTCCATATTATTCCATCTATTTGATTCCTCAACGCATAATTGTTCTTGTTTCCATCAATCAACAACACAATACAACTACGGTTTCGGTTTCTGGATTTGTTTCGATTTCTGATTCGGCTTCAGTCGATTTCAATTTTAGAAAGGAAGTTTGATTATAGGTTCTGCAGTTTCGATTTCGTTCGTTTTCATCTTCGCAGTCGATTTTGTCTTCAAATTCGTTTTTGACTCTGGGTTTAAGTTGTTTGATATCAGGTTTTTGTTGTTCGATGGTGTGCTTTCTGGTTTCTGGGTTTTTGCTTTCAAACATGAAAATCTCAATATAACAAAGGGATTCCGTTGGATTTTGGATGGTGATATATTTTTTTTGTTGAATCTGAGAAAAAAATTTGAGTTTTTGAGACCCAAATTCGAAAAAAGCCATTGAATTTGTTAATTTTTTATCTTCTGGGTTTTTAATTTTCATGATGAAGATGAAGAAGAACATGAGGGGATAAGATGAAGAAAAACAAAAAAATTTGGTGTTGGTGGTTCACCGTTACATACAATGGACCTGCAATCTAATGACTGAAATAATATCTGAAATATTAGGCATTAAAAAACTAACGGAGATGATCAATTTGACTGACGGAAGCATAGATAAGGGACCGAAAAGAAAAGTTTTAGAGTTATGGGACCAAGATGAAAACAAGAAATAAGTTAGGGGACCAAATGATCAAATAAGCCTTTAATATATATTCTAAAGATTTTGGCACCCAGCAAAATCACCAAAGATCCGCCACTGGTGGCAGAACTCAACATCAGGAGCGAACTAGGGCTAATCAACAAAGATGATGAAGGACTTTCTTCCGAAGCAAGGAATAAGTTAGACAGGCCGGAGCCAAACGGGGATTTCATCGAAATCCAAATGAGTGACGACCCCACTAGGGTTAGGTCTAGTCCACCCTCTTGTATATATCTTTCCTCTTTTTTTAATAATATTTATTATATGACATAAGCAACACAAGATGGAGGTTTCACAGAGGTGTCAACCTAGTTGGCAAGTCGATGTTTCCCCGTGATGCATGTCCTCCTCTTGATTCAGCTAAAAAAAATAGTTTCACAAAGAATAAATAATTTAATTTAATTTAATTCATATACTCTAGTTAAGATTTTAATTTTTTGAAAGGATACTGTAGTTATGATTGTTTGGCCCATTAGAATGGTAGGATAAGTCAATTTTGTCACCATATTTTATCCTATTTCACTAGTTTAATTTTATTTTTAAAATGAATATTGTTGAGTTAAAAACCAAGATTTATTAAAATAAAACCGAAAATTAATTAGTATACATGACCGTATATAATTATCTTACATTTGAATCCAATTATCTGCTGTCATCTCAACTAATGCATATAAAAATAGGTGAATTGTCATATTCATTAAGTTTTTTTTTTTTTTGAGAAATTGTCATATTAATTAATTGATTGACAGCATATTATTGAATATACGTGTAAAATAACTTTATTTTGATACTGTGTATAATTTTTTTTTACTGGTGCAGTGTAATTTTTACTAGTATAGCAGTTAAACTAAAAAAAATAATATTAATAGAGAATGAGTGACTAGTATACCCAATACTCACTTTCATTTACTCAAACTCAGGTCTTTGGCTCTTTTGTGAGAAAGATAGCGAGCATCGTCAACTTTCAACTGCACCGACACAACTCGTTCTGATGAATAAACAGCCACCGAACACGCGGCGTCTCCGCTCTCAATCCAATCTGCCGCCATCAGTAATTCTCCCCGACGAGGTTATCGCAGAAATCTTATCATGGCTTCCAGTAAGATCTTTGATGCAGATCAAGTGTGTGAGTAAGTCTTGTAACACTATTATCTCCGATCCTAAATTCGTCAAAATGCACCTCAATAGATCTGCACGAAACCCGCACTTCTCGTTAGTCTCTTACGAGACACCCACATTTGATGATGATGATTACTGTTTCGTACCTTTTCCTGCTGCTCGTTTATTAGATAACCGTCATATCACTTTTCCTAAGGATCCTTATTATCTATTGCATGACAAAGATTGTCGTGAAGTTATTGGTTCATGCAATGGATTGGTCTGCTTGTTCGGTTATTCTTATGTCGCACTCAATAATTACTCCATCTGGCTCCGTTTCTGGAACCCCGCCACCAGGAAAATATCTGATAGATCAGCTTGTTTTCAAGATTTCAATTATCAATCGAATTCTTGGAGGTTTGTGTTTTGTTATGATAATTCAACCAACACTTATAAGGTTGTGGGCTTGCATTATAATAACAACGTCAGCAACCCTGTGGTTGAGGTGAGCATTTTTACTTTGGGTGATAATGTTTGGAGAACTATACAAACTTTATCTCTTGTGCCTCTTCAGCTTCTCTATTCTTATTGGAGAATGTATGATGGTGTACAATTCAATTGCACTGTTAACTGGTTGGCACGCAATCAGATTCCTTCCAATACTACTGTTATTCATGAATTTGTGATTATTTCACTACATCTTGGGACTGAGACATACACAAAGTTGATGCTCCCTCCAGGTGCTGACAAGTCGACACATTTATCAAGTGTTTGTGTGTTGATGAACTTCTTCTGCTTTTCTCATGATTTCAACGGAACAGATTTTGTTATATGGAAGATGACAGAATTTGGAGATGACCGGTCTTGGACTCAATTCTTTACATTTAGCTATCACAATCTTCGAATGAATTTAAATTCAAGAGTTGTTTACTCGTGGTTGAAGTTAAAGCCATTGCATCTTTCTCAAGATGGTGATACGTTGGTATTCGTAAGCCGCCTACATAACCAAGCAATTCTCTATAACTTGAGAACTAATAGAGTACTGAAATCTAGAGTTAACAATAAGATATGTTGGTTCTCTATCAAGGATTATGTCGAAAGTCTGGTTTCAACCGGTTGAAAGTAAGTTTTTCTCCAACATAATATTTATTTCAATTTATGTACTTAGTTTTGACTTGGTTTCAATTGTGTGATTGTTACCTTTACTTTAAAACTTTGCCATAGATATGGTGAATCAACCGACTCAGTTATCTGTATATATTTAATTTTAACCATATAATGATTTTGCAATTCAACAGATAGTGAATATTATTCTTGTTCTTATCACAGTACCAATTCAAGTATCACCTGCCCGCTGTTCAGATTTGTATTATTTCATCATTCATGATAGTCTAATTTCTTTATTTTTTCACAAAGGGATATGACTTCACTCTTGAGAATTAGGCATTCACTCTTGAGAGGTTGAGTAAGATTGTGTGGGAATGTGTAGATGTTCTCATTTTTATCCCTAACAAATTGGGACCATCAAATATATCTAACGGTATTATTGTTGGGTTCAACCGGTGAGGGACTTAATTGAACCCTCACCCTAGAAGCCACCTTACATTACAACTTGTTTCTAAATGTTTTCTGCGCTATTTTCGTTACATATCTATCATATCTTCCTCTTGTTTCCCCTTTTTGAATTCTGCAATTGAGTTCGTTTTGAGTTTTCTAAACTGATATTGCTTGCCATGGAATTATTCCAAACCAAACTCTCAGCAGTTGGATACGTAGAATCTCATTTTTTTTATTGACAAGTTATGACTTCAAGAGTTTCATGTCTTTTTTCTTCAGTTAATGCTACACTAATATTAACCACCTAAGAGGTACAATAGATCTTTTCATATCACAATTGAACATTTATGTTTTTTTATTGAATTATACTGTACTATTCCATTTTTGGTATATCTTTGTAATGACACATGATTTTTTCGTTGGTTTGCATGTTGCAATTATATTCCTTATCTTTCTTAAGGATTTGTTTCTCTATCTAGATGAAATTATTGAAAGAACCATAGATTTTAATTGTTTATTGTATCTTAGTTGTGCATCTGGTATGATGTTATTTTATCTTCTGAGTTAGAATCTGTTTGTTTAGGATGTATTGACACTTATCTGGAAAAGTTTTGCTTTAGTAGCGACAATAACGATGCAACACAACAATATTCTGTAAATCTGATCACAAAGTCTGATGCATCCAGTTCTGATGTAGGGTCATGTTACTAATGAATCTGAAAATGAATGAAATGAGCTTTGGAAACTTGAGAATGGGGAAAACTCTATTATGAAATTACCACTGCAGACATATCTATATCTGATAGTTCCAGGCACTACAGTTTGCAACTTGTTGGCATGTTATAAGATGCTATAAACTTGAGAATAATCAAACACTTCACACGATTTACTTTGTGTTTCTGTTCTATTTTTTCCGTCTTTCAATTTCGATCTATTGTTTAAATTGGTTCATTTTGAATTGTAGATCTACAGCCTGAACTTCAAACACATCAGGCATGAATTGTGGAACATGGCGGCATAATGCTATGAAGAAAAATATTGCAGCTTATTGGAACTTCTATTTTTTTTTGAAGGAGCAGCTTATTGGAACTTGTTTGTTTATTGTACTTATTGCAGAATGCTAAAACTCCATTTGCTCTTTATGAGTTATTGTATTGATGTCTGTTGATGTTAAACTTATCTTTATATTGATATATATGCAACATTAATGTATGATAATTTGATAGGTGTAATTTATTGCTAAAAATTGTTGTTTGTAATTTATTGTTAAAAATTGTTGTTTTATAACCAAAAATCACAAATTGTAAATCATACCAAATGTGGATTTTTTTCACAAATTTCTTTCCGTGCATCGAACAAAATTAATATTACACTGCTCAAATAGGATAATATTTTGGGTAAAATTTCCAATTTCAAATTCAAGAACATTAATACTCAATTCCAACAACATGTTAGGTTTTGTTTCTATCAGCACCGTTATGATGAATACCCAGCAACGGAAGTCACGGCGTCGGCGCTGTCAATCCAGTATGTCGTGGTTTGAGACAAGGCGATCCATTATCGCCATTTCTCTTTCTTATAGAAGTTGAAGGCTTCAATCAACTAATGAGGAGGTCTGTAGAGTTGGGAAAGTGGGAATGTTTTCAGGATTCAAATTTGATGGGGTGACGAATGCTTCTTTTGAAGTTATGTATAGTTTTCAGGATTCAAATTTGATGGGCTGACGAATGCTTCTTTTGAAGTTATGTATTGTTATAGGTTTGTGATTTGATGATGTTCATTACATAGTTTTATTTGATGATCGTCAAATATTGATAGTTATATGCTAGAATCATGTTAAAGCACCTAGCAATTCTTGCCTCATTGTGTCATGTGGTCCCTTGTTGTCTCGGATATTGTTTATATATAGAAATCTTCATTTTGTGTGGTCAAACCATTTTTCATGTTGTTTGATTCGATTCAAAATATTTTAAATCGTATCATGAAATGTTTCTGCCATTTTTCATCATGTCTTGTGCATTTTGAATTGATTCATGAATTGATGAATCGTATCATTCATGAATCGAATCTGATCAGTTTTGATTCATATCACTGGTTTTCTCTGGTCTTGTTTTTTGCCTTCTTGATTCGATTCATAGTTCTTTGAATCGTATCAATCTTCATCTGGGACACTCTGATTCGATTCAAACATTGTTTGGATCGTATCAATCTTCATAGATCAGTTTGCTTATTTTTAGCTGTCTGAATCGATTCACACATTTAGTGGTTCGATTCATTGTGTTGTTTTTGGCCAAATTTTTACTCTTGCCACTCTTTTCTATATATACTCATATCCTCATAACTCCCAAACTACTAAATCATTTGCATCTATTCTCTCTAGAGTCTCCAAACCTCATTTTCCATTTATTCTTCAGATTAAACACTTTTTCTAAGAATCATTGTGGTCTTTGAGTCATAGACTGCTAGAGTGATATAGAGATTGTAAGTTGATTGCTTTCAAGGATATTGATTGGGAATCAAGGATCTAAAGTGAATTGAGTAATTTCATTCCACTTCAAAGGGTGATGGGGGTTCTTTCTAATCTTCTCAAGTTCAAGGGGATCCAACCATCCGACATAGCAAAGAAGAGTTCGAGGGAAGAGCTTCAAGGATTGCATGGGTGATTGAGGATTCGAAGACTTGAAGAAACACTAATTTCAAGGGGTACTTGAAGATTGGGGGTTGTGGTTGCATAGGAATTGAAAATTAGGGTAATTTAGGAGTTCTTGTAATCACAACATTGTAATCAAATTTCTATTTTAGTGGAAGTCCTTGATAGAGACGTTTTCTATCAAGAAGAGTGGAGGTATCCTGAAGCGAGGACGAAAGGGAGAACCACTATAAATCACAGTGTCGTTTATCTTCCCTTCCTCTTCTACTTTGTGTTAATATTGAGTATATGGATGTTTGATAATTGTTTCTCATTGATTTGAATGTGATCTAAGTTTTAAACTATTAACCTAGTCTTGATTCATTGAATTAAGTTTTCTCTCTAACTAAATATTGATCACATTTGAATTCAATCAAGTTTCAATTCATCAAATTCATATACCTTGTGTTCATTAGTAATAGCTCGATTTATTGCTCTTAAGTTTGGTTTGAGAATTGTCTTGTTTTGTAAATTGTGTTGAAGATTATTGATAGTTGATTGTATTAAGATTTAGCAATTGAATCTATCAATTAAATAGTAAATCTTATTGCGTTTATCATTGTCTTAATCTATTTGTCATTATCATTGTTTTGAGCACAAATCCAATAATTCAAATCGTTTTTAAACACACTTTCGCTAAAAACGCGATAAATTTTGTATAACGCTATTCACCCGCCCTCTAGCGCGTATTCTATCTTGCCATATAGACCAACAAGTTGCATCAAAAGCCTGGTCTCTTCACCAACGAGTAATCACCGGAAGAGTCAATATGGCAAGTAAAGAGCCTAAAGGGGTGTATAATAGAGCACCAATTTTTACGGCAAAAACTACGACTATTGCAAAGAATACATGAGTGTTCATATTCAATCAGTTGACATGAATGTGTGGGACGCCATGACCATCGGGCATTATCAACCGTAAGTTGTTATAGAGGTGTCGAACAAGACAAACCAAAAGCTGATTGGAATGACGATGACAAAAAGAAGGTTCAATATGATTTGAAGGCGAGAAACATACTTATTTTCTGTCTTGGAGTGAATGAGTATCACTCGGTTTCTCATTGTAAAACCGCTAAGGAAATGTGGAACACGTTGGAAACTCTTCATGAGGGAACCGACGAAGTCATGCAATCAAAGATCAATAGTCTCATTCAACAATATGAACTCTCTCACACGGAGGATGGTGAATCCATCTCCTCCATGCAAATGAGCTTCCCACATATGGTTAACAAATTGGAAAACTTAGGAAAAGACATCTCAAACCAAGATTGTACTAACAAAGTATTGAGATATATGACTAGATATTGGCAGCCCAAGGTGATGACAATTAAGGAATCACAAAACCTTCACACTCTTGGCATTACTACTCTTTTTGGCAAACTCAAGGAGTATGGACACAAGATTCTACGACTGAAGTCTAGTGAGGAAGATCTCAAAAAGAAGGAAGGAAGTTAATTATGTTAAATGCCACTTCGTCCATGGCTACTTCTTCGGTTCAAGGTGAAAGTGACTCCGATGAAGATTCACTCAATGAAGTAGAAATGGGGTTGTTCGTGAGACGATATAATCGCTACATTAAGAGGAATGGTCTAAAGCACAATGACAAGAACCTAATCAATTTTAGGAAGGCTTCACTAAAGGGAAAAGAATTAGAAAAGGAGGAGAAGATTGTAAGTTGCTTTGGATGTGGTAAGGTAGGTCACTACAAGAATGAATGTCCGGAGCTAACCAAAGGCAAAGGAAGATCCAACTCAAATCGAAGCTCAAGAGGAAGGAGAGCTTACATTGCATGAGAAGATGATGATACCACCTCCTTGACAAGTGATACCAAAAATGATGGTCACAAACTTGTGTTTCATGGGCCACACAAAGAAGAAGATAAATGAGGTAACTTACTCCGACTCCGAGTTTAAACCTTCCTATGAGGAATTACAACAAGCCAGTTAAGCGATGCATTGTGAGGCTTTAAATGCTTTTGAGAAAATAATAGCTCAAAAGAAAAACATTTTAAAGTTAGAAAATGAGCTTTCACAACTTAAAAATATTTTTGAAATTCTAAAGCAAGAGCATGCATCTCTAGTCAATGAAAAGCTTATAATTCCTAGTCTTGAGTCACCTAAACAAATCTCATCCAAATATGACTCAAGTTGGGTGAACTTTTCTATCTATGAAACATGTCCTAGCTGAAGTGGAAGAAATAGTTACAAGAAAGAGGGGAGGGGGGTTGAATTGTGACCCTTTTCAAATTTAATCTTGAAACTTAACAAGTTTATGTACTCTAGAAAATTCTTGGTAAATGTTAGATAAAAGAAGATTAGAAAGTCTTTACATATTTAAACAGTTGTTTTATCAAGGACCAGAATGTTCTGGATAGAGTAAGGTTAAATAATTAAGTAGTTTTACTAAGGACCAGAATGTTCTAGATAATAAGTTTATTAATAATTTTATAATTAATAAAGAGACTGAAATAATAAAACAATATTAATAATTATCAAGGACCATAGAACTCTGGAAGAATATAAATGTTAAGCAGTTATATTAGGACCAGAATGTTATGGATAACAGTTATATGATTAATTAATTAAACTGAATGATAAAACAATATTAATGGTTAATTAAGGACCAGAGAACTCTGGATAAATATAAATCGGTTATATTTAATTATTAACCTGAATGATAAAACAATATTAGTGATTAGTTAAGGACCAGAGAATTCTGGATATAATGTGGTTATATGTAACTAAGGACCATAACTTTCTAGATAGCTAATTAATAAATATTATGATAATGATAGTGTGTGTTTAGTGTTTAAACAAATAATAAAGAGAAAAGGGTAGAAGATGACACAAGAGATTTATCCTGGTTCACCCAAACCAGGCTACTTCGAGTCCCCACACTTCGTGTGAGATTTTCCACTATAGTTTCAAGCCACAAGAACGTTCTTAGAAGCACTATGGTTCTTGATCACACCAGATTAGTTTGTTACACTAGGCTTCTACAATTTTTTGTTTTCGCACAAGAAAGGTTGGAACAATTCTTTCTCAAACTATTGTAACAAATAGACTTGAGAATAAAATACAATTTGTATGATGAAGGGTTTTTTGTTGGATCCGATTTTCTCAACACATGTTTGAGATTTTGATAAACAAAGTCAAATGATTATGATCCAAATATAGTGAGAGAGCTAGATTTTGTTTGTTGTTGAAGAGTTTTTGAGTGTAGTGATAATTCTCACTTGAGAGAGAGAGATGATTTCTTTGTGTAAAAACTTTTGAAAATTCCATTGAAGTATTCCTCTATTTATAGCATCAGAGAAGCTTGGAGGCCATTTCATAAAATAGATGCTGGGCACGTTTCCCAATGTGACATGTGTTGTTCATTGTTGCTTGGAGAGCAAGAATGCCCAAAATGTGAATTCTGTCAAGCGCAGAAGCTTTGATGAAGTAATGAGAATAATTTCGAGTGTAATAATCATCTTCATCATGAGAACATTCTTTCATCCAGGTTGATAATTTTTTGTTCTATATGAGAAGACAATATATTCTTGGTCAATTAACCTTGATTTATTTTGATGATGCAATTCTTATTATAATTCCTCTCGATGATTGCGCACACAATATTTCTTGTCCATTGAATATCTTTGAGATGTTTTAGTTTAGGCATGTGTGTAGTCATGAAGGTAAAATCAATCATTCTCTTGAATGAAACTTTTATGCCTTTTTCTTAAACTCTTTTAGAAACTATTTGAAGATCATTCTTGAATCTTCTTATCTTGTAGATACTAAAGGTATGTAACAAAACTCAATTTGTGTTCTGTCACATGATTTTAAGAGTGATCTTTTGTACCTTTTAGCTATTAACCTTTTCTTCCTTGAATCTTTAAGGCTTTGTTGAAAACCATGTGGTGACGAGGACGAGTCAATTAATCACAACATTCATCTTCTTGTTGAATCTTCAATCAACACTCTTTTGATTCAAACAATATTCTTTCTATATATCCTTTGAGCTTGTGATGCTACAATTTTGGTATTCTTCCACTGAGAATATATATGCACTTGTAAAAGACTTCTTTCTTGTCTACTTCAGTGAAAAGACTTAAGTGCAAACATCAGAAGATCACCATTCATAAAACTTAGCGTTTATTACATAAGGTTTGTTATCATCAAAACATGCATCAAAAAGATTTTTGTTTCAACACTAGCCTTTATAGAGAAATTGAATCTCTAGCTCAGAAGCTAGAACATGTTTCCAAAGGTGAAATGAAGTTTACCATGAAATCAAAAGACAAAAGAAACTCTTTTAAGAGACCTTATAAAAAAATACTCTTTTGTTAATAAAAATGATGATGGTAAACCTCAAACTCACAATGTTAGGTGTCACTATTGTGAAAGACTTGGTCACACCACACCTCATTGCCACATTAGAAAAGTTGAGGTTCCTAAAGGAGTAATGACGTGGGTGCCCAAGATTTTTTATTGTCTTAATAACCCCAAGGTCACAACTTCGGTTGAGAACCTAAGTGTTGGTCTATATGGCAAGATATAATACACCCTAGAGGGGGGTGAATAGCGTTTTAAAAATTTTATCGAGTTTTTAGCGAAAGTGAGTTTGACAACAATTTAACTAATTGGATTTGTGCTCGAAACAATAATAATGACAAAAGGATTACGACAATATAATGCACAATGATTAATAATTCTCACACAATATACAAAACTAGACAATTCTCAAACCAAACTTAAGAGCAATTAAATAAGCTATAACTAGTGAACACAAGGTATATGTGTTTGATAAATGGACACTATATTGAATCCAAATGTGATCAATGTGAATTAAAAGAAAACCTAATTCAATGAATTAAGTCAAGGTTAACAAATTGAGACAAGATCACATTCAAATCAATACTAAACAATTATCAAACAATCATATACTCAAAATAAACAAAATTAAAGAGGAAATGGAAGATAAACGACACCAATATTTATAGTAGTTCCCCCTTTCGTCCTTGTTTCAGTGTATGTCTACTCTTCTTGGTGGAAAACATCTTCACCAAGGACTTCCACTAAAATTGAATGTTTGATTGCAATGTTGTGATTACAAGAACTCCTTCAATTACCCTAATTTTCAATTCCTATGCAATCACTCCCTCAATCTACAAATACCATTTGAAATTGGTGTTTCTTCAAGTCTTCGAATCCTCAATCACCCGTGCAATCCTTGAAGCTCTTCCCTCGAACTCTTCTTTGCTCTGTTCGGTGGTTGGATTCCCTTCAACTCACACTACAAGAAAAAAGGCATTTTGCGACCCTTAAAATGATGGATTGCGACTGTTCTAAGGGTCGTAGAAGCTTCTTTGCGACGGTTTCCCAACGGTCGGAGAGTTTGGGGTAGCTACAACATTTTGCGACGGGTCGGAGAACAATCGCTACGACCGCCACAGAGCATATTGCAACCCTTGCCAACCGCTGCAATTGCTCCTTTGTGACGGTTCATAACAGTCGTAAAACATGCGCTTTAAAATGGTTTCAAAAGGTCTTGCGACGGTTATAACAGTCGCAAATGAATGTTTTTATTTATTTTTTAATTATAGTCTATTTTGAAGCCAATTTAACTAAATATATTATCAAATACTTAACATGCAAAAATATATAACTATAAATGACTAAATCTCATTCATATAATTCATCAAAGTGTAACAAAATTGATCCATGCATCAACTTAATTAAAACAATGGATAAAATGCATAGTTAAAACATTCACAAACCAAAACACTAATGACTAAACATTCAAAACAACTATAGCAGAATTAAAATTCCCTAAAAATATCTAAGTATCCCATAGTGATGTTGCTCCATTATCCTCAATGTCGTAGCTAGACTCGGATGAATGTCTACCTGTAACATCCCGCTTAGATGCGATTACTATCAGTATTAGATGTGATAAGCAAGCTTGGCAATTGAATAATAATAGGCATGGCAAAATGGTAATTTGGGCCAAAAGGGGTGAAAGTTTTAAAACAAAGAGGTAGAAAGATTTTTCTACACTCTTCTATTTCCTTTCCTTTCCTTTCCCAAAATTCTCAGCTCACTCTCCCCTTTCTCTTCCCACTCTCACGTCCTCACTCCCTCTCCATAGCCTCATCATTTCATCAACCAATTCCTAGAGAAACTTCACAAGCAAGGTTTGAGTAGTAAAGCTAGAACAAGTGAAAGAAGTAAGGAGAAACAAGGAAGATTTTGAGAGAAGAAGTAGAGTTAAGCCAAGGCTTTGGGAAATCAGTAATAACAAGCACCAATAGGCGGATTAAGGTGAGCTCCACAGGGTTCTATAACCCGATTAAGTAAGTTGATGAGTTTTAGTATTTTAAGCAAGTTATGAACTTTGAACCCTAGGTTAACTTAGATAACAATTCTTGATCATTATGTGTTGAATCCTGTTGTTATGTCTTTGAATTTATCATTTAAGTTGCTATGATGTCTGGGTATGTTTGAATAAGCTGAATTGGTGAAAATCACGTTTTAAACTTGCCAAAAACTGTCCAACTGCAGGTAAAATCGTGTCACGATTTATCAACCGTGTCACGATTTCACAGGCAGTGCCAAATACGATTTCTGGGTAAGAAATCGTGACACGATTGCCCAATCGTGTCACGATTTTGGGCTGGACAGGATCATCAAAATTTTCATCTTTTCTTGCTCCGTTTCGGCTATTCAAAACTACTTCGGACTTAAGGATCGACATGTAATGATCAAGCATTGTTAAAGAACATATAAAGACCTATCCTTGAGAGGTGTAAACCAACATTATAGAGTGAGGATAGGCATAAGCTTGAGATGATATATAACTTAATCCTCAAGTCATTTTAGAGGTGACAAGAGCTAGTTTTGGGAATTTTCCCTTACAAGCAGTTTATCATACACAATTAAGTAGAAGCAAACTCAAGAATGATATAGGCTTTGAGTCTAGAACCTTATATAGGTTAAGAGTACAAGAATTAGCAAGTTAAGCCGTGGCCATCGGTGTTCACGCCAGTGGGGCACGAATGGTTCACGTAGAGAACAGATTAAGATTATTACCCTAAAGTCGTGACTTTCATCGTTCACGCCAGTGGAACATGGAAGGTTCATGCATAAGATTAAGAATATTATTTGCGTCTTCCGTCGTTCACGCCAGTGGGACACGGGAGGTATACGCATCAGTTAAGATTATTAAGTCGTGTCTTCTGTCGTTCACGCCAGTGGGACACAGGAGGTTCACGCCAGTGGGACGTGTTATTCCGCAAGGATAACCGCACGACGACAAGAGGAGTCCGGTGTTAGCCTGATATGATAGGAATTTTCACCGGTTATCAGGGGAATGTGCTTCGGGGTTACTCCACCCGGGGGCATTCCGTAAAATGAACTCAGATAACATTGTTTGTTCAACGCTAACAGCTAACATAAAGATCAGTTAATACTATATTACTTTATCGGTCAGAAACATTTATTCAGACAGTTATCAGTTATCAGATGCCAGTTAGCAGCTATCAGACGGGGATCCTAGGATTTCCCTTGATCACCAGATTATCAGAAAACAGACAGATAGCCCTCTATGGGTAAGAATGAGACTTGGCGATCATAGGCGTCCCCGAGTTCGCCGAGGTAGGCACGGCAACCCTAGGTTCCCCGAGGTTGCCAAACAGTAGGTAGGGTAGGAGCTCACTGAGACGTTATGTCTCATCCCTTTCCTTCTGGTGCAGGTTCTTCGCAGGTAGCACGAAGAAAAGGTAAAGAGAAAGCTACGGACTGATCGTGCTGCTCATGTTTTCTTGTAGTTGTATAATATTGTATCATGATGTACATGGATATTATGGAGAATATTTAGTGTCAGATTATGGATTGTATCAAAGACTCATGTTTTGTATACTTATCAAACAATTTTCTGTATTGTATTTAAATGTATCCAGTATCAGTTTAACACTCTTGCTAATATACTAGTTAAAATTAGTATGGGTGTTACAATTGGTATCAGAGCAGGTCGATTCAGACCGTGCCATGGGTCATTAAAGTACAATCCAAGTTTCCGGACCTCTTGGATCCAGGACATTATTCTAGATGTTATGTTCAGTTAAAACTGATCACTTTGACTTGTATATGACAGCTAGGATAAGATGTCTGGGAGAAGAAGAGGTAGACCTCGTACCAATCAAGCTAGTGATGAAAGTGGAGGACCCAGTCAGAATTCATGGGAACAGATGATGCAACAACAGCAGGCCTGGCAGCAACAATACCAAGAGCAACAAGCTCAGAATGCATTACAGTATCAGCAAATGATGCTGATGATGCAACAACAGTCTCAGCAACAGGCCCAAGCTCAACAGCAATGGATGGAGATGATGCAGCAGGGTCAAGGTTTCCATCCACAGCCACCACCTCCTCCTGTGATCGGTAATCCTGTGTTCCGGGAATATAACAGACATCACCCTCCGGAGTTTAACGGAGAAGGTGAACCGCAAGAAGCTAGAAAGTGGATTAAGCAGATGGAGAAGATTTTTAGAATGGCAGAATGTTCTGAAGAAGACAAAGTGGTTTATGCCACGAACCAACTCAGAGGCGCAGCAGAAGACTGGTGGGAATCTGCTCAGCGCAGGATGGAAGCCAATGGTGTAGAGGTGAATTGGGAGAACTTTAAAGGAGTAATGTTGGAGAAGTATTTACCTTTGTCTTACAAGGTAAAGAAAGAGCAAGAGTTCTTGGAATTAAAGCAAGGTAGTATGTCGGTTGCTGAGTTTACAAAGAAGTTTGAAGAGTTGTCCTATTATTCCACACACAACGAGTATGCTGAGAATGAAGTGTGGAAGATGAATCAGTATAAGCGAGGTTTAAGAGGCGAGATTGACACTGCAGTGAGTCTCCAAAGAACTGCAAGTTATGATGAGCTAGTACATGACAGTCTGGTGGTTGAGGCAGGACTTGCTAAGACCTCTAAAGAAAGATCAGCAGCTTATGAGAAGAAGAAAAGCAGGATGTCAGACAAGTATCACGATAAACTCAAGCCAAAAGGATCTCCACAGAGAGGGAAGCAGACATACTCTCCACAACATAATCCTTTGCGGACTAATCCTACTTGCAAGACATGTGGTAGGATGCATAAAGGAGAGTGTTTGATAGGTGCTGGTATTTGTTATGGATGTAAACAACCAGGGCATTTCATATCAGAGTGTCCAAACAGACGTGGTAAAGGATCAGCTGAAGGAACAACTACTAGTAGGGGCAGAGTGTACTCTCTTGACGGTGCAAAGGCTGTAGCCAATGAAGATTTAATTGCCGGTATGTGTTATTTGGGTACTAATCCAGTAAAAGTTCTTTTTGATTGCGGCGCTACATGCTCTTTTATTTCATATAAATGTGTGGAGACGCTGCAATTACCTTTGTCTCCGTTGAACCCTCCAATGTTAGTATCTACCGCTACTGAAGGCGGAATTGAGGCAAAGTATGTTTGTGAAAGCTGTCCTATCACTGTGTCTAGTAAGACCTACTATGTTGATTTAGTTTGTCTCCCGATGGAGCAATTGGATGTGATTCTAGGCATGGATTGGCTTTCTGCTAACCATGTGTATATTGGTTGTTCAGAGAAAAGTATTTATATGCCGACCAGTGATACGGCGGAAGGTGTGGCTCTGTCTGAGTTGATAAACCGCACCCATCAGTTAATTCAATTCATTTGTGCTCAAGATAAGGGATTCTATGTGATGCTCACTGTGGCTTCAGAATCAGAGTTAAGCCCCAGTGATATTCCTATTGTGAATGAATACTTAGATGTTTTCCCTTCAGAAGTATCTAGTCTGCCTCCAGAGCGTGAGGTAGAGTTTTCAATTGATTTGATTCCAGGAGCGGAGCCAGTATCTGTGGCACCGTACAGAATGTCACCAACAGAGCTGAAAGAGCTGAAGTCTCAACTTGAGGAATTGATTCAGAAGCATTTTATTCGACCCAGTGTATCACCTTGGGGTGCTCCGGTCTTGTTGGTCAAGAAGAAAGATGGTAGCATGAGATTGTGTATTGACTATCGTCAACTTAATAAGGTGACTATCAAGAATAAGTATCCACTTCCCAGGATTGACGACCTACTAGACCAGCTTAAAGGAGCAACAGTATTTTCCAAAATTGATCTTCGGTCAGGTTATCATCAGATTCGTATAAAGTCTTCAGATGTGTCTAAGACGGCGTTTCGAACGCGTTATGGGCACTACGAATTTCTGGTTATGCCATTCGGTGTAACTAATGCCCCAGCAGTATTCATGGATTACATGAACAGAATATTTCAACCTTACCTTGATCAATTTGTGGTGATTTTCATTGATGACATTTTGATCTATTCTAAAGATCCTCAGGAGCATGCTCAGCACTTAAGAATTGTATTGGATGTCCTTAGAGACAAGCAGCTGTATGCCAAGTTTAGCAAGTGTGAATTCTGGTTATCCGAAATTAAGTTTTTGGGTCACGTTATTTCTCAAGGAGGAGTAGCTGTTGATCCATCCAAAGTTGAAGCTGTACTCAATTGGGAAAGACCCAAGAATGTAGCAGAAGTCAGGAGTTTTCTAGGCTTGGCAGGTTATTATCGAAGGTTTATCATGAAGTTTTCTCAGATTGCCTTGCCTTTGTCACGCCTCACCCGAAAAGATGTGCCCTTTATTTGGGACGAAGAATGTGAAAGAAGCTTCAGAGTTTTAAAGAAGAAGTTGACTAAAGCGCCAGTATTGGCAATACCAGATCCTGAAAAGAGGTACACCGTTTTCTGCGATGCATCCTCAAAAGGACTGGGAAGTGTTCTTATGCAAGGGGAAAATGTCATAGCATATGCGTCCAGACAGCTCAAGACACATGAAGAGAATTACCCCACGCATGATCTTGAGCTAGCAGCAATAGTTTTTGCATTGAAGATATGGAGACATCATTTGTATGGTGCACAATTCGATTTGTTTAGTGACCATAAGAGTTTGAAATACCTGTTTGACCAAAGAGATCTTAACATGAGACAAAGACGATGGATGGAATATTTGAAGGACTTTGATTTTGATCTAAAGTACCATCCAGGAAAAGCTAATGTGGTAGCAGACGCCTTGAGTCGGAAGGCTTTAGTCAAAGCTGAGGTGATGATGCACACGTGTGGACTGTATGAGAAGTTTAGGGATCTTAACCTCCAAGTTACTGATTTGGATGGTGGTATTTTGTTAAACAAGTTAGATATTTCATGTGACCTACGATCTAGGATTGCACAAGCGCAAAGCATGGATATGGACCTTCAAAGGAAAATTAGCCAACCGGAGTTTTCTTTTGCACCTGATGGAACGTTATTGTTTGAGGGAAGAGTTTATGTCCCGAACGATGAAGAATTGAAAAGGTTAATTCTAGAAGAGGCGCATAAGAGCAGTTTCAGCATTCATCCAGGAACCACCAAGATGTATCAAGACTTGAAAAGAGATTATTGGTGGCCTAGCATGAAAAGAGATGTTGCAGAGTTTGTGTCGAGATGCATTGTTTGTCAGCAGGTGAAGATTGAGCACCAAAGACCTGCAGGGATGTTGGTACCATTGGAAATCCCACAATGGAAATGGGAAGATATAACCATGGATTTTGTGAGTGGTTTGCCTCGAACACAACGAGGACATGATTCTATATGGGTAATAGTGGACCGGTTAACTAAGTCAGCTCATTTCTTGCCGGTTAAGACTACGTACCGAGCCTCACAGTATGCTGAATTGTTTATTTCTGAGATAGTGAAACTCCATGGTGTACCAGCCAGTATTGTATCAGATCGAGATCCAATTTTCACATCACACTTTTGGAAAGCCTTTCAGAAGGCGTTGGGGACAAGATTAAAGATGAGCACGTCCCATCATCCTCAAACAGACGGACAATCAGAAAGGACTATTCAGACGTTAGAGGATATGTTACGTGCATGTATTCTAGAAGATGGAGGAAGTTGGAACAATCATCTACCATTGATTGAATTTTCTTACAACAACAGTTACCATTCTAGCATTGGAATGGCACCTTATGAAGCTCTATATGGTAGAAAGTGTAGAACCCCGCTTTGTTGGGCTGAAGTTGGAGATAAGAGCATTTTGGGTCCAGAGATCATTCAGGAGACGACTCTAAAGATTAAGTCTATTCAAGATAAGATGAGAACAGCACAGAGTCGCCAGAAAAGTTATGCTGATAGGAGACGAAGACCTTTAGAGTTTGATGAAGGAGACCATGTATTTCTCAAAGTTACCCCTAAGTTGGGCTTAAGAGGAGCTTTCAGGACTAAGAAGCTTTGTCCAAGATATGTTGGACCGTTTCAGATACTTCGACGCGTTGGTCCGGCAGCTTATCAGTTGGCGCTGCCACCAGCCATGTCAGGATTACATGATGTCTTTCACGTCTCGCAACTAAGGAAATTTATTCCTGATCCTTTCCAACCAGTGGAGCTAGATAGTATCGATTTGAGATCGGATTTGACCTTTCAGCCTGAGCCAGATCAAATAATCGATCGTGATGTTAAGACTTTGCGGAACAAAGAGATTCCTATAGTTAAGGTTGTATGGAAAGATTCTCCCGACGGCGAAGCAACGTGGGAGCTAGAGTCAGATATGCAAGCAACCTATCCTCATTTATTTTCAGGTAACCTCTAAATTTCGAGGACGAAATTTCTTTAAGGGGGGTAGATTGTAACATCCCGCTTAGATGCGATTACTATCAGTATTAGATGTGATAAGCAAGCTTGGCAATTGAATAATAATAGGCATGGCAAAATGGTAATTTGGGCCAAAAGGGGTGAAAGTTTTAAAACAAAGAGGTAGAAAGATTTTTCTACACTCTTCTATTTCCTTTCCTTTCCTTTCCCAAAATTCTCAGCTCACTCTCCCCTTTCTCTTCCCACTCTCACGTCCTCACTCCCTCTCCATAGCCTCATCATTTCATCAACCAATTCCTAGAGAAACTTCACAAGCAAGGTTTGAGTAGTAAAGCTAGAACAAGTGAAAGAAGTAAGGAGAAACAAGGAAGATTTTGAGAGAAGAAGTAGAGTTAAGCCAAGGCTTTGGGAAATCAGTAATAACAAGCACCAATAGGCGGATTAAGGTGAGCTCCACAGGGTTCTATAACCCGATTAAGTAAGTTGATGAGTTTTAGTATTTTAAGCAAGTTATGAACTTTGAACCCTAGGTTAACTTAGATAACAATTCTTGATCATTATGTGTTGAATCCTGTTGTTATGTCTTTGAATTTATCATTTAAGTTGCTATGATGTCTGGGTATGTTTGAATAAGCTGAATTGGTGAAAATCACGTTTTAAACTTGCCAAAAACTGTCCAACTGCAGGTAAAATCGTGTCACGATTTATCAACCGTGTCACGATTTCACAGGCAGTGCCAAATACGATTTCTGGGTAAGAAATCGTGACACGATTGCCCAATCGTGTCACGATTTTGGGCTGGACAGGATCATCAAAATTTTCATCTTTTCTTGCTCCGTTTCGGCTATTCAAAACTACTTCGGACTTAAGGATCGACATGTAATGATCAAGCATTGTTAAAGAACATATAAAGACCTATCCTTGAGAGGTGTAAACCAACATTATAGAGTGAGGATAGGCATAAGCTTGAGATGATATATAACTTAATCCTCAAGTCATTTTAGAGGTGACAAGAGCTAGTTTTGGGAATTTTCCCTTACAAGCAGTTTATCATACACAATTAAGTAGAAGCAAACTCAAGAATGATATAGGCTTTGAGTCTAGAACCTTATATAGGTTAAGAGTACAAGAATTAGCAAGTTAAGCCGTGGCCATCGGTGTTCACGCCAGTGGGGCACGAATGGTTCACGTAGAGAACAGATTAAGATTATTACCCTAAAGTCGTGACTTTCATCGTTCACGCCAGTGGAACATGGAAGGTTCATGCATAAGATTAAATATTATTGCGTCTTCCGTTGTTCACGCCAGTGGGACACGGGAGGTATACGCATCAGTTAAGATTATTAAGTCGTGTCTTCTGTCGTTCACGCCAGTGGGACACAGGAGGTTCACGCCAGTGGGACGTGTTATTCCGCAAGGATAACCGCACGACGACAAGAGGAGTCCGGTGTTTAGCCTGATATGATAGGAATTTTCACCGGTTATCAGGGGAATGTGCTTCGGGGTTACTCCACCCGGGGGCATTCCGTAAAATGAACTCAGATAACATTGTTTGTTCAACGCTAACAGCTAACATAAAGATCAGTTAATACTATATTACTTTATCGGTCAGAAACATTATTCAGACAGTTATCAGTTATCAGATGCCAGTTAGCAGCTATCAGACGGGGATCCTAGGATTTCCCTTGATCACCAGATTATCAGAAAACAGACAGATAGCCCTCTATGGGTAAGAATGAGACTTGGCGATCATAGGCGTCCCCGAGTTCGCCGAGGTAGGCACGGCAACCCTAGGTTCCCCGAGGTTGCCAAACAGTAGGTAGGGTAGGAGCTCACTGAGACGTTATGTCTCATCCCTTTCCTTCTGGTGCAGGTTCTTCGCAGGTAGCACGAAGAAAAGGTAAAGAGAAAGCTACGGACTGATCGTGCTGCTCATGTTTTCTTGTAGTTGTATAATATTGTATCATGATGTACATGGATATTATGGAGAATATTTAGTGTCAGATTATGGATTGTATCAAAGACTCATGTTTTGTATACTTATCAAACAATTTTCTGTATTGTATTTAAATGTATCCAGTATCAGTTTAACACTCTTGCTAATATACTAGTTAAAATTAGTATGGGTGTTACACTACCAGGGAAGTTCAATCATACCGATGAGTGTTTTGAAGTGGCAGAATAGGATTCTACGAGGAATCGAGAGAGAATTGGAGTATTTAGCGCCTTCAACCTTTCTTGATNTTGTATCAGATCGAGATCCAATTTTCACATCACACTTTTGGAAAGCCTTTCAGAAGGCGTTGGGGACAAGATTAAAGATGAGCACGTCCCATCATCCTCAAACAGACGGACAATCAGAAAGGACTATTCAGACGTTAGAGGATATGTTACGTGCATGTATTCTAGAAGATGGAGGAAGTTGGAACAATCATCTACCATTGATTGAATTTTCTTACAACAACAGTTACCATTCTAGCATTGGAATGGCACCTTATGAAGCTCTATATGGTAGAAAGTGTAGAACCCCGCTTTGTTGGGCTGAAGTTGGAGATAAGAGCATTTTGGGTCCAGAGATCATTCAGGAGACGACTCTAAAGATTAAGTCTATTCAAGATAAGATGAGAACAGCACAGAGTCGCCAGAAAAGTTATGCTGATAGGAGACGAAGACCTTTAGAGTTTGATGAAGGAGACCATGTATTTCTCAAAGTTACCCCTAAGTTGGGCTTAAGAGGAGCTTTCAGGACTAAGAAGCTTTGTCCAAGATATGTTGGACCGTTTCAGATACTTCGACGCGTTGGTCCGGCAGCTTATCAGTTGGCGCTGCCACCAGCCATGTCAGGATTACATGATGTCTTTCACGTCTCGCAACTAAGGAAATTTATTCCTGATCCTTTCCAACCAGTGGAGCTAGATAGTATCGATTTGAGATCGGATTTGACCTTTCAGCCTGAGCCAGATCAAATAATCGATCGTGATGTTAAGACTTTGCGGAACAAAGAGATTCCTATAGTTAAGGTTGTATGGAAAGATTCTCCCGACGGCGAAGCAACGTGGGAGCTAGAGTCAGATATGCAAGCAACCTATCCTCATTTATTTTCAGGTAACCTCTAAATTTCGAGGACGAAATTTCTTTAAGGGGGGTAGATTGTAACATCCCGCTTAGATGCGATTACTATCAGTATTAGATGTGATAAGCAAGCTTGGCAATTGAATAATAATAGGCATGGCAAAATGGTAATTTGGGCCAAAAGGGGTGAAAGTTTTAAAACAAAGAGGTAGAAAGATTTTTCTACACTCTTCTATTTCCTTTCCTTTCCTTTCCCAAAATTCTCAGCTCACTCTCCCCTTTCTCTTCCCACTCTCACGTCCTCACTCCCTCTCCATAGCCTCATCATTTCATCAACCAATTCCTAGAGAAACTTCACAAGCAAGGTTTGAGTAGTAAGCTAGAACAAGTGAAAGAAGTAAGGAGAAACAAGGAAGATTTTGAGAGAAGAAGTAGAGTTAAGCCAAGGCTTTGGGAAATCAGTAATAACAAGCACCAATAGGCGGATTAAGGTGAGCTCCACAGGGTTCTATAACCCGATTAAGTAAGTTGATGAGTTTTAGTATTTTAAGCAAGTTATGAACTTTGAACCCTAGGTTAACTTAGATAACAATTCTTGATCATTATGTGTTGAATCCTGTTGTTATGTCTTTGAATTTATCATTTAAGTTGCTATGATGTCTGGGTATGTTTGAATAAGCTGAATTGGTGAAAATCACGTTTTAAACTTGCCAAAAACTGTCCAACTGCAGGTAAAATCGTGTCACGATTTATCAACCGTGTCACGATTTCACAGGCAGTGCCAAATACGATTTCTGGGTAAGAAATCGTGACACGATTGCCCAATCGTGTCACGATTTTGGGCTGGACAGGATCATCAAAATTTTCATCTTTTCTTGCTCCGTTTCGGCTATTCAAAACTACTTCGGACTTAAGGATCGACATGTAATGATCAAGCATTGTTAAAGAACATATAAAGACCTATCCTTGAGAGGTGTAAACCAACATTATAGAGTGAGGATAGGCATAAGCTTGAGATGATATATAACTTAATCCTCAAGTCATTTTAGAGGTGACAAGAGCTAGTTTTGGGAATTTTCCCTTACAAGCAGTTTATCATACACAATTAAGTAGAAGCAAACTCAAGAATGATATAGGCTTTGAGTCTAGAACCTTATATAGGTTAAGAGTACAAGAATTAGCAAGTTAAGCCGTGGCCATCGGTGTTCACGCCAGTGGGGCACGAATGGTTCACGTAGAGAACAGATTAAGATTATTACCCTAAAGTCGTGACTTTCATCGTTCACGCCAGTGGAACATGGAAGGTTCATGCATAAGATTAAGAATATTATTTGCGTCTTCCGTCGTTCACGCCAGTGGGACACGGGAGGTATACGCATCAGTTAAGATTATTAAGTCGTGTCTTCTGTCGTTCACGCCAGTGGGACACAGGAGGTTCACGCCAGTGGGACGTGTTATTCCGCAAGGATAACCGCACGACGACAAGAGGAGTCCGGTGTTAGCCTGATATGATAGGAATTTTCACCGGTTATCAGGGGAATGTGCTTCGGGGTTACTCCACCCGGGGGCATTCCGTAAAATGAACTCAGATAACATTGTTTGTTCAACGCTAACAGCTAACATAAAGATCAGTTAATACTATATTACTTTATCGGTCAGAAACATTTATTCAGACAGTTATCAGTTATCAGATGCCAGTTAGCAGCTATCAGACGGGGATCCTAGGATTTCCCTTGATCACCAGATTATCAGAAAACAGACAGATAGCCCTCTATGGGTAAGAATGAGACTTGGCGATCATAGGCGTCCCCGAGTTCGCCGAGGTAGGCACGGCAACCCTAGGTTCCCCGAGGTTGCCAAACAGTAGGTAGGGTAGGAGCTCACTGAGACGTTATGTCTCATCCCTTTCCTTCTGGTGCAGGTTCTTCGCAGGTAGCACGAAGAAAAGGTAAAGAGAAAGCTACGGACTGATCGTGCTGCTCATGTTTTCTTGTAGTTGTATAATATTGTATCATGATGTACATGGATATTATGGAGAATATTTAGTGTCAGATTATGGATTGTATCAAAGACTCATGTTTTGTATACTTATCAAACAATTTTCTGTATTGTATTTAAATGTATCCAGTATCAGTTTAACACTCTTGCTAATATACTAGTTAAAATTAGTATGGGTGTTACACTACCAGGGAAGTTCAATCATACCGATGAGTGTTTTGAAGTGGCAGAATAGGATTCTACGAGGAATCGAGAGAGAATTGGAGTATTTAGCGCCTTCAACCTTTCTTGATTATCTTCCATTCTTTTCATCCTTTTATCCTCGTATGGTGTCATGTTTTGACAAGAATGGGACCTTCAATACAATTACACTACAAGATTGACGATAAACAAAGTCAGAACGAATCAAATGGCTAAACATTGTAGGATAAGAAAATACTAGAAAAAAAAACAAAAAAAATTATTTTAATAAAGGGCATATTATACCAAGCTTACACAAAAAGAAGCTTATACCAAACTTTATATTAACAAAGGTTCAACAAAAAATCCCCTATCTATTTCAAGTAATGTTCTTATTCTTTCTAGACCAATAACAAAGGTTCAAATGAATAAATTTTACCTTCAAAAGTGAAGTATGAGAGCTGAAGAACTGCAAACGACGTCGAAACCCAATTGCACAGAACAGAGATGACAAAGCTGAAATAAGAAATTACAAAGAATTTAAAAAATCAAGAAATTAACAAACTATTGAAGTGAAGTTACAAACTATTGAAATCAAGAAGTAATAAGTAATAAGTAATTAATATATTCAATTTGAAACCGCTATATTATTACTACTATTTGTAACTCAAATGGAATGTATTCTAAACAATATTGGATGCAAAAAAGTGCTAAGACAAATCGGTAAGAATGCTAATATTTCACTGTTAGATTAATTTAAAAATTTGGATTTCTTTATAGAGACTTAAGGGAATGCATGGCAACTACATGTGTGATTCTACATGTTCAAAATCCTAAGTGTGGATTTCCATACCACACTTATGTTGCAGTTTCTACATCTTCTTTTGGTAGTCATTGCACAATATGGTGGATGCGCTGAACCTAAAATACCTGATTGCAAAGACTTCATAGCCACAAATAAAAGACTTCACATACCGATGCTAAGTTAAAGTTGAATTCACTTGTGTATGTGTGTTAGTAAGTAGCATTCTTTCATATACATATTATTTCACTAGAATTTTGCATCGAACACGAATTCATCAAGAAACTTAAGGCTGACTTAAAAATTACCAAAGTTGACATTTGTAGTGAAGAGCATATTTGAGCTTATTTTTTGTTTTTGTTTTTACTAAAAATTTGAGCTTATCTTATCACCTAGTTACATGGAATTATCAAGTCACCTAGTCACATGCAAACTACACATACGGACTTCCCTGTCTAGTAAATTGGGTATAATGTTCAATTTTTTAGTCTTTATAAGTACTCTGCATAATTGCTAATTTCAGTGTCACAAAATTGCTAATTTCTTGGAGTGAATTTAGAAAAATTGCACACAGTTCAGCAATTCAGCAAACACGTAGAATATTTTCAATTCAGCAATTCTCAGAATGACTTCAATTCAGCAAAATTGCACATAGTTCGGCAATTCAGCAAATACGTAGAATGTTTTCAATTAAGCAATTCTCAGAATGACTATATACTAGAACGTTTTCAATTGAGTTTTATAACATATAATGACTATATACGCATAATTGAACTTACAACTTTTTCCTTTTCCTTTGCCTTTGCATTGACAAATGACCAGCATGTTCCTTTCCAAACACTTTGACAAATGCTTCATTCTTAAATTGAGTGTTTTGCATTTCAGCTTGCAGTTGTTCCTGCATATGCAAAATACCAAATATAGCTAAATATTACTAGCAGAATGTTACTTGAGGTTAGAGTGCCCCAAAAATCAAGACAAACACTTGCACCAGAGAAAAAAAGAACATTTATGTAAACCAAACAAAAGAAAATCAATGCAGTTATACCTACATAATTGTTCTCAGCTTGCAATTGTACTTACAAAAGAAAAAAGCTTATACTTGCAGTTATACTTAAAAAAGAAAAAAAAACTTGCAATTGTTCTCAACTTGTAAATGACTGATCTGCATATTGGTTTTCTAAAAAGTTACTGGCATTGCAATTGTTCACAGCTTGTAAGACTCGTTGAGATTCCAAAAAGTTATTTTCTAAAATACAAATCTTAATTCAAAAAGTTGTGCTGGGTTGGGCACTGTTTTGGTGCATCTTTTGGATCCATTCAATCATCCTCAAACTTGCGATCGATTAAATGCAATGCATGTCAATATACAAATCCATATAATTCAACACAAGTTTACACAAACCAATTTTTAATCAAGTTAACTCAATTTCGGTAGCCAAAGCCATATAAACTAGTTCTAGCAAATCCTATGAATTAATTCAACATCTATACAGGTATAACCAAATCCATCACAAATTTTTAATGTCATGTAAATTTAATCAAGCCAAAACTCCTTACACCCAGCAAAGGTCTCGCATATTCTTTTTCTCTTAATTGTTTATCAATCTATCAAATACTATATAACAATTAAAATATTGCTGATTTAAAAAAAAACATTTACTATATACGTATAATTGCACTTACAACTTTATCCTTGGGCTCTTCATTGACAAATGATCCGTTGGACTTTTTATGAGAAATTGAATACATTTCTCTCGTACTGTACTTTCGATCATCTCTCATTTCCTACAAGTAAGCACATATAATAATTACTTGCGCAAATATATGTACAATCAGTAATAGATTGAATGAATCATACCAGAGGTCAACAAGCTACAACTCATGAAGGCATGTGACACGAAAAAACAGAAAAATAATGCAAGCAATAAATTATTTTTTAAGTTCATCGGAGGATTAGAGCAATGGCTCGCATATTGTTAATATTTTCATTATTTTTTGAGTTGATCATTCATATTTATTGCAATGTATTAAGAGTCAACTAAAGAAAAATATAAACAATACAGAAAAGGATAGCTAATAGATCTGATGAGTTCGACAAATGAGAAGGTTGATTTTACACTTGTTCGTGTAATCTTGAGATGACCAACTATAACATGACATCTAAAGGCCAGAAGAAGGTACCAAGAGTAAGGCAAGGCATGAGAAGGGTTCAACCTGCATATTGCTACTAAGTCATGTGGACATTGCATCTATTCTTTGTGGTTGTATAGACCAAACACAAATAATCAATTTACAATTTTGTAGAGTGCATATTAATAAGGAAAGAAACTAATTCACAAATCTCAGAAAACTAAACAAAAATCCCATACAACTTCCATTAACCCTATATTAAGTGAGTACCCATTTCAATTAACAATCATTAACACCATAAATCACAACAACAAAAAAAATCATAATTTCCAGCAATACACAACCATTGTGCATAAACTCGTAAAGTTTTGTTTTTGCCAATTACCTAAATTTTCAGCTTAAATTCATGGCAGATCAAATGAATAAAGGTTAGAAGAAAAAAAAAGTTTTACCTTGAGAAAGTCAAGTAGGAGAGATGAAGAAGTGTGAACCAAGGCGAAATCCGAGGATGAAATCGAATTGCACAGAACTGTGAACTGAAATCGCAGAACTCAAATCAATAAATTACACAGAGTTAAAAGAAAAAAAATCACTCAAATCAACAAAGACACAAAATTTAAAAAGTTAAATGCTTAAAAAAACAAAAAATCAAGAAATAAACATGCAAAAATGGAAGTGGGAGAGTGAAATTGAGCGTGAGATTGGGGGTAACACTTCATCGATTGAGAATAACAATGATTTAGAGTGGGGCTTTAGCCATTAAGGGGAATCGAGAGTGAGATTTTCCAGAATTGGGAGAAAAATGGGATATGATGTTCAATCGAGTGGTGGAAAAAGTGTTGAAACTTATGAATGTGTATAGATCGTTGAAGGCGTAGGATGAAATTGGAGGTTAGGTTTTCAGAAATTGGAGATTAGAGAGTGGGATTTAAGATTAGAGAATGGAATTGGGTTTTAGGGTTTTGGAGTTGTGGGAGACTGAGATAGAGAAATAGGGATTTGATGAAAAAATTTAGGCTAAAAGCGGGAGTGAGAAATTGACAACGCGTCTTGTAAATTTTTCCTTAAAACCTGCGACGGTTGGGCAGAACAGTCGCAATAACTGTCGCAAAGGTTTACTTTGAGACAGTTCTCAGGCAAGGGTCGCAGAGTAAGTGTCGCAAATTGCTAAATTTCTTGTAGTGTCAAGAAGGTTAGAAATAACCCACAATACCCTTGGAGGTGGAATGAAATTACTCAATTCACTTTAGATCCTTGATTCCCAATCAATATCCTTGAAAGCAATCAACTTACAATCCCTATAGCACTCTAGCAATCTATGATTCAAAGACCACAATGATTCTTAGAAAAAGTGTTTAATCTGAAGAACAAATGAAAAATGAGGTTTGGAGACTCTAGAGAGAATAAATGCAAATGATTCAGTGGTTTGGGTGTTATGAGGATATGAGTATATATACAAAAGGGTGCCAAGAGTAAATATTAAGCCAAAAACAAGATAATGAATCAATTCACTAAATGAGTGATTCGATTCATACAACTAAAGACAAGCAAGCTGAGCCATGAGGATTGATATGCCCCCCGATGAAGTTTGATACGATTTAAAGAAGTGGTGAATCAATTCACAATGCTACAATTCAAGAAATCATGAATTGAATCAAAATGAATGAAGAATTGGCAGAAACTTTGAGTGATACGATTCATAAAAGTATGAATTAAATCAACTGGCTAGAAAATCATTTTGACCATGAACAATGAAGTTTTCTTCATAAAATCAACATACTAGGCAACAAGGGATCATAGGATATATGAGGCAAGATTTTTTGGTGTGCTTTAACATGATACTAGGCAATAACAACATCTAAACATCATCAAATAAAAACTACCTAATAAACATCATCAAAACACAAACCTATAACTACATAACTTTACTAAGGGCTCCAAATTGATCAAGCATCTAAAAGTGCCTTATATATCTTAGAAGTATCTTCTAGGATTGTTCAAGGCACTCAATTGTAGGTGTATCCCCTATATTCATTTCGGTTAAAAAGAGGGGCACATCTCAATTATTCTTTCAAATTGAAGAACCCTTGTTTTTCACTTACTTCCACAAGTTGGGAAAGGTTTGTTTGTTTGTGAGTGTGTTATAGGTTTGTTGATCATGAGTCAAGTCAAGGATGATACTCCACAATAAGCTTCTTTCCTTTGAAGGACATTAAGAGAAAAAGTGTGTTGAAGGCGTATACGAGGATTTCAAATAATTAACCTCTCCATTGGACTTATCACGTTTGGATTATCATGAGTGACCTCTCCTTCATCATCAATCTTGGAAGCACTCTATCAAGGGAGTAAGTTTTTGGTTAGGTAAAGAATTTTTATTAGGAAGTCAAATGTGTTTTGACTTTCCTTTGAGAACCATCTCTCTTACCTTTACTTTGGTTATAAAATAATTAACCATCTCTCTTACCTTTCAATCAAAATACAAATAAAACAAATTCTGGGTTCGCTCGCTACAAGCGACAGCTTGGTCGCTGTAGCGACGAAACCCAGAAAATGTCTGGTTCCTTCGCTACTAGCGTACTGTAGCGAGGATACCCATTTTCAAAAATCAAGTTTTTCTGGATTTTAACTTGGTTGTAGCATGCGAAATCAACATTAAAGCTAATATAAATGACTAACAATCACCTAAACTTCCTAAATCCTCAAAAACCCTAATTTATTTTGAATTTTTACAAAGGGTTTTTCCAAAATACGATTCCTATGAACAAGAGGATTAAAAGAGAGTTTTCCTAGTGATTCTAGGTCATTTATAACAACTTAAACTAAGTATAAACATGGGTAAACAACAGGGCATGATTTAAGTTCAAATTTCTCAAAAACCCTAAACCCTAAATTCTCAAATCAACATGCAAGCACCAAAAAACAGTAAAAAGCTTAATAAAAGGAACAGACAAGGTCGAATAACATACCTGAGTTGTTTTTGAGTGAGATTTAACAGGATTATTGCAGGTACAGAGTGGATTTTTCAGAACTTAAGCAGAAATTGAAAATGAACAATGCAGAAATGAAAGATAATGTTTATGGAATGTTACAGATGCGAAAATGTAAGTTTAAAACGGCTATACTAATAAATGAAAGTGGTTGGGGGTAGCTGAAGCGACAGGACTGGCCTGGGTATTATAAAACTGTTTTCTGATACGCTCGCTACAAGCGCGCGATCCGTCGCTACAGCGACAGGCAAAAAGCCCATCGCTACAAGCGTGGTGTGGCGCTACAAGCGCAAGTGCAAAAACTGTCGCTACAAGCGACAAGTGCGTCGCTACAGCGACGTAGTGTAAATTCCATCGCTACAGCGATGAGTTGGTCGCTGTAGCGACCATGACAGGAAACAGAAAAATAAATTTTTGAGTTCTAGCTACTATCCCAACATGCATAACTAACTATACAGAAGTAAAATAACACTAAAAACACAACATACTTACAAAATTGGGGTGCCTCCCAACAAGCTCTTGTTTAACGTCATTAGATCGACGCCTGATTCGCTTACGCATAAGAATCGATGAGTGAAATTGTTGTCGTGTGCCGAACAACTTCACCTCCAAAATATGGCTTAAGCCTTTGTCCATTCGCTGTCCATGTCGACTTGGTGATAGGATCCTCAAGTTCCACAGCTCCATAAGGTTTTACTTCTTTTATCATGAACGGACCGGACCACTTGGACTTCAATTTACCCGGAAATAGTCGTAGCCTTGCATTGAACAGCAACACCATCTGACCAGGCTTGAATTCCCTCTTCATGATCTTCTTGTCATGATACCGTTTAACCTTTTCCTTATAAAGCTTGCTTGACTGATAGGCTTGGTCACGCATTTCCTCTAACTCATGCATTTGAAGCTTTCTCTTCTCCCCAGCTTGCTCTTGATCAAAGTTCAAAAACTTGAGCGCCCAAAACGCTTTATGCTCCAACTCGACCGGCAAGTGGCATGCTTTCCCATACACCAATTGGAATGGTGTGAAACCCGTAGGAGCTTTGTATGCGGTCCTATAGGCCCACAACGCTTCGTCCAGTTTCATCGCCCAATCCTTCCTTGAAGATGACACGGTCTTCTCAAGTATCCGTTTGATTTCTCGGTTGGATACCTCGGCTTGACCGTTGGTCTGTGGATGGTATGGTGAAGCTACCTTGTGCTTTACTCCATAGTGCTCAAGTGCTTTTGCTAACTGCTGATTGCAGAAGTGAGAACCTCCATCACTTATTAGCACTCTTGGAGTTCCAAATCGGGAAAAGATGATTCTTTTCAGAAACTTGACCACCGTCTTGCTATCGGCTTTCTGAGATGCTATTGCTTCAACCCACTTTGACACATAGTCAACAGCCACCAGAATATACTCGTTGTTCAAAGAAGATGGAAATGGCCCTACAAAGTCAATACCCCAACAGTCGAAGACTTCGACTTCAAGGATACTTTGTAGAGGCATTTCATTCCTCTTTGAAATCCCTCCGGTCTTCTGGCAACTCTCGCATTCTTTCACATGTTCATATGAGTCCTTGAACAACGAGGGCCAATAAAAGCCAGCTTGAAGAACTTTTGCTCCAGTTCTTTCTCCACTGTAGTGACCACCATATGGCGAGTTGTGACAATGCCACATGATGTCCTTGGCTTCTTCTCTAGCAACACATCTTCTTATTAAGTGGTCTACTCCAATCTTGAATAAGTACGGGTCATCCCAAATGAATTGAGTGGCGTCTCTCAACAACCTCTTCTTCATTTGCCACGTATAATCCTCCGGTATGAACCCCGTTGCTTTGTAATTGGCCATGTCCGCGAACCATGGTCTTTCTTGCACCATAAGCAACTGCTCATCCGGGAACTCTTCAAGGATGTCCCTTTCATTCTTCGTTATCTCTTTGTTCACCAATCTGGACAGATGATCAGCTACTAGGTTCTCAGTCCCCTTCTTGTCCTTAATCTCCAAATCAAACTCTTGGAGTAGCAACATCCAACGGATGAGTCTCGGCTTTGAGTCGGGTTTGGTAATCAAGTACTTGATAGCTGCATGGTCAGTCCAGATAACAATTTTTGAACCAATGAGATACGAACGAAATTTTTCTAATGCGAACACTATGGCAAGTAATTCTTTTTCAGTGGTAGCATAATTGACTTGTGCGTCATTTAAAACTTTACTTGCGTAGTGTATAGCATGAAAAATTTTGTTTTTGCGTTGACCTAACACCGCGCCTACCGCATAATCACTTGCATCGCACATAAGTTCAAAATCGTATATCCAGTTTGGTGCGGTGATTATGGGTGCGGATGTTAAGCTATCCTTTAAACTATTAAATGCATTTAAACAATCAATATCAAAATCAAAAGACTTATCTTTGTTGAGCAGGTTGCTCAATGGCTTTGCGATTTTTGAGAAGTCTTTGATGAATCTCCGATAGAACCCGGCATGGCCTAGGAAACTTCGAATTCCTTTGACATTGACTGGTGGTGGAAGTTTTCCTATCACGTCAATCTTAGCTTTATCAACTTCAATACCCTTGGAGGAGATCTTGTGACCAAGGACTATACCCTCGGTTACCATGAAGTGACACTTCTCCCAATTGAGCACCAAGTTGGTTTCCTTGCACCGTTTCAGTACCGTGTCCAGATTCTTCAAGCATAAATCAAATGATGACCCGAAAACTGAGAAGTCGTCCATGAACACTTCAATGCTTTTCTCTATCAAGTCGGCAAATATAGCTTGCATGCATCGTTGAAATGTTGCTGGAGCGTTACATAAACGGAACGGCATGCGTCGATATGCGAATACCCCAAAAGGACATGTGAATGCAGTCTTCTCGTGATCGTCTGGATTCACCGATATCTGATTATAACCCGAATACCCATCAAGGAAACAGTAAAAAGCTTGTCCTGACAGCCTCTCTAGCATTTGATCCATAAATGGTAGAGGAAAATGATCCTTTCTAGTTGCTTTGTTCAACCTCCGGTAGTCGATACACATCCTCCAACCGGTCACGGTTCTCGTCGGTATGAGCTCATTCTTCTCGTTTGTGACAACCGTCATACCTCCCTTCTTAGGGACAACTTGAACCGGACTAACCCAAGTACTATCCGAGATCGGATATATCATGCCGGCTTCTAGTAGCTTCACTACTTCTTTCCGGACTACTTCCTTCATGTTTGGGTTTAGCCGTCTTTGAGGTTGTGCTACCGGCTTATAATCCTCTTCCATCATGATCTTATGCATGCAATAGGAAGGACTTATCCCTTTTAAGTCGGATAGTGTCCAACCTATTGCTTCCTTGTTGGACTTCAAAACTTCGACCAATCTTGTTTCTTCATGGTTTGACAAGGAGCTACTAATGATTACCGGTTTGGTACCCTCTTGATCAAGAAACACATACTTCAAATGTGAGGGCAATATCTTCATCTCCGGCTTCACTTCTTCTACTTTAGCATCATTCGTCAATTCCTCGATTTTGGCTTTGTGAGGAGGAATTTCCTTCAACGAATCGAGCTCCTTCAAACACTCTTCAAGCTCTAGCTCATCTTCTTCTCCTAGGATACTTAGTGCGTTTGTCAAAACTCTCTCAAGATGTGTCAAGTCATGCAACTGGTTTCTCGTATCAACTATCAATTCTTCCGTTGCATCCATCTTGAAGCACGCAGCTTTATCACTAGGAAACTTCATTGCTTCATGGATGTTGAAATTGACTTCTTCATCGTTCACACGGACTTTCATTAAGCCTCCGTCAAGATCAATCATCATCCGTGCCGTTTGCATGAAAGTTCTCCCAAGAAGTAGTGGCACATCATCATCCTCCGGAATGTCCATCACTACAAAGTCGACGGGGAACAAGAACTTGTCGACTTTCACCAACACGTCTTCAGCAATTTCCAATGGACGAGTGTAGGATTTGTCGGCCAATTGCAAGGTTAAGTTGGTTCTCTTCACAACTATATCACCTATCCTTTTGACAACGGATAGTGGGATTAGGTTGATGCTTGAACCCAAATCAATGAGTGCCTTGCCGACATCTACATTGCCAATGGATACGAGCAATGTAACTTTGCCCGGATCTCTCTTCTTTCTTGACAATGTATTCTGGATGATTTCACTACAATTTGCATCTAACAAAATTGTTTCTTCTTCATTGAACCTCCGCTTCTTGGATAAGATTTCCTTCATGAACTTGGCATAGGTAGGCATTTGCTCTAGGGCTTCCGAGAACGGTATATTGATTTGTAAACTCTTGAATACTTCAAGGAACCTAGCAAACTGCCTCTCCTTCTCTTTTTTTGGCTGGTGTAGTTGGGTAAGGTAGGTGCGGTGTTGGTGCATTCTTCACTATTTCTTGCTTCTTGCCTTTCTCCTTCACCACATCCTTCTTCCATACAATGTTCTCATTTTCAACTACATCCTTATTATTTTTTTCTACTACATCCTCTATATGTACATCTTCCGTTTCTTCCTCACGTCCTTCATCATCATCCTTCTCCTTCACCTCATTCTCAACCACCCTTCTCTCTACTTCAAGATTGTCCCCTATACCTTGGCCAATTACCTTCCTGCTCCTTGTAGCAATTGCCTTGCAATTTTCGTTGTCTCTTGTTGCAAGGACTTCCTCATCAAAATGACTTAATTGTCATTTCGATGATGATGCATGATCCTTTGGGTTGGTTTGTGTGTTGGCGGTAAAGGTTCCGCCTTGTTGAGTAGCTTGAGAAAGTTGTTGTGCCAATTGACCCACTTGCGTCTCCAGATTTTTAATGGACGCATCAGTGTTCTTCTGGTTGGCCATTGACTGCTGCATGAATTGATTGAGGGTTTCATCGGTGGTTTGGTTGCGGTTTTGTTGTGGAGGTTGATATTGGTTATAGTTCTGGTAAGGTTGTCGGTTATACTGCCCAGCTTCTCCTCTCCAACCTTGGCCATAATTCGGATTATTCCCTCTTGGGAAGTTGTTTGGATGGCTTTGGAATTGGTTTTGAAACTGTTGAGGCCTTGGTTGATTACCAACATAGCTTACCTCTTCTGTGGGGGGCGGACAGAATCCGGTTGGGTGGTCTCCCGAACAAAGCTCGCAAGATGCGACTTGGTGTTGTCTTCTTTGTTCGTTCTGGATGTCCTTCATTTGTTGAGGAAGGTTGGCCATTTTCTTTGTCAACTCTTCCACTTGTTGCGTGAGCAACTTGTTTTGTGCAAGGATCGCATCGTTTGTTCCCAAATCAAGGATTCCCGCCTTCCTTTGGCTTTGGCTCCGGTTGTGATGAGCTTGGTGATCGTTCAACGCCATTCTTTCTATAATAGCAACAGCATCCTCCGCGCTCTTGGCCATTAAAGAACCACCAGCTGCAGCGTCAAGCAAAAGCTTGGATTGTTGTTGCATTCCGTTCCGGAAGAGATGAATTTGTGTTAACTCATCAAATCCATGGTTCGGACATCTTCTGAGCATTGACTTGAAACGCTCCCATGCTTCACATAGTGTTTCACTTGTACCTTGTGAAAACACCGCAATGGTTGTCTTCGCCTCCATGAACCGATTCTGAGGGAAGAACCTCTCAAGGAATTTCTCCTCAAGTGTATTCCAGTTCGTCATCACCGTCGGAGGGTTGTCCAAGTACCACTCCTTAGCTTTGCCTATCAATGAATGTGGAAACATCCTCATCCACATAGCCTCCTCGTTATTTTCCGTCTCACCAAGGGTTCCCGCAATCTCATAGAATTTTGTGAGATGTTGGAACGGGTCTTCATGGTCTAATCCTGAGAATGGATTAGCATATAAGATTTGTAATATCCCCGTCTTCATCTCCGTTTGCTTGGCAGTCCGCGGTGTTTTCCCCAATTGTGCGAAACGACGTGGACTGTTAGTACATGGCATTGCAGAACCTCCTGAACCATCTCCTGTTGCAGCCATTTGTAACTCTTGGCTTGGATTTGGACTAGATGAATGACTAGAAACAGAACTCTCCTCTTGTTGCCTCCTCTTTGCTTGTTGCTTCTTTCTCCGATTCTTGCTATTGTTTCTTCTAGCTGTTCTTTCTATCTCGGAATCAAAAAGAAGTTGGTCCTCTGAAACTTGACCTCGCATAAACGATATCAACAATCTGACCACAAAGAATTAGCAAACAAGATGGATAAGAAATATTAGTTATCTACATAAAAGAATTTTGTGCAAAATTGCTTAAAACCATAATTAAAGTTGCAATGATTATAACATCAAAACTTTAATCCCCGGCAGCGGCGCCATTTTGTTGAATGAACAAAAGTAAGTATTAGTTTTTATATCGTTCCACAGGGATTAATGTGATATCATAAACCGTTCAACTTCGATTATCGTCTTAAGTTAGGGTTTAACTTGTTTTTATACTACACTACTCATCATTTTAAAAACTTTATAAATAAATAGTAGAGAGAATAGGCATAGAGGGAGAAGAACTTCAAATAGCAATTAGATTTGGATTGAAGAAGATCTTAAGAAGCTTTGAGACATCAAGCTCTCACATATCTTCATCTTCCTTTCTTATTTTGCAAGAGTTGTCATGACAATGATCAACTAATCTCCTTTGTTGGGATTAATAGGTAATCAATCATCCATGTTGTAAACTTTTGATTATTCAATATATGATTCTAGCAATTTTTATATACCATTGAATTTCTTCTTGCTTTTCAATCTTATGTTTGATTTAAATGTTGTTGAAAAAGACTTTTGAATCTAGGTTTAGAATGATTTTCTATCAAGATAAGAAATTCTAGAAATGGGATTTGGTTTTGATAATTACATTATAGTATTGGATCGTAAAGCTTTTGGATCGTTTAATAGATTGAGAAATCATCGATTAAACGATACAATCGATCTCACGACGTCATTTGGGAAATCAATGATGTTGTTGAGCAATACGTAATAATGTCATATATAAGAAAAGATAGAATTCGTATTTGTAATCAATCGGATATAAACGATGTTTGATTGATGAAAGTTAATCCTAACACCTTCTATGTCCTATTACTCTACTATTTATTTATAAAGTTTTTAAAATGATGAGTAGTGTAGTATAAAAACAAGTTAAACCCTAACTTAAGACGATAATCGAAGTTGAACGGTTTATGGGCGCCATTTTGTTGAATGAACAAAAGTAAGTATTAGTTTTTATATCGTTCCACAGGGATTAATGTGATATCATAAACCGTTCAACTTCGATTATCGTCTTAAGTTAGGGTTTAACTTGTTTTTATACTACACTACTCATCATTTTAAAAACTTTATAAATAAATAGTAGAGTAATAGGACATAGAAGGTGTTAGGATTAACTTTCATCAATCAAACATTGTTTATATCCGATTGATTACAAATACGAATTCTAGCTTTTCTTATATATGACATTATTACGTATTGCTCAACAACATCATTGATTTCCCAAATGACGTCGTGAGATCGATTGTATCGTTTAATCGATGATTTCTCAATCTATTAAACGATCCAAAAGCTTTACGATCCAATACTATAATGTAATTATCAAAACCAAATCCCATTTCTAGAATTTCTTATCTTGATAGAAAATCATTCTAAACCTAGATTCAAAAGTCTTTTTCAACAACATTTAAATCAAACATAAGATTGAAAAGCAAGAAGAAATTCAATGGTATATAAAAATTGCTAGAATCATATATTGAATAATCAAAAGTTTACAACATGGATGATTGATTACCTATTAATCCCAACAAAGGAGATTAGTTGATCATTGTCATGACAACTCTTGCAAAATAAGAAAGGAAGATGAAGATATGTGAGAGCTTGATGTCTCAAAGCTTCTTAAGATCTTCTTCAATCCAAATCTAATTGCTATTTGAAGTTCTTCTCCCTCTATGCCTATTCTCTCTCAAAGATAACAAGTTTTCTAAGCTCTGGAAAATATTAAAACTGATAAAAAGCTATATATATAAAAAAATGAGCTTAAAATTCTATAAATATGCTGAGAAAATGCACGCTCGCTACAAGCGACCAGCCTGTCGCTTGTAGCGAGGACTTCAACTGGCCAATCATAGAGCTCCACGTCACCATCAGCATTAAACCGCCCCTGTGGTCGCTGTAGCGACAAGGTCTGTCGCTACTAGCGACCAGCCTTTGAAATTCCCTGCCTAGGCTCGCTTCAAGCGTCTAGTTCATCGCTACAAGCGATGAACTCTTGTAAATCCCTGCCTAAGCTCGCTTCTAGCGATGGATGCTGCGCTTCAAGCGATGGATGTCTGGAAATCCCTGCCTATCCTCGCTACTAGCGATGAGTCCTGCGCTTGTAGCGATGGCATCAAGAAAACCTTCAATCTTTTGCATCAATCAGGTTCAAGCATGTATTTCCTGCATAATCACATGGGGTAAGGCTTAGGATCACATTTATTGCATTTCTAACACATTTATGCCCTAATCCTAAGGTAACTTGTACAACAAGTAAACATAAGTGCCTTAATTTGTACCAAAATATAACAACATTTAAGCACTTATCAATATGATTGAAGGGGAAGATGTGTCTCAGGGGGAGTACATTCTGTGTTCCTGAAGAGTGGTCCTGAAGATCAAGTGTGCTCTGAAGTGTGCTCTGATACCATTTTTCACTGCAGTTCAGAAGTAAGGGGGAGTTTGATGTATGCTGAGTTGCAGGGGGAGTGTTGTGGAGATTCAGAAGTAAGGGGGAGTGTTTGTGATGATCAAGAGCTCTGATACCATGGTTGTGATGATCAGGAGTTGATCAGTACTTGTCTTTTGTGTGCTTCAGGAGTCAGAAGCTGAAGCTGTTGTCTAACATAGCTCAGAAAGTGTTTTGTCCGCTGCCTAATTTTTGTGCTATGTTCTATAATTGTGGAGTTCTTCATTGCTGAGTTGATTATAAGGGAGATTGAAGAACTTGGATGGTTTTAGCCAAAATTTGCCAAAGGGGGAGATTGTTGAGTCTTTTGATGTTGGCTGCATGTTTTGGCAAAACCATAGTATTGAATAGAAGCATCTTCACATTTATAACAAGTCTTCAGTTGCAAGACATTTCATTTGAAGCCATTCAAAAGCTCAAAATCACATCAGAAGCTGAATGCCTCATCAGAAGCACTGTAGCTGTTCAGAAGCTGAATTCAGGTTCTGATGGACGCGTTGACTTTTGTTGACTTCATCAGAAGCTGATGTTTTTCAAGTTATTTTTATGCGAATCTTAGCAACATTTGGCAAGGATTTGTTCCAGGATTATTGCCTCTAGATTGCTGTTGAATTGGAGAAGATTTGATGAAGATTTGGTATTAATTTATGAAGATCGTATTATTTCTGCAGAATCTTTAAAAGATACATTCCTGGTTTATTTGTTTCCTTATTGGATTATTCATAATTCAGAAACAAATCCAATTCAGAAGATTGGTTACATAATTAAGAGACTTGTTGGAGCTTATAAAAGGAGGAGCTTTGCTGCTATTCAAGACACACGTAGAACAGAGTTTAATTGAGAAATAGAGTCTTTGTTTTTAAACTTAGAGTTTTTATTGTGCACCACTCAGTTTGAGTTGGTTTAGGATTGTTATTGAGTTGTAATTCATTCTAAGCCTTTAGGTACGAATGAAGTGTTGTCATTGAAATTGTGTTCAAAAACAGGGGATTGTTAAGGGTTGTTCAAGTAGCTGGGTTTAGTTGCTTGAATAGGAAGTTAGAGGATTCTAATACTCAGAGTTGGGTAGAAGTCTGACTAGGAGGAGTTTAATTGCTAAGGCTGGGAACTGGGAGTCAGTGTCTTGAGTCTTTGGGTTAAATCCTATAGTGGATTTCCTTCCTGGATTGGTATCCCCCAGAGTAGGAGGTGTTTACTCCGAACTGGGTTAACAAACCTTGTGTGTTCTTTAGCTTTCCTGCACTTTTTATTTCTGCTATTTATCTGCTTTAAATTGTGCTAAGTCATTGTTCAGAACCTGTTTTGGTTCAGAACCTGAAATCTCTTAAGTATTGCCTGGCCAGAATTTCAGTATTCTTCCAGCATCTGCTTCATCCATACCAACTGTGAACAACTACTTCCAGCTGCTATATATTCAGCTTCAGCTGTAGACAATGACACACAGTTTTGTTTCGTGCTGAACCATGAAATTAAGTTATTCCCCAGAAAGAAACATCCACCAGAAGTACTCTTCCTGTCATCTGCACTTCCAGCCCAGTCAGCATCACAATACCCAATCAACTCAGAATTTGCACTGTGTGAGTACATGATTCCATAATCACTTGTACTGTTGACATACTTCAAGATCCTCTTTACTTGTGTCAAATGACTCATCTTTGGATCTGCTTGATATCTTGCACACACTCCAACAACAAAAGTAATATCTGGCCTGCTTGCAGTAAGGTACAGTAAACTCCCAATTATACTTCTGTATTGGCTTTGATCAACTGTAACTCCTTGTTCATCTTTAGTTAGCTTCAAATGAGTAGCAGCAGGTGTTCTCTTATGGCTAGCAGTCTCCATTCCAAATTTCTTCACTATATTCTTCGCATATTTACTCTGAGAAATGAAAATAGTATCTTCCATTTGCTTGACTTGCAGTCCAAGAAAATAAGTAAGCTCACCAATTAGACTCATTTCAAACTCAGATTGCATCTGCTGAACAAACAACTGAACCATTTTGTTTGACATCCCACCAAACACTATGTCATCAACATAAATCTGTGCTATCATTAAACTTCCATTTTCTTCTTTCACAAATAAAGTCTTATCAGTTCCTTCTTTTCTGTATCCTTGAGTCACAAAAAATTGAGTAAGTTTTTCATACCATGCTCTAGGTGCTTGCTTCAATCCATACAAAGCCTTCTTCAATTTGTAAACATGATCTGGAAATTTATGATGCACAAACCCTTTAGGCTGTTCAACATAGACTTCTTCTTGTAAATAACCATTCAGAAAAGCACTTTTCACATCCATCAGAAAAAGTTTGAACTTAAGAATGCATGCTACTCCCAACAATAATCTTATGGACTCTAATCTGGCCACAGGTGCAAAGGTTTCATCAAAGTCAAGTCCCTCCACTTGAGTATAACCTTGAGCAACTAACCTTGCCTTGTTTCTGACCACAGTTCCATGTTCATCTATTTTGTTCTTGTAAATCCACTTAGTGCCAATCACATTCAAACCTTCAGGTCTTGGAACAAGATCCCACACTTCACTTCTTGTGAATTGATTCAATTCATCTTGCATGGCTTCAATCCAGAATTCATTAGTTAGAGCTTCTTTTATATTTTTGGGTTCAAACTTTGACACAAAGCATGAATCAGTAGCAACAGCATCTGAACTTCTGGTTCTGACCCCTTGATCTAAGCTTCCAATGATTAAATCTCTAGGATGATCCTTCTGAACTCTAATGGATGGTCCTTTACCAGTAGAAACATGATCTGGATGAGTTTCTGCTTCTTCAGACTCTACTTCATCTTCTTCTGAGTCTTCATCAGACCATGATACAGCTAGGCTCTTCTTCTGCTTCTCAAGAAAAGTAGGACATTCTGACTTGATATGTCCATAACCTTCACACTCAAAGCACTAAACACCTTTTGCTTGATTGCTCTTCTCCTCAGTCTTGGTCTTCTTCACATCAGTTTGTTGCTTACTCTTGTTGAATTTGAAGTTCTGCCCTTTGGTTTTGGATTTTCTGTCAACATGCTTCATAATTTTGTTGAACTGTCTCCCCAGCAACACAAGAGCTTCTGATAAGTCACCATCATCCTCATCACACTCTGGTTCATCCTCAGCTTCAGTATTAACAGCAAAAGCAATTCCTTTTCCTTTCTTCTCAGTCTGTTTACAGAAAGCAGTTTCAAATTCAGCAGGGATCCAATCAACCCCTCAACCTTCATAGTGGAGATGTCATGAGCTTCCTCAATTGCTGTCACTTTCATATCAAATCTTCTAGGAAGTGACCTGAGTATCTTTCTCACTATCTTCTCATCGGACATCTTCTCCCCAAGAGACTCAAAAGAATTTGCCATATCCAGGACATTCATATAGAAATCTTGAATATTTTCATCCTCCATCATCTTCAAGTTTTCAAATTTAGTGGTCAGTAATTGGAGTCTGGACATCTTCACCTTTGAGGTTCCTTCATGAGTGGTCTTCAGTATTTCCCAGGCATCCTTGGCTATGGTACACTGCTTGATGAGTCTGAACATGTTTTTGTCCACTCCATTGAAAAGTGCATTCAAAGCTTTGGAGTTTCCAAGAGCTAGATCATTTTCAGCCTTTGTCCACTCTTCTTCTGGTTTCAGCACCTCAGTCTTGTTCCCATCTTTTTCTAAAACAACTGGATGATCCCAACCTTTTAGTACAACTTTCCAAGTTCTGCTGTCAATGGATTTCAGAAAGGCACACATTCTAGACTTCCAATATTCGTAATTTGTGCCATCTAGCAATGGTGGTCTGTTGACATATCCTCCCTCCTTGTCCATGCTTGCCAGAAAACTCTTCCCTGGAGCTCACCCAATCAAAGGCAGGGTGCCTGCTCTGATGCCAATTGAAAATTTGGCTGGAAATTGAACAATACGAAAAACAGAGCACAATCACACAGTATCAGAAGCAGCAATATAGAAGTGCAGAAAGTAAAAGCACACATATATTTGTTAACCCAGTTCGGTGTAAATACCACCTACGTCTGGAGGATACCAATCCAGGAAGGAAATCCACTATTGGAATTAATCCTAAGACTCAAGACACAGACCCCCTGTTCCTAGTCTTCTGACTTAATCTCCTATAGTTCTGATTTCTACCCAACACCTGAGTATAAGAAACCCCTTTCTTACTTCCTATTCAAGTAACAACCCAGTTACTAAACAGCTTCTGAATAACTACCCAGTTTATGAAGAAACACTTCAAAATAACAAAGACATCATTCATACTTAAAAGCTTAGAATGATTTACAACTCAAAAAAAAAACTTCTAAACCAACTCAGATGAATGGTGTACAAATAAAACCTAAGTTTAAAAACACAAAGACTCAAATTTTCTGATTTCTAATACTCTCTTCGTTTTCTTCAATAGCAGCAGCACATCTCCTTAAATAGGCTTCAGCAATCATATAATTCTGGAACAAATCTTCTCTGAAATACACTTCTAAAATTCTGCAAGGCTTGAAAAGGAAACAATATAATTCTGACTTCTATCTTGCAAAGATTCTTCACAAATATATTCAAACATAAAACACGAAGCCAATCTTCTCAAGATCTTCAACAAATAAATCAGCCTTTCTAGAAAACTTCAGCCATAATAAATCTTCAGCAAATCTCCATAAGATACGCACAGAATTAATGCAGAATATCCCAGCTTCTGAAATCAGCTTCTGAAGTCCAGCTTCTGAAGGTCAACGATGGTCAACGTCTGAACAGTGCGTCTGAAGTACTGTTCAGCGTCTGAAGGCCATTTCTGCGTCTGAAGTACTGTTCAGCGTCTGAAGGCCAAAACTGCGTCTGAAGGTCCAAACTGCTTCTGAAGGCCATTTCAGCTTCTGAACCTCCTCAAATTCAATTTCTTGCTTCTGAAGACTTCTTAAACACATGGAGATGCTTTGCTTGAACACTTTGATTTTACCAAAACATGCAGCCAACATCTAAATACTCAATATTTTACTTTCAGTCAGTTATTTCTTTCCCTGTTATTGTTTCGTGTTTTACTCTGTTATTGGATCATCACGTTCAGTATTAGAATCTATTGCGCCAGAATTTCAATATTAAAACATTACTAAGTAAAATTGTTGAAACACATACCTTTACTAAATTAGGCTTATAAACTGTTAGTGTGTTTCTCTTGATTGAACATTAAGCCCTCTAATAAGTTGTTTTCTGAATCAATTGTAAGTTAGTAGTCTATGTAGAACCAACACTTAAGATTATATAATATAACTACTTGTAGTTAGTTGTCTGCATCTTAATTAGATTTTTGTGTAATTGAAATCATGTACAAAAGCCTCTGCCAAAATTATATCGTTTGATTTCAGAACAGCAGAAGTATGACGTTCATATTAGAGGCACTATAATTTTTTTTATATTTTTGGAAAAGTAGTTTGCCACTGATTAAGAAGGGCTAAACTGTTTTTTTTTAAAATAAATAAATAATACATCTTAGGTCGGTTAATGATTTACCAGACTTAAGAAGTCTTTTTCTTAAGTTGGCTAAAAAATTCGACCTAGCAAACCAAAACTTGTTATGTTGGCTACTATTAGGTCGAGCGCACACCCCACTTAAGAGGACTTTTTTAACCAACTTAAAAAGAGTTTTTTTTTTTGCACTAGTGAGTGTATCCATATTGATCTGACTTGATCACAAGAAACAACGTCTAGTGCCCCATGTTTGTTGTGAGTTGACTGTTAGAACGACGGAGGGGGGGTGTACCTGCATGCACTCCAACGCTTAAGTAAATATTTTGAGCAAGAAAAATGTAGGGGAGGGGGGTTACGGATAGTATGGATCGTACCTTGTAGGATGCAAGTAACCCTCTTATATAGTGGAGATGTTGGTCGTCAGTAGTTATGGTTGTTTAATTGTTGATTGACGGTTACGGATGATGTGTTATGTAACCATCGAGCGTTATGGTTTTGATTAAGGCAGAAGCGGTTATGATTCAATGTTTGATTTGTTGGCTTCGTACCTAGCAAGCACACTTTCTATGGAGGGGAGGGTGTGAATATCGTAGTTGAGCCTAATGAAATTGGGTTTGGTTTTTGTGTCCTGGATTGTGAGCAAGGCCTTTTGGGCAGTCCAGAACAGTTGTCACCCAAGCCATCATTCTTGAACTGAAGAGTGATGACTTGGAGTAGCTGGGTGTGTTAAGTGAAGCTTATGCTCGCAAAGAGCTTTCTGTTGTAAAATAGTGCCGAACTCACAAGGAGTTTTATTTTACGAGGAAATTGATAATGCTCGCAAGGGGCTTAAGTTTCTGGAGAACTTTTAGTTATGAGAAAGTGTTATTCTCGCGAGGAGTTGTAGTTCTATTTACTTGTGTTTTTGGTAAAAAAGACTAGTTTTAAAAGTTACTTGCTTGATCAAACTAGAAATCCTAGGACATGTTGTGCAAAGATTTTCCAGAAAATGTATGAATGTTCATCATATTCATGAGTTTGTTTATGAACAAGATGAATAAAATTGTTTGGATATGAAGAAAACTGTCTTTCGACAGAGATCACCAGTTTGTTAAAAAATTAAACACTAAAAAGACTTAGAAATTGAAAAGGCAAAGAAACTTAAAGGAAAGTAATTGCATTGCATTTAAGTAAATTGTTCAACAAATCATGTGCATACATTTTGTTACTCTTTTCTCTCTACACCTGGATACTTTGAGTTTGAAGAACTTTTGGTAATGATTTGTGACCTCTTTTTCCTATGAAAAACTAATATATATACACAAGAAAAATAACTAACAAACCAACGGTTAGAAACTAAATCATTTTGACAGCTTTGGCCTGCTTCCCACATGCTTGATCCTTCAATCATGCCTCTGCAGAGAGGATTTGAATCTTCCCAGTCAAAGTGAACAAACACTTGTCGAAACCCTTCTCATAACTCTTGGCAAAATACTTGTGCTTCAACTTGTACTTAGAGAATCTTGTTGTTTTGATAACCATATTGTCTGTCAATATACACTTAAAAAATACAGGCTAACAAATTGCCCCCCAAAAATGTCATTTTCGACTGAAATATGAGGGAGAAAATGAACATTTTTGAAAATTCTTTATGACGTCACATATATCACAATGTCCTTTCAAAAACTGCCTTTTCAGTTCTCATCATTACTACGCCACTAAGGGGATCTAGTGGGCCACCCCACTCACCTTGAAAACTACAACTATCAACAAAAGACTTTTGCATGCTCCCACTACTGCCATAACTTCGACCACATGGCACTCTATCATTGGGTCTGAACTCAAAAGTTTTCTAAACTTTTCCTCTTTCCTGGCATTATAAAAGACAACCCTCTTCTTCTTCTTCTTCTTCTTCTTCTTCTTCTTCTTCATTTTCTTTGCAACTTTCTCCCTACTAGCTCTCTCTCTAGAACTCAAGAACACGCAAACCACCATTGTTATATTTCATAAAAGCTTCGAAATCCTCCATTTTCTTATATCAACGAACAGAATCCATACCATTTCCTTCAAATCCTTCTCACTCGAACAACAATGGCATCCTTATCTAGCAAATCTGGAAAATCTGGAAAGGGTGTGAATGTTCCTCTCGCTGCAACTATTGATGTTCTCCCTACAAAGAACATGCAAACTTTGGCTCCAAAACCCTCTTTGGATGTTGAAAAGGTCAAAATCTGGTAGTCACAGGTAATCATCCCCTATTCTGTTGTTGGTACTAATTATGCATTTTTAGGCCCTTTTCCAGACCCTAGTGTAGATGTTGAGAATGTGAAGAAAATTTTTCCTGGCTGTAAAATTGGAAAACCTAGGGTTTTTACGAAGGGTCCCTATCAAATGGATTTCATGAGTGCTTCCCATAGGGTATTTCGATCAGCCCCTTCCCCTCAACATTATTCGACTTATCTCAAGTGGTTAAAGAAAGTCAAATCTAAAATAACTCAAGTCTGGAAGGATTTAGGCATTTTTGACCTTATCCAACTTTCTAAGACTGGACTAAAATACGATGAAAACTTGCTTTTAGCTGCCATGCATTTCTAGGAGGGTTCGACCAAGACTCTCCAGTTAAAATGTGGTATGCTAACCCCCACCCTATTCAATGTAGCAGCCATTACTTGGCTTCAACCAACTGGGGAAACTTATAATCCCAATATCACTAGTGAGGACAACCAATTTGATTTCGACATTAAGAGAGTCACCTGTGGCATCTTTCTTGTTGACCATTATATGTCAAATACTAGTGAGGTTTCTGACAAAGAAAATATTGCCTTCCTAACCTTCTGGCTATCCCATTTTGCATTATGGTTTGGCTCCCTTCAAGTAGCCAATAAATTCATAGGAAAGGTTATCCAACTTCATGAAGGACATATGTTCAATTTAAGCAAATTGATCTTAGGAAACATGTTTGAGTCATTATGATATGGAGGTCAAGAAATGCAAGATTTGGCGAAAGGAAAAGCACTTGCACTTTTTGGGCCTATGTGGCTTTTCCAGCTTTTGTTAGTTGCCACAGTTGAAAAACAACCGAAAAGTTTTTATTCCCCCAATTCATAAGGATGAAATAGATAGTCGAAATATAAAGGGAACAAGGTTAGCTTATCTTAAAAGAAGGGAAGTTAACCTTCCGACTGCCCAAATTTTTTTAGAGCACCTTAATGCTTTCTTCCAATGTGACTCTTTCGACCCTACCATGGCCCCTTTTATCAGTCAAAACCTTGGTCCCAAATGGTTCCAAAGGGAATTTCGTGCACATAATCTCAAGTAATATGAGGAAAATGCCAACATCTGGAGAGCTTATCTAACCCAGACCTTTTGTCAATTAGAATGGCTACTGAAAAACTAACTTATGGATGGTAGGTTATTGTCTTAATTTGGTGGCAAGACAATATGGGCTGAGCCACTTTCGACATGCCTCTTTATACAAAAAACGAAAGGAAGTTTGTACTGGCTACTTCACCATGACAGAGGCTTATTTCCACCAACGTCTATGTGATTCGCCAGAACAAGCTCCACAATTCAACCCAATTTCATTCCAAGTTTCATTCTTGTGCACTGAAGAATTTTCTCTATGGTGGAATGATTATTACTATTCCAATCTTGTCGATGAAAGAACTTTGCTCACCAACCTGATAGCTGCTTTTCCTTCCTTGCAGACCAAATCCAAAAGACTCAAGGTATGCATGTCAAAGAAATTCAGGCTTTCCAAAAATTCTTTGAAGTTGTGAATAATCAAATTAATGTTTATCAAACTATTAGTAAGGTTGCACTAGTTTTAAAACAAAAAATGACTAAGAAACTTTTAAAGCTAAAACTTCCTTTCGACATGAAAGATAAGTACAAAGTAGCTTTGGAATTTCATTGTATAAAATTTCCACCATTACCTAGTGGAGATTTTACTTTGGCCTTTACACAACAAGCTCACTCATGGTTTCATTTTGGTTATCAATACATTCAAAATTCTCTGAAACCAGTTGAGGAGAGAGTGGTTTAGGCAAACCATGATTTACATAACTTCAAAGGGCAATTATACATTGACCCTCAACATGTCAAAGCATTGGGAAATGAACCCCCAACAGGTGATACACAAAATCACTTAAGAGTTCTCTTTGGTTTTCAATTCTTTCCTCTATGTTTTTAAAATCTAGCATGTGTTAAACTTATGGCAGCCATTCCTTGTCGAAAGACTCAGACTAGTGCTACCATTGAATAGACACAAGAAGACACAGATGATGAGTCAGAACCACAAATAAAACTCAAGGAAAACAAGTAAGAATCAACATTTCAATGAAATTCATTTACATATGTGTCGAATGAGGACAAGTATGTTGGAACAAGAAGGGTCTTGTACAATTCCTCTAAGGTTTTTATGATAACAAGGTATTGAAGAACAATTGGAATACTAACATATGTTCAAGTGTGCAGAATCAAATATAGAATATATCATCGTAGGATGAACATATGAAGAGCATCAGAAGGACCAAAAGAAGCTAAGAAGATAATGGTAGGAGATCTGAAGGAAGGTCAACCAGAAGTCAACGTCCTAAGAAGATAGATACCACACAGAAGCTGAAGAGTTACCCCAACTGACTCTGTGAAGGTCATCAGACCTGGATGACCACAGACTTGGATGACCCCTCATATTTAAGAAAATCCTGAGGGACCCAGAATCCACGTATGTTTTGTCTTCTTCTGTGAGTTGTCCCTATCAAGGATCCGATGAGTACATTTCTTTTGTCTTCTTTTGTCTACATGCACAAGCAAACAAAGGACCTCAAGAACAAAAGGAATGCAATAGATAATTATTCTTTCAGAAAAGGAAATTCAAAAGGACCATTCAACGGACTTATCCATATCCGGCAAAGGGCCAACGTTCTTGATTGAAGCTTCTCAACGACTCTATTTGCGCTGGCACTCTTCTCCAATGTCTCTCTATCTATAAAAGGTGCTGAAGACCATGAAGAAGATCAACAAGACTCTGTTATTTTACTGTCCTTTAGAGCATTGAAGTCTCTTGCCTACGTGCTTGAGCATTTGTAAGTCTTTTGGAGTTGTCCTTGAGCAAGGAAGTCTTCAGATAAAGTCCTAGAGCAAAAGGAAGTCTTAAGCCATTGTGCTTAAGCAAAGGAAGTCTTTAGGAAGAGTCTTAGAGCAGGAAGTCTTGAGCAGGTGTGCTTGAGCATAGGAAGTCTCTTAGAAGAGTCCTTGAGCAATTTATAATCCAGAGTGATTATAGTGAAATCTCTTGGAAGTGCAAGGGGACTGGACCACTCTTGTTTTGTGGGATGAACAAGTATAAAATTGTTTTGTGTATGCCTTCTCTCTCTCAACCAGAGAGAAAAACATGTCTTTTGTTAGTGAAACCTCCATTCCTGATGTCAACAACACATCCACTTGTGATAAAAACAGTTATTCTGTAAAACCGTCATCCTTTAATGGAGATGCTACACATTTTTCCTGGTGGAAGAGAAAAATGTATAGTCACATCATAGGAGTTAATGATGAACTTTGGGACATCATTGAAGATGGAATCAGCTTTGAGGTTGATGAAGAAGGAATAGTGGCAAACAGGAAGACACTAACAGCTACTCAGAAAAACATCTACGAAAAGCACCACAGAGTGATAGGGATTCTGGTGGATTCTTTACCTCATGCAGAATACATGAAGATTGTAGACAGATCAACTGCAAAGGTTATCTTCGAATCTATGTGCTCTACCTATGAAGGGAATCAGCAGGTAAATGAGGCTAAGGCAAACCAACCAGTTCATCAGTATGAGCTATTCAAAATGAAGGAAGATGAAGACATTGAAACTATGTATTCAAGGTTTCAAACACTTGTATCTGGTCTTCAAGTTCTGAAGAAAAGTTATGTTGTACCAGATCATGTCAATAAGATTCTTAGGAGTCTTCCTGCAAGGTTTAGGCCAGAGGTCACTGCCATACTAGAGGCAAAAGACTTAGACAAGCTAAGCCTGGAGAACTTAATAAGCTCTCTCAAAAGTCATGAGATTGATCTTGAAGAAGATGAAGCAGCTAAGAAGTCTAACTCTATTGCCTTAGCTTCTAAAGAAAAGTCAGCCAAATCTGCTAAATCTGAAGAAGATAATCCAGATGATGAATCTGGCAATGATGTAGATCTTAAAGAAATGGCTTACTTGACCAAGTGGTTCCAATACCTGACTAAGAAAATAAGATTCTCAAACAGAAGCAGTGGTTCCAAGGAATCTAGTTTCAAAGAAAAGAAAGATAATCAGAAAGGATGTTTCAACTGCGGGAAAACTGATCACTTCATAGCTGAATGCTTAAAGGCATAGAAGAGAAAGGAAAGCTCAAAGAAGGAGGCTTACAAAAGAAAGCTCAAAGAGAGTTTCATGGCAACCTGGGAAGTGCTTAATGAAGAATCAGACCCTGAAGACAACAAAGAGGAAGCTAATTTGGGTTTGGTAGTCACTACAACTTTTGATGTTGGACGAGGTTCAGATTCTGATGAAGATGATGAGGTGTGCTTCATAGGAAAACCAAAGCATTAATCGTGGTACCTGGACAATGGCTGCTCTCGACACATGACAGGAGAAAGACATCTGTTCAAAGACCTAATCATGAAAGAATGTGGTATTGTGGGATTTGGAGGGAACCAACAAGGAAAGATTGTTGGAATAGGAACTATTGGTAACTCTTCTATCTTTATCAATAAAGTCTGGTATGTTGATGGACTCAGACAAAACCTTCTTAATATTAGCCAATTTTGTGATAATGGTTATAGAGCAGTATTTGACAAAAGCACCTGCACTGTCATTAAAGAATCTGATCAATCCACAGTATTCATAGGTCAGAGGAAAGACAATATTTATAAAATAAACTTTTCTGAATTGGTTAATTAGAAGGTCGTTTGACTTTTGTCAGTGAATGATGAAAAGTGGCTCTAGCATAAAAGATTGGGACATGCTAACTGGAGACTATTCTCTATGCTTAGCAAGTTAAAACTAGTCAATGGACTGCCATAGCTCCACTATCATTCAGATGCTCTTTGTGGAGCATGCCAAAAAGGAAAGATTGTCAAAACTGTTTTCAAATCTAAAAAAATTGTTTCTACCTCCAGACGTTTGGAACTACTTCACATTGATTTGTTTGGACAAGTTGGGACGACATCAATCAGTGTGAAGAAATATGGGTTAGTCATAGTTGATGACTATAGCAGGTAGACTTGGGTAAAACTTCTCAGAACCAAGAATGAAGCATATGATGTGTTTAGCACCTTCTGCACTCAAGTACAAGCTGAGAAAGAACTGAAAATTCTTAACGTCAGAAGTGATCATGGAGGAGAATTTGAGAATGAGCCATTTGAAAAATTGTGAAAAACATGGAATCCTCCATGAGTTCTCGTCTCCTAGAACTCCACAATAAAATGGGTTGTAGAAAGAAAGAATAGATCTTTACAAGAAATGGCTAACACAATGCTCCATGAAACTAACATGGCTAAGTATTTGTGGGCAGAAGCTATAACCACAACATGTTATGTACAAAATAGAATCTATATAAGACCTATTCTGAACAAAACATCATATGAGTTATTCAAAGGTAGAAAACCAAGTATTGCATACTTTCACCAATTTGGTTGTACATGTTATATTCTAAACAACAAAATCTATCTGATTAAATTTGATGCCAAGGCTCAAAAGTGTACCTTTCTAGGTTACTCTGAAAGGTCAAAGGCATACAGAGTGTATAATTCTGAAACCAAAACGATAGAGGAATCAATACACATCAGATTTAACGACAAAAAGCATGATAATAAAATGTCAGAGCTGGTTAAAAGTTTTGCAGAAATATAAGTATCAAAAGAGTTACCATAATCTATACAAGCATCTGAACCTGCCACGGATGTCTCAGAATCTGTCAACACATCTGAAGTATTCGAAACTGATGCAATCCCAGAAGCTAATCCAGATGGTAACGAGTCTGAAGAAGAAGCCCATGATGATCCAGAAGAAGCCACTCAATCCAGTGAACCTTCAAATACAAGTCAGCACATCCAGAAGAGCTCATAATTGGAAGCAAAGACAGTACTCTGAGAACAAGATCAGCATTTAGAAATGAATCCATGTTAGAACTAATCTCTCTAGTTGAGCCTACCTCAATTGATGAAGTACTAGTAGATGATGAATGGATTGTGGCCATGCAAGAAGAGTTGAATCAGTTTCAAAGAAATGATGTTTGGGATCTAGTTGTCAAACCTTCCAAGAAGAACATCATTGGAACAAAGTGGGTCTTCAGAAATAAGCTTAATGAACAAGGAGAAGTAATCAGAAACAAAGCTAGACTTGTAGCACAAGGCTACAGTCAGCAGGAAGGAATTGATTACACAGAAACCTTTGCACCTGTTGTTAGGTTGGAAGCAATAAGACTACTTTTGTCTTATGCTGTCAATCATGGTATCGTCTTATATCAAATGGATGTTAATAGTGTCTTTCTGAACAGTGTTATTTCTGAGGAGGTTTATGTAAAACAACATTCTGGGTTTGAAGATTTAAAACACTCATATTATGTTTTCAAACTCAAGAAATCACTATATTGTCTGAAACAAGCTCCCAGAGCATGGTATGATAGATTAAGTAATTTCTTGCTTGAAAAAGGTTTTAAAAGAGGACAGGTTGATACCACTCTCTTCAGAAAGACATTAAAGAAAGATACTCTAATCGTTCAGATATATAATCGTTCGGATATATGTTGATGATATCATTTTTGGCTCTACTAATGCTGCTCTTTGCAAGGAGTTCTCTAAGACTATGCAGGCTGAGTTTGAAATGAGTATGATGGGAGAATTAAAGTTCTTTCTTGGTATTCAAATCAACCAATGTAAAGAAGGAGGAGTTCTTTAAGACTATGCAAGCTGGGTTTGAAATGAGTATGATGGGAGAATTAAAGTTCTTTCTTGGTATTCAAATCAACCAATGTAAAGAAGGAGTCTACGTTCATCAATCCAAATATGCAACGGAGCATCTGAATAAGTTCAAACTTGAAGATTGTAAACAGATGGCTACTCCAATTCATCCAAACTGCAACATGAGGAAAGAAGAATCAAGCAGCAAGGTAGATCAGAAGTTGTACAGGGGTATGATAGGTTCCTTACTTTATCTAACAACTTCCATGCCAAATATTTTATTCAGCGTCTGTCTGTGTGCAAGATTCCAGTCAGATCCTAGATAAGCTCATTTAACAGCTGTTAAGAGGATCTTTAAGTATCTGAAAGGAACAACTAATCTTGGAATTATGTACAAGAAATCTCAAGATTATAAGCTAGTTGGATTCTATGATGCTGACTATGCTAGGGATAGAATTGAAAGAAAATCCACCAGTGGAAATTGTCAATTCCTTGGTTAGAACTTGATATCTTGGGCAAGTAAGAGACATATCACTATTGCACTGTCCACAAAAGATTCAAAATAAATCTCAGTTGCAAGTTGTTGCACACAACTGCTATAGATGAAATATCAGTTAGAAGACTATCAGATATGTGAAAGTAATATCCTAGTTTACTATGATAATACTGCTTCTATATGTCTGTCAAAGAATCCAATTCTTCACTCCAGAGCCAAGCATATTGAGATAAAGCATCATTTCATAAGAGATTATGTTCATAAAAGTGTCATAGACATACAATTCATTGATACAGTTCATCAATGGGATGATACTTTTACAAAACCATTAACATTTGAAAGATATAAATTTATTAAAAAGAATCTGAACATGCACTTTTTCTCAAAATGATACTTGTCTTTGAGTGATAACACAAAATCAGAAAAGGATTCAGAAACTACTCTGATCAAAGTCTCTATGAGCATCTATGACGAGTAGTTAAATCTGTATACTTAACAGATTCTGGGGTGACACATAAATTGGATAATCTAGGCTCTGACAATACATGTAAGTGGAAATGTTTTCATTTATCTTTTCATACACTTGTCCACCTGAGTATCACGTTTTTGAGTAAGTATCTGATATGGCTTGTAACTGTTGGGCAATAACCTGTAGGCAATGGTGTTTATGCTTTGAGTACACTTTTTCGTGCCCCGTTTTGTCATTAATGTTTTACCTCGTGAACTATTTTCAAAAACCACCTCAAGATGAACAGTTATAACACTCTATTTATATTGACAGTCACACTCTTCATTTTCCACTCTCTTTACTATATATTTTAAAGCATCCATGAAAAATTCTTTTGTTTCCTTAGAATCATAAGAAAAATCAAAATTCTGAATCATGAACTCATAAGTATATGTTCGATCAGTAGAGAAGATATGAATGTTGTCAACAAAGATCCCATAATAATATCCATTATGGACGAGTGTGATATAGAAGACCGGCTTGAAATTCAAAGATGAATGAACATCTTTAAAGCTCTGGATGATATATGGAATGTAATTGACCAAGAATCAGAGATAAAGTCATCTATTATGGGGATTCAGTCTATGCAGCCCAACTCTGCCATTCGTAAATGTGCTAGGGTTCAACTCATCAAGAATGGGAAGAAAGCCTTAGCATTACTAGATGGTTGCTTAAACTACTTCGAAGATGGAGATGAAGTTTTGATTGCTGGATTTGGACGAAAGGTCCTATGTAGTGACATCTCCAGATTCAAGGTTGTGAAGGTTTCTGGGATTATATGAAGAATTTGAAGATACAGAAGACCACACAACACTAAGATTTGACAACATAACTTAGGAGTCTAAGTTAGATCAGATACTGAGTTCAAACCTTAGGATTTAGTTTTCTTTATGTTTCTTAGTTTTTTTTACTCTATCTAAAGTATATTGTAAGCTGAGCTGAATAGTGTTAATCTATTCTTATAGTATATTTAAGTTTTTCTCTGTTTTGTTAAATGTTTTTATCACCTACATATCATGTTTTTGATTTCTCTGATATTTTTCAACTAGCATAAATTTTTGTTGATGACAGAAGGGGGAGAAGAATATAGTATTTGAACACTGAGCCAAATCAGAAGCTAAGTAACCTTTATTTATTTTTGAATAAAGTTAAAATTGAAAATGAAAAAAATATTGCGCTTAACTGTTAATCTTTTCAGATTCTGATAAGGTATCAGATTGGACTTAATCAGAGCTTGCAAACCTCTGTGTGACCAAATGTCTTATATCTTGTTGATGTTATGATATGCTATATTGTTATTTGTTCTGATGCACTCAAGAGTGATTAAGAATGTATTTAATTAACCGGGATAGGACTTAGGGGGTGTTGGTATAAGCCCTAGAGGCCAATAGTTTATGTCAAACTTTTATATGTATCATGACTTTTATTATTGAATAAAATATGGCGTTCTTTATTACACTTGTTATAAGATAAATAAAGTCCCTAGAATAGTTAGTTCATGTGATGGAATATTAAGTGTGACTTAATCATGAGATTACATCAACAGAAAGAACACTATTCTTAAATGTATCCGTAGCCAAGCTTTAATATGAATTGGGATAATATTAAAGCATGGAGACTATTATGTATGTAGACTGATGACCACATCTCATGGGTCATGAATATGAGATATTAAGTCTATACATAGGTATAAGTATTAGGAGTAATATTTATACTGGATTGACCCGTCGTGAGAATACTACATAGTATGTTATGAAATCGTCATAAGTTATTCTCACAATGATAATAGTGTATAGCACTCTTAGACCTGAAACCACTATGATCCCTAGATGTGGACTCAAGTGTTTTATTGCCATTCAAACGTTGTCTGTAACAAGATGACTATAACGTTGGTTAATGGGCACTCGACGAATCATGCTGAGGGACATGAGTGTCCTAGATGGGATTTGTCCCTCCTCATAACAGGAGATATATCTTTAGGCCTCTTGATGGAATATGACTGGAAAAATGCATGGCCATGCCGAATTAAGTCAATATGAGATATTGGACTTATTCGTTGTTCAATATATTTCGGGATCAAGAAATATAAATATTGAGCTAAACAAGGGTGACGTAATCTATGCCTTGTGTTGAATAAAGATATTAGGACAAAGGAGTAATCGTACACATAGATATTATCATGGAAAAGGTTTCGTCAGATCACTTGACATTCTTGTCACTTGGGTAGCAGTGATGTGTTGCTAGATACCGCTCACTGTTTATAATATTAAATATAGGATTTAATATTATTGCCAACGTTACAAGAACCTATAGGGTCACACACAAAAGAACGGTAAAAAGGAGAAATATAAGTAGTACTTATATGATGGGGTACGTTTAGCAATAGGCGCTAATTAGTTAGCGGAAGCTGATGGGCTAATGGGCTTTTGAAGCTCAAGCTGATTTTGTGCAGCAAGGAGTTCTATAAATAGAAGCTCTAGTGCTGAAATCAGCTAGTGCTTTTTCGTGTAACCCTAAAGGCTAAACGAATCCCCACTTCTCTCCCTAACCTCTGATCGCTTGGCTAGCACCGGGAACCAGAGGAAGCCGTTCGTGTGGACGAGTAGAGGCTTTGCTTATTTGCTCAGCTGTGATCAAAGAAACAATTTCTGCACTAAGAGGTAACAACTCTATCACTGATTCATGTGATATTCGTAATGATCCAAGGAAAGGAAATCAAAATTTTTTAAACTTCCGCTGCACTTTATATGTCGATTTCCCTTCAGGGGGAGCTTGCAAACCTCACCTTAATGGACTATCACAGACTCATGGGAATCTTACAAACCTCAGAACCTGAGACTGCCAGACTCAGGGGGAGCTTGCAAACCTCAGACCCTGAAGTCTAATTGTTAATTAGATTAACAACAATTGTTCAAAATACTTGTGTTTGTCATCATCAAAAAGGGGGAGATTGTTGGAACAAGAAGGGTCTTATACAATTTCTCTAAGGTTTTGATGATAACAAGGTATTGAAGAACAAATGGAATACTAACATATGTTCAAGTGTGCAAGATCAAAGATAGAATCTATCATCAAAGGATGAACATATGAAGAGCATCAGAAGGACCAAGAGAACCTAAGAAGACTATGGTAGAAGATCTGAAGGAAGGTCAACCAGAAGCCAACGTCTTAAGAAGATGGATACCACACAGAAGCTGAAGAGTTAGCTCAACAGACTCTGTGAAGGTCATCAGACTCTGAAGCAAACCACAGACTTGGATGAGCCATCAGATTTGAGAAAATCTTGAGGGACTCAGAATCCACGTAGTTTTTGTCTTCTTCTGTGAACTGTCCCTATCAAGGATCTGATGAGTACATTTCTTTTGTTTTCTTCTATCTACGTACACAAACAGACAAAGGACCTCAAGAACAAAAGGAATGCAATGGATAATTCTTTTTTCAGCAAAGGAAATTCATTTGTGCTGGCACTCGTCTCCAAGGAAGCTTCTCAACAACTCTATTTGCGCTGGCACTCATCTCCAATGTCTCTTAAATCCCTGTCTATAAAAGGAACTGAAGACCATGAAGAAGATCAACAAGACTCTGTTATTTTACTGTGTCATTACTCTGTCAAATCATATAGCGCAAAAACACTTAGGATTATTATATCAAAGTTTATATCTTATAAATCCTAGAGTTGTAAAAGAACCTATTCATTTCTTCATTATACACGATCACTGTTAAATCAAGTGTAGAACAAATTATAAGTCTTAAGCTTGTGAAGCTTGAGCGTATAAGTCTCCTGGTGAAACCTTGAGCATTAGAAATCTCTTAGGAGTGTCCTTAGAGCATTGAAGTATCTTGCCTGCGTGTTTGAGCATTTGTAAGTCTCTTGGAATTGTCCTTGAGCAAGGAAGTCTTTAGGTAGAGTCCTAGAGAAAAAGGAAGTCTTAAGCAGCTGTGCTTAAGCAAAGGAAGTCTTTAGGAAGACTCCTAGAGCAGGAAGTCTTGAGCAGGTGTGCTTGAGCATAGGAAGTCTCTTGGAAGGGTCCTTGAGCAATTTGTAATCCAGAGTGATTATAGTGAAATCCCTTGGAAGTGCAAGGGGAGTGGACTACTCCTGTGTTGTGGGAGGAACCAGTATAAAATTGTTTTGTGTCTGCCTTCTCTCTCTTTCTCTATCTCTACCTTTATCTTTGTGTTTCTGTACTTTATCCGCTGCACTCAGACTTTGTATCAGAATTTGTATACCTCAGATTCTGAATAGTTTTTTAACACACAGAAAAGGAACCAGAAAACACTACAAGAAAATCTATCATTACCCACGAACAATTACCCACGGCCATAAAGTCGTGAGTAATTTTTTAGAGTAGTGATAAGTGGCAAGAAATGAATAAATCCATGTCTTTTATAAGGCTTTTTAGTTACTTGTTGTGCAAGTTACTTGTTGTGTAGGAAAAAGCAAGCCAGGACTTGAAAATAGCATGAAATCACTAAGGGAAGAATGAAGAATCTCGCCCAGCGAGCCCTTGGCGAGTGAATGGCGAGTTGAGGCAGGGAATTTCAGGAGTTTCTCAAAGTTAAACTCGCCTGGCGAGTACTTGGCGAGTGAATGGCGAGTTCAGGCAGGTATTTTCTGGAACAGGGGAACCTTGATTTCGCCCAGCGAAATATTTGTCGCCCAGCAAGATCATCAAGGCGGTTTAATGCTGTGGAAGACGTGGCAAAATTCCACTGGCCAGATAGTTAAACTCGCTGAGCGAAAGTTATCTCGCTGAGCGAGATGTCACTTGTCTGTTTTAGTATTTAAGCTATCTTTCAGCTTTTAGGTAAAAATGTTAAGTTATTGTTAAGCTTTTATTAAGAACGAATTTTAGAGTTTATTACCAGAGAATAGGGCTAAAAGAAGGGCACTTCAAAGGACAAACAAGGAATCAAGATTAGATCATCAAAGGGTTTTTGAGAAATCAAAACTTGACATTGATCTTCATCTTTACTCCAGCTTTTGTATTGTTGACATGAGAATGATCAACTAAATCTCCTTTGTTGGGATTAGAGGTAATGAATCAAGCTAGATGAAATCTATGTGATCATGTAAATATTTGATTCTAGTGTTTTATAATATATTGAAACTTATTCTTGTTATTCAATCTTATGTTTGGTTTAGTGTTATTGAAAAATACATTTAAATCTAGGGTTAGAATAATTTTCTATCAAAACAAGTGTTCTAGACATGGAATTATGTTTTGATAATCACTTAAAGAATCAATATTTAATGCTTTTGGATCGTTTAATAGATTGGGAAATCGTCGATTAAACGATACAATCGATCTCACAACTTTATTTGGACACGAATAATGTTGTCGAGTGATGTGTGATAATATCGTTAAAAAGAGATTAAAACTAGAGTCCGTTTATCATGATCATTAGAACATTATTGATGCTTGATTTATGACTTTGATACCGACACTTTTATGCCCTATTGCTCGTAGTATTTATTATATTTGAAAGTCGATTAGTTTTTAGTAAACAAAAGAAACCCTAACTTAAAATGATAATCGATGTTGAATGGTTTAAGGTGTCGCATAAATCCCTGTGGAGACGATCCTAATATACTCACGTGTAGATAGGAAATTATAATGTGAGGAAAAACCTTTCATCAAGTAGTGACAAATTACCCACGGCTAAACCGTTTGTAAGTTTAAAAGCTCAATGTGAATTTTTTGAAATTGCTACCCACGGCTTAGCCATCAATAACTATAGACGGCTTTTTGTCGTCAATAGTTACCCACGGTCTAACCCTCTTTATGATACATTTATTTATTTATTTATAATAATTTATATTTATAATAGCAAGAATATATTAGTTTAGAAATTTGGCTCCAAACTTTTTCCCTAATCCCAAAATTTCAACAATTTGGCTCCAAAATATTTGCCAAAACTCTTATTGACAGAAAAATGAAACAAAACTTAGAATACATTTTATTCACTACATGCAGAACAGTTACCATTTCTTTCCTTCGTGAAATCTCCCACAACCGTATCTCTCACCATCTCTTCCGATTGGCCACGTTCCACTCCAATAACCCAATCATCTCATTCTCTTCTTCGATCTCCCACCGGCTCCCTCTCTCTCTCTCTCTCTCTCTCTCTCTCTCTCTCTCTCTCTCTCTCTTCGATTTTGGGGTTCTCGTGAGAAAGGGTTCTTGTGAGAAAAGGTGTTCTGTTGAGGAGGGGGGTTGTCCAATTTCAATTTTTGTAAGTCTTTTCACCTTTTTCATCGTTAATTACAGATTCGTATTGCATACATGTATATTTGTGGTTATTTAGGGTTTAGATTTTCATTTGATTGTGTTTTTCAATTAACTGTGATTGTGGCTTATTGTGGTTCAAATTGTTCAATGTGATTGTGGCTGATTCAAATTATCTGTTCAATGTTATGTTTATTCAAATTGTTCTTGTACATAAGTCATTAAATATGTTTAAATTGTTTTTGTATAAGTTGTTTCAACACTTGTCTATAAGTTGTTTCTATACGAACAAATTAAACACTTGTCTATAAGTTGTTTCAATGTTCCGTGGATGATTCAACACTTGTCTATAAGCTATAAGCTGTTTCTATATGAACAGATTAAATATGGTTAAATTGTTTTTGTATAAGTTGTTTCAACACTTGTCTATAAGCTGTTTTAATGTTATGTGGTTGATTCAACACTTGTCTATAAGCTGTTTCTATACGAACTGATTAAATATGGTTAATTTTTTTTTATATAAGTTATAATCTGTTTTCATTTTAGTAGTTATAGTTTTACGAAAATATTGTAAAGATTGTTTTTGTATAAGCTATAAGTTGTTTTCAATATAAGCTATATGCTATATTGAACATATAAAGATTGTGCCTTAAATTGTTTTTGTATAAGCTATAAGTTGTTTTCAATAGCTGGCCGTAGGTGGTTGGCTTTTAGGCGTGGCTATGGTTGTGCAATTTGGAGTTGTTAATCCAGATTGCAGAGTCATAATTGTGGTTTTATCGGAGGCCTGTTATTCTTTTGTTAGTGCGGTTTGTTGTTTTTTTTAACAGCGATATATTATTCAAGCAAAACCACCTTCTTAAGACAAGAAGGATGGTGCTAGTAACAAAACAAAACCCCAGCGTGTAGCAATACAGGGACAGAAATGACGCATCACCACAGTAACCAAAAAAACACAAACACCAGCCCACTGTTAGACTCACAACACACTCCCTGTGACCCTTTCTTTCTACCTAATAGCCTGCTGCCAGCGACAACACCCATCAGAATGCATAGCAGCCAACATTCGACACCAACAAACCATACCACAAGTGTGGTTTGTTGTTGTCTAGGTGTGTGCTTCAGCCATGTTTTAGGCTTTGTGTCAGTTGGAGCTTTTCCGCATATATATGGAACTCTTGTATTCCTTGTTTAGTTCCAATCTTCTTGCGTCTTGCAGGGGTTGGTAGTAATAAAATTTAGCTGATTGAAAAAAACAAGTATATGGTCATTTAGAAAGCCACAAAGTATCACTTGTCCATTGCTCTATTCACAAAAATTCAAAACCATATCGAACTATGTGAACTTTAATACCTATGATGGTGGTTATGAAATATTTAAAGGCTAGTCATTTACAAAAAAATGAGCATAAGTTTTTTGCATCATCACAAAGTATCCATGATGTCCATTTTTCTTCTTATTTACATTAAAACTAGATTGAGACCCGCACAATGCTCGGGGTTGCGGAAGTATTTTTAGATTAGATATATGTTTTTGTTTATTTACGTTCTGTCATCATCATCATGATTTCCTTCTACTTATTGCTCCTGGATCTAATATGTAAGAATGTTAACAGTACTATTTGGAAGTAAATAAGCTGATTATTATTTTGTTTATTTGTGTTATTCTCATAAAAATAAAATTGCAGGCTAGATATATAGGTGTTGGTATTATTTTGATAATTTGATTTTGAAAATTTCAATCCTAAAAGTAATATTTGTGTGAATTGTTATGAATAATTTTATTTATATATAATTAATATAAAAAGATATGAGTGAGAAAATATGTGATGTTGAGATGTTAGAATGAAATTTATTCTACTCCTGTAGCATGAACTCAAGCCTAAGAATTTTTGTAGGCTTGCCCTCCACATAAAACGCCTGGCCTACAACATAAACCAGCAAACGCAAAAAACACCAAAACACTCCTGTTACAGACAAAAAACAACTACCCCTTTAAAACAGAACAATTTCCCCAGTAAAAAACAAAACCACAAGAGCCACCACTTACCTTGACAAACAATCTCTAGGATTCCAACACCACTCATAATACATGGAAGCACCAATCTTCAATCTATTAAGATTCCAATACCAAGATAAAACCTTGATAGAATCCACAATTTCATCAACCTCCTTGACGCAGTCGTTGGAAATCCTATCATTCCTCTCTTCCAAATCCTCCAAATTACGGCATGCCAAATCAACCAAAAACCTTTTGTTAGTTTTTTGGATGTCGCCTCATTTAACCAACAATCAAGATGCAAAAACAAATTCGGAGGTGTAATGAAATGAAATTGCAACCAATTAAATACCTTTAGCCACACTTTTGAGACCACCTCACAATGTAGTATAGTGTGATTGTTATTGTGTTAGGATAATTTGCTAATAGTCTTATCATGGGACATTTGTTTCTCAAACTTTGTAGTGTAACAAACTGAAGGTGATGTAGAATTTTGGAGGCCGAGTCATTGATGTTTGTTACATTTAGCCCTTGATGAGTATATAGGTTTGATTTGCAATGAATATATTCATATTTTTAAGGGTGTATAAATTTCCCTCATGAATGAGCTCTCTAAATTCTGGTATAAGAGATCTGTTAATTGTTGCATGTAATGGAGTTTCCTGGGCAAATAATAATAATAATAATAATAATAATAATAATAATAATAATAATAATAATAATAATAATAATAATACATTCAATTGATAAATAAAAACAGGTTTAAATTTTTAGAAGTATAGAATATGTAAAAAGTATATTTTGTACACAGAAAAATTAGAAAAAATTATACATCTTTCTTAATGTAAAATATGAGATAAGAAATTAGTGTGTTAGGGAATAATTTTCTGGTGTGTCTGAAGAATATGTATTCTTAACACTGTTTGTTTTTACCTGTCTAGATGGGGAGAGATCCCACCTAAGAGGGTGGAACGCATGTTCTTAAAACTTGGGGTAAGTTTGTCACTTTTCTTAGCTATTCAGAGTTGCGTAAATTTGTCACTTTGCTTAGATATTCAAAGTTGTGTAATGTTTTTCACTTTGATTTTTTTTTTGTTTATGTTGGTTCTTAGTTTGTATATTATTGCGATATTGCAGAAAAAAGTTGCATGGCGGCCTGAGGATGAGTTTGAGCTTAAGATTGCAAGGGCTCAAAGCGCCTTTCTGAGATGGTAATGGAGGCAAGGAACAAGAATGAACACTCATCTTGTATTGGCCCGTGTACTTGGAAAGGGCTTGAAAAGAAATGGCAATCTACATATTATAAGGTGAAATCTGCTCGAAATAAGAATAATCGTACTTCTGCCAAGGGTGGATCCGTCCATACAGGAGGATCCATATCCACAAATGAGTATGTCATACGAATGGTATGTTTTTTTACTTGATTCCTTAAAATTCAACTTGTAGGTTCAATTTTCATGTTTCTAACATTCAAAAACAATTTTTATTATGTATAAGCGTCAAGAGTTGGGTAGAGAGCCCACAGTGGATGAGATCTTGTTAAAGACTCATACGAGGAAGGAGGACTTCCAATGGGTGGACGAAAGATCCAAGAGGACATATGTAAGTGTAATTAATGAACTTAATTTTTTTTTATTTTTATCTTGGGGTTACTAAGATGAAAAAAAAAACTAAAAAGTATGGTAATAACTTCTACTGCTGATTCAAACTCACTTAAAAGATGGTTTTGGTGGTGGTTATTGTCACAATTTTTCTGTTTCCAATATAAGGGGGCAGTGTAGTCTGTTGCTGGGCAGAAAGTGTCTATTGTTGTTCAGCAGATGTAGTTTTTATTTTAGGTGTTGCTGTTTTTGGGTTTCAGCTTCTTTACTGTTCTGTTTGTTCATAACTTTTTAGTGGTGGTCTTTCTTAGCTTCACCAGTCTCTCACTTATATACGAAGGCTGGGTGTAGTTTTGTGAATCTTTTTTGGCCTCCTTGTTGCTCCTTTAATAATTACAGTTTGAAGTTATTTATAGAATTATTGCATCCATTTCAATTGTATAGATTTAAGGCTGGGTGTAGATTTATTGCTCAAATAATATTTGTTTTTGTTTTTAGATTATAGTCTGTCCTTTTTCTTGTACGAGACGCTCACATATAATGCCCAACTATTCCTTAAACAAGAATCCTTCCTCTTTCAAAATAAAAAATTTAAAAATCCTTAGACAAGAATCCTTCCAATAGTAGGAGACCTATGGGTTTACACCCAAAAAATAGTTAACTGCACCTCTACAATCATGTTGAATATTGTCAACTATTTGGTGTTACTTCTATGTGAACTGATGTTGCAATTACTATCTTAGTGGCATATAATTTTGGTGTCCCTTTACTTGAATATGATTGCAGATTGTTAGTTTCCACCTTTCACAGGAATGTTGAATAAATTGTGCAGGTTGGGTATCTTATTTGATTACACCATATTATTAGTTGCTTAATTCTGATCAATAATTAATTTTGTTAATTTAAAAATTTTTTGTATGTATGCTCCAGTCATCATATAAAAATGTGTATGTTTGTAGGCTTTTGATTGCTAAGTAATTTCATACATCGTGTGACAGCTTAAATGTAATATGTATGTTTTCTCTTGAGTAGGAAACATATAGGAGAAGATGGAGAAGGCATCTGATAATGGCACCAAGGAGGTTGATCCTGCAACTCAATTGAACTTATGGGATGAATCAGCTGGGGGAAAAACTCGGGGACGACTTTATCATACTGGTGATATGGCAAAGCGCTACAAGCCAGATGTATCCTCCCTGACCCAACAGTCGCATGTATCTCCATATACTAGCCAAGTTTCTGTCGGGATTGCTGCACAGATGGCAACAATTGAAGAGGGAGCAAATGCAGCAGAGGATGATGCTTATGTTGCACGTGAGGAATGTCGCAAGGCTATGATGAGAGTGTTGCTTCCATCAAGGGTGGCCGACACCGTCGCCATCTAGACTATGATGATGACTCTGACACAGATGCTGACTCTGTTGACAGTGTAGAGGATTAAATTATGCTTTAGTATTACTTTGACATCCGCACTATGTTTTATTGAAGACTTGTTTTATGTTTTGTTTTACTTCACGTCAAACTTGCTATATTAATGTTTATTAAATTCGGAGAATTGTGGATTGATAATGATTGAGACTTGTTTATGTTAAAATCCATTGGAGTTATGAAAGTTATTGAGTTTTGTTTTATTTTAGCTTTTGTTGATTACATAAAGGTCAATGTGATATATATATATATATATATATATATATATATATATATATATATATATATATATATATATAATCTAGAAGGCTAATGTGCAATTTGTATGAAACAAAAGATTACTGAAGGCTTAGATGTGGGTATTAGTTTTTGAAGCTTAAAGCATACAAAAGCATTACAAACAGCTAAGCCGTGGGTAATATTATTGACGCCAAAGCCGTGGGTAATATTAGTGACGGCTAAGCCATGGGTAATATTTCTGACGGCTAAGCCGTGGCTAATATATGACCAATAATTTGTTGCTGAAACCATGATTACCCACAAACTATCCATGGTGTGGCCGACGGTAAATACAAAGGGCTTTCATGGTCGTGGGTAACGTTGCCGACGAGGCATTTTCCCACGGCCTCGCGACCCTCGGTAAGCCGTGGGTAATTAAGATTACCCACGACTTTTTGCACCTACAGACGGCTTTTGTCCCTGGGTAATAACAGATTTTCTTGTAGTGAAAAGCCAACACATTCAACCCCCCTTCTTGTGTTTTTCTCACCTTCAAAGTGATTCAACATCAGAGGTTGCCAGCAATAAACACAACAAAGGAACCTCAAAACTGTACAGAAGCTCAAGGGTAAGTTTCCTGATTTCGACCTTTAAATACTTGCATTTGTCTTTTCCTAATTTTCCCTTTTTGATTCCAACATGTTGTCCAAAGATGTAAGCAAGGACCAAGAGGGTGTTTCGGTCGAAAGTCCAAAAAAACTAGTTCCTCCATAAACTGAAAAATCCTCCTTAAGAGAAAATCAAATCTTCAACATTAAAAGGTAAAGTTGTCGAAGGAGCTTCTTTTGAAGTGGAGAAGAAGAAAAAGAATAAGAAGAAGTCTAAATCAAGTGAAGACACTTCAAGGACACAAGCTGAACTTGAAGTAGTCAAAGAAGATAATGAAGAAGAAAGAGAAGGACCTAACCATTGGCCTATCACTAACCCTAAGCCTAAGTAAAAGCAAAAGAGCCAATCAAAGCAAAGGGCAAGAAAGTGCCAACTTCTGCCCAGAAGTGGAAAAGGTATTAATCTCTTTAAATTTAAATTTTCATTTTATCTTCAAATTCGACTATATTTGGTCTTTATTCAACCAGTTTCACTTTTTTATGTAGGATGTTTCTTCGACTGCCAAGCCAACCACTGACCCAACTCCAATCTCTTCAAACAACTATCCTGTCTTGGAAGTTGCTGTAGAAGAACAAGTCGAAAGCCCAATGCAAGAAAGAAGGGAAGAACAGGACCAAAGTCCCCCTCAAATGCAAGAGCAAGGAGTCGAAACTGCTGTAAATTTGACTGAAAGGGATAAAGCTCTTCGACAATTAGAGTTACAAAGAATTGCTCGAGAAACTCTGCATACTCCTCCTCCTCCTTCTCCAGAGAGGCTTTGGCCCGCTTTGACCTGTTTCCCAAGTGCCTGACCTTCAAGCTTGTCTCTTCAGAGAGGATTTGAATCTTCCCAGTCAAAGTGAACAAACACTTGTCGAAACCCTTCTCATAACTCTTGTTGAAATACTTGTGCTTCAACTTGTACTTAGAGAATCTTGTGGTTTTGATAACCATATTACCTGTCGAAATATACACTTAAAAAATACATGCTAACAAGTTCGTGGGAAACTTAAGTTATGAGAAAGTGTTATGCTCGTGAGGAGCTTGAGTTCGCGTGGAACTTTTAATTGTGCGAAAATATCTTATGCTCGCGGGAAGCATTTAGTACGAGGAGATCAATCTTATGAAAACGCCAACTTTTAAGAAAATAACTTATAATATTAATATGCACTACTAAAAAAACTGTGTTTTCGGACGGAATTTTTGGACGGATAGGTTTTCGTCCGAACTATTTTTAATTGTTCAGACAGATTTGGGACGGTTTTTTTTAAAAAAAAAATTCGTCCCTAATCCGTCCCAAAATTGTGCGAATGATTTGAGACCCTGCTCTATCAAAATACTTTCCCACGAATTTCAGACAGATTTCAATAATTAAGTAATTTCGTCCCAAAATCGTACGAAATATTGGGACGGAATTCAGACGGATCGTTTATGAAGGTTTTAATTTTAATTTTTATTGATACATACATTTTTTTTCATATCCCGCCTTGTTGTAAAAATGTCCTGCGAGCCCTTGTGTTCTCTCTCTCTCTCTCCAAACTCTTCATAACCCTAAGAAGCTCTTCCCCAAATAAACAAACACTCTCTCAGTTACCATTCACTCTCCTTCCAGAATCAATTTCAACGCTCTTCTCTTCTATCTCCTTCCAAAATCTTCACTTCAGATTCTCAGGTATGGGGTTTCTCTCTCTCTCTCTCTCTCTCTCTCTCTCTCTCTCTCTCTCTCTCTCTCTCTCTCTCCCTCTCTCTCTCTCTCTCTATTACTAATCAACAAATTTGTACAGAAAAATCGTATTCTCTTTACCACTCTAATCCCCTTCTTTTGTATGGGTTTCACTCTCTCCTTCCAGAATCAATTTTAACACTTCTTTTCTTTTACTTATTAGGTTTTTGAGGATTATTGATACAATGATTTAGGTTTTTTTATATGATAATGAACTATTGTTGGTATGATAAAGGAGCTAATTTGTAGTGTTATTGGGTTTTCCTTTTTTCTTTATTTTATTTTTAGTTATTGGGTTTTTTCTTTTTAATTTTATCTTTTTGTTTTGAATTTTTGTTATATGTTGATTATTATAGATGATTATCAGATTAATTTGTTATTGGATTTTTCCTACGAATACATAGATTTAGTTAGGTGTTTCTAAATTGCATTTGAACCTGGTATATGCTCAAGCTGTCAGCAAATAACAATTGGTGTCAATGGAGTTAATGTTAAATATCTATGATACTAATGGAGTTAACTATCTTGAAGTTCTAGTCTTGAATCTTTGATTATTAAAGACCAACTGTTATTTGCTGTCAATGGAGTTAATGTTAACTATATATGATACTAATGATATTTGTTGTCAAGCTGGTTGGGTACTGAAAGTATGCTGCGGTTGTTGAATTGGGACAACATGGTTGTTTTTTTCCTGCTGTATTGTTGTTCTATGACAGTTGTGCTAGGTGTTCTTCTGCTGTTATGTTGTTGAATTTTTGGTACAGAGGACTGCTCTGCTGTCCGTACTTGCTTTGGTGTTGTTTGCACGCGTCATGCCGCTTATCTTCGGTACCTTGTAATGCATATGCCTTATTTTCTGTCAATGATCATTTTATATAAAAATAGTAGACTTTAGATTGTGTAAGCATTAATGTAAGTAATGGTTAGTAATATTGTTTATATCATAATCTAGGGAATTTATCATAATCCAGGGACTTGAGTTGATAGGAACATTGTTTATATTCTTTTAAAGTTGTTAAAGAGCTTCAACTTTCTTTGTATGATTTTGCATTAGTATAATAATTAGACATTAGTTACTTGGAATTTCCCTCCATATGAATGTGTTAAATATAATGTTGATGAGTCTATTAAAAGAGGTGTTGGAGGAATGGGTATTCATGGGTCTAGGTGATCCGTTCAACCCGGTAACTCTCTAGGCTTTATCATTAGACACTTCAAAATATGGTTCATGACATTTAATATTAAATTATATTACATATAAAAATGAGATATATGGATGGAAGCAATGATTTTTATTTCTTAACTTCACCATTTGAACAGGTAAGTGATTCCCGCTCAGAGCCTCAACACACTTGTATTGTCTCCATTGTGTAGCTTAGTTGTTTTTCTAGTTTTTTCTTATCCTAGTATGCTTAGCTATTTGCATCGTTTTGACTTCTTTATCATCAATGCTTGCAGTGTGAGTGTGTTTGGAGCCTCAATCTTGTGAAAAAAATGATACCATATGAGGAGGAGTGGCAAAAAAGAATTGCAAATAATAATAAAAAGATTAAGGCTCTCAATCTGCAAAATCTCGCCCAATCCCTTGTCGAATCCTCTTCTGCCACTAAAAAAACTTCATCGGTATGATTGAATAAATCTGAAACTTTAGAACCTTTTTTTATCCAAGGATATTGCTTCATTTGTAGTATTTGTTTCTTACTTTAAAACTTTCATCGATATGATTGTTGATAAATTTTTTTGTTAAATAAAAACTATATAACTTTCACTCATAAAGTGACCATTTATGTTTCATGTTTCTCCTTTTTTGATTATGTTAAGTTATTACAGTTTTTATTCTAGAGTTTGGTTTGGAGTTATATGAATTAGTGGTCATTGATTGACAAGTATTTAATTATACTCTATTGAGTTTTGGTCATTTTCACTACTATTGTTCTTGTAACTAGCACTTAAGAGGTGGAAGAACTTTATCCACCCAAGGTCGACACTCAACTGGTAGAGGGGAAATTGCAGTAGAAGCTACACCTACTATACCATCTCCACATGTATCTCCAAATAAATCATTATCACATGCACAACCTACACCATCACCACAAATAAACACTATACCATCAACATCACAATCACCCACTCAAACCCCAGCAACAACTGGTACAAATAGAGGTGAAAAGACTTTATCCTCCCGAGGTCGACACTCAACTGGTAGAGGGAGAATTAATGTACAAGTTACACCCACTATATCATCTCCACATGTATCTCAAAATCAATCATTATCACATGCACAACCTACACCATCACCACACGTAAACTCTATACCATCATCATCACCATCACCAACTCAAATACCAACGCCAACTCCAACCCCATCACCTACCCTACCTCTAAATTCTGAACAAACTTTGCCCTACACTCAATCATCAGCCATTGAACCTGATGAAGATGAAGAAATTGATCAAGAATGCCTTTTGGAAATAGAGCCGTATGGAAATGAGTAAGTTAAATATTATACTTTTCAGAAAGTAACTTTTTTTTGTAGAGAATAATCAATGCATGTATATTAACAAATTTTTTTATTAACAGGTTCAATCCATCAACTGTTATTCGTTTCTTGACGAAATCCATTAAGAGCAAATTTGATTTCTTCTATCCTACCTGGGGACATGTAACTACTGACCATAAAGAGTTATGGTTTACTGAATTTAAGGTAAAAGATAGTAAATTAGTAATATATTTCATTAAGAAGAATACTTAGCTACAATGCTTTGGATACAGTTCAACCTGTTCTTAACATAAATTTCGCTAAACGGCTTTGTTTTAGTAGATACAAAATGCCTTTGCTGACGTAAGTTTTTGGAAGTTATGATGAATATTAGTGCCGAACAGTACAAACAGTGCACAAAGTATTCTATCTAAGTATTTTCCTTTCATTAATTAGTTATGATTTACTGAACAATTAAAGACTTTTGAAAATTTTGAATTGTTAACATGTTAATTGGATGCAATTTTGTAGAAGTGTTGTAAATGGCAACCTAAATATGATGCTAGGATTCGCCAAATTTTTGAAATCAAGGGAGAAGGTAGATTTAGAGGTATGATGTATCAAGAGAGGAAAAACTATGCAGAAAATTCTGAATACAAGCCAAAATACATCCCTGAGCCAATATGGAATCAATTAATACATTATTGGGCATCCGATAAAAAGTTTAAGAATTTATCAGTGGCAAACATTGCAAATCGTGCTTCAACTCAAGGTAGCTCCATTCATACCGGTGCTTCTATATCTATGGGTGAGCATGAACGTAGGATGGTAAGACACTTGATATTTCTTTACTTGACCCATTAATTTGTGAACAACATATTGGAAATTTTCTCATTGAAGTTATGGAAAAAATGTAGGAGAATGAAACAGGAGTCAAGCCTGCCATGGAGGAGGTATTTGCTCATTGCCATATTAGAAAGGATAAGGCATGGGTTGATAATAGAGCTGAGCAAGCCTATGTAAGTAGTTATTTAACATTATAGATTTAATTTATCTATAATTTAAGTTATGGTAATAGAGCTGAGAAGGGATAGATTTTAATTTATCTATGATTTTACTAACATTACAAATTTATAATTGGTTGTAATTTAAATGACTAACAAAATTCAAATTTGTAGGGAGATTTTAAGAAGAGAAAAGCAGAGTTGTTGGAAATATCTATGTCTCAAAATCAAGAGGAAGAAGGATTGTCTTCTGAAACCCAGCATAATATGCCAGATGACTTGACTATTTGGAAGGAAGTAGCTCCTAAAGGTAAAAAAGGAAAATTATATGGTTTAGGTTCCATTGGAACAAATGCCTCAAAGTATACTATTGGTTCATGCTCAAATGCCTTTAAGGAAAAAAACATAGAACAAGAGCTCTTAAAATGGAAAGAAAAGGCAAATGAGCAAGAACGTATAAACCAAGAGCAAAAACAAAAACTAGAGCAGCAACAAAAAAGAATTGAGTCAAATGAAAGCATGCTTGCAGTTTTATTTGAAAAGTTGAACATGCCATTGCCTCCAAACTTTGCTTGTGCGACACCTATGCAAGATGAACCAAATGATGTTGGTGAAACCTCTAATGGAAACAATGCTGATAATTTTGGATTTGATTGATGAGTTTGGCCTAGCTGGTTTTATGTTGTTCTGCTGATTTGTGGTTGTTGCTGCTGGTTTGTTTTTTGTTTTTTTGTGTGAATGATGTGTTTGATTGCTGCTGGCTTGTATTTGACTTTGTCTTGGGATTTTCTTTTGGTTGGAGTTATGTTTCCAAACCTCTTTACCATGTTTTTTGAGTATTGACTAATGAACAATTTAGTCGTGTTAGTTTGTGATATATTATTGTGCTAGAACATTGAGCACATATACAAATCTAGTTTGTATAATTTTGTTTCAGACAATGAGCATTTGTTTACTCTTGAATTATTATTTATTTTTATTTGAATCTAGTATGTATTATTGAATATAAATTTTACGGATTTGAACTTATCTCAAACTCATTAAAAAATATTAATTTTGTGGCAATTCTGTAAAACAATAAGCTTATAACCTCGTTCGAAAAGCGTGGAAAATATTTTAAAGCAAATTATTGTTTGAAAAGTGTTGATCATTAAAATTTAAAAGTCATCGTTGAATGCTTAATTTCGTGCGAAAATCGTTGGAAAATTGAACTTAAATCTGTCCGAAAATCGTAGGAAGTTTTAACTGAAATATGTCTGAAATCTAACTTAATTCCGTCAGAAAACCGTAGGAAATTAAACTTAATTCCGTCCGAAATTCGTTCGAAGTTTAGTCCAATATCCCACAAACTTAAATTTCAGAGTTTGTGTGAAATCCGTGTGAAATCCATCTGAAATATATTTGGGACGGAATTTCGGACGGAACTATAATTTGCGACGCGGTTTTTTCGGACAATGCACTGTCTGTCCGAATTTCATCGGAAAACATATTTTCGTCCGAATTCCGTGGGAAATCCATCCAAATTTCGTCCCAAAACCGTCCGAAATTCCGTTCGAAAATGACCTTTTTTTAGTAGTGATGTGTGAAATGTTCGAAGATGCCAACTTTTGTAAGACAAATAATGGTTTATTTTTTTGGGTCATTGTAACCGATTTCCTTGGAGTACTAGTTAAAGGACAAAAAATAAGGAGTTTTAATTTGAAAATGATATTTTTTAGACTTTGAAGGAATTGACTGCACAATTTTTAATACGATACTACTATATTTGATTCTTTAATTAGTTTCCATTAGCATTTTTCTATTTATTATTTTCATGAAACCAATTAAATTTATCTAACTCTATATCAATTTTTAAAAAGTATGAAAAGTCAAATTAAAATAAGACTTAAGAGACATGAAAAGCAAACTTTTTTTTTTTTTTGAGAAAACTAAAATAGAAGAAGCTAGGCAGCAAGAGGTGTGTGTCCTTGTTGTCGACCAACCAGACCCCCTTTTTTGTTGTATCTTTTTCTGACATGCATGACACCATACCCTTCTGTTGATCCTTATTTTGTGTTTTATCTTTGCTCATTATCTGCAAAATGTGAATTCAGCATCTTTTGAGTCATACATGCATGCTTCCTTCCTTCATCCAACTTCGTTTAATCACTATCATCATTATTCACAATAGTACCACTTCATAATTTTTTTTTTTTTTTGAGGAAGCACTCCATAAAATATTTACTTTAGTCTTTAATTAAAAATACACTTACAAGTATTATTTGTTGCAAAGAAAAACGTTTAATTATAAAGCAATTATCTCCATAATCAATAAGCTAAGAATGAAGAAAAATGTGAATAATAAAACTGAAAACTCGTACTATATTCTAAAGACAGGTAGCTGCTTTCCTACGGCTGTGGCTAATGTCAATGCAAATGAAACTGCAGGCAGGCAGCATGCTTGCCGTTTGCAGAGTTTGTGTTGTATGGAAAGATCGAGTCAACAAACATTTATGGCACATAATTGAATGGTGACAACTTGGGTACCCATCAATAAAAGATGGGTAACACAATCCATGCTGAGTTGGCACCAATCAAAGTTATTTGTTTGTTTTCTATTATTTTTAATGTTATATAAATACATTGTTTTGATTGGACCAACTCAACATGGATAGTATTACCCACCTTTTATTGATGGTTAAACAAAATTTCCTTAATTGAATCTCTATTCAAAACAAAATACCACTATGTCAGTATCATTTGTTTTACTCCATCTGTCACTAATTATAAAACCATTTAAAAAACTGTTTGTCTTTAAATATAAAATTCACTATAAATTATTAGATATATTTATTACTTGCTTTTCAAATATACCCTTTATTAATAATGTCAATTTATCTTGAAATATGAAAGTAACATTGATTATATTTACATACAAAAAATAATATTATTTCAACGACTTTTTTACTACCTTGTAAAATGTTTTTACAGTTATAAAAAGAAACGAAGGAAATGCATTTTGATTTAGATTCAATAAATTTCAAAGGGTAGGAAGATAGCATAGAGGGGATGTTATTATGATATGTTTATGTAATGTTGACCTAAAGCAGGGATAAAGTGACAGTTGGTATTGAAGGGAACCGCAAGCATGCCTGCTTACTTTCCTGATTCAGGCGGCGAACCGTACTCACGCAGTCACACTTTTTTGTCTGTTGTGTTATTCTTTCTTCATTGGTTTGGTGTATTCACATGTACATACACTTACACGTATATCGGAAATTACACATGTTTTCTTTCCTGTTTCAACTCTTTTTTCTTTCCAAAATAATTCTTAGATACCTAATATCTAATCTCGCACTAAGGAGAGAAAGAAATAAAGAGACTAAAATGATAGATGTGATAGATTGGTATGAGATGAGATATAAAGAAAAATGAGGTGTTGAATGAGTGTGAAAATCTTAAAATCGCGATCGAAATCGAGAATTTTACTCGGCAATTTTTGTAGGATTGATACAACATAGAAAAATTAAAATCATAAAATTGCAATCAAAATTGATGGATTCTACCAAAATCAAAAAGTTAAAGCCTAGATGCTACATCAATTCACACAAACCAATTAGATGGATCATCCTTCATCATATCAACACTTTCATCTTCATCAATCTCATCATTTCCTACATATCTCACTTGTGTGACATTGTGGAGGGAATGTCACATGACATTGCCCAACCACAATGTGACACATAACCTTTTTTTGTTTCTTCTCTCTCTCACACAAGACTTTTTTGTTTTATTTTAAAATGAGAAAGCCACATGTCACATTGTGGTTGAACAATGTCATGTAACATTCTCACCACAATGTCACACAAGTGGTTTTCCATTTCCTACATCATCATCACCACCACCACTTGCATCACTTCCATTTTCACCTTCATTGTCTCTTTTTTTACCGAACGAAATAAAGAGCTTGACGAAGACGATGACAGATGATGGTAACGAAATGGAAACGATTGAAGTCGATTGTAAAATTGACCTTTATAAAAATAAAATAAAAACCCATAATCCTTCAAAATCGTGCAAAACCTGCGATTTCATGCGATTTTGCTGAAATCTTACCACAATTTTGCATGTTTTTCGATCCTACTATCGATTTGGATAAAAGAGGGTGAGCAAAATTGCAAAATGATTTTGTGATTTTGATCGCAATTTTACCAACAATGGTTTTAAATACTCTTATTAAGTATTAGTGCATTCTCCATTATTATAAATATAAAGTTGAAGATATTGAATTTAGAAATGATGTAATTAGTATTAATTAGAGGGTACTTAAAAAAGATTTTTTTTTTTCAAGAATTATAAAAAGGTTATTAATACTATATTGAAATGTGAAATGAGTCATTCATTTTCAGACAATTTTTTTTACAAATGGATCAATCATTGTGGGACGGAGAGAGTAATATTTAACTGCAAGAATTACTCTCCTACGCAAATACGAGCATTTCAAATTCTTTCTTTATTTAGTTCCCTGTCATTCTTAAATAAAAACTACCAAATTAAACTTGATAAACAAATTTATTTTTGTAGGTGATCACCACCTTTATCTTGTTTTGGTTGTATATGGAGTTATGGATTTTCCTATTGACGTGTTCTTTAATTCGTTGAAAAGATTATAGAATTCTCTATAAATGAATTTAAGACTCGAGTAATTACACCAAAGTATTTCATAGTGTAAAATGGGTTGGAAATTGAAAATGTGATAAAATCTGGGTGGGGTGAAGTTTTTATTTTGTTTCATTTAAATCAAGTTGTAATCAAATATGTATGGAAGCTGAAACGTAATCTTAGGCCTCAAATAAGAGATACTTAATTATATCATGAGCTGGTACAAACTTTCAGAAGACTACTGTAAAGATATAGTAAAAGGGATGTTGTCAAAGTTCTGGTGGGGTTCTCATAAAAAAGGGAAGAGAGTGCATTGGATGAGCTGAGAAAGAAAGTGAGAGAGTAGGGTACCAAAGTTTTAGTGACTTCAACAAAGTGGGAGATTTGTAAAAGATAGGAATTCACTAATGGCGAGGAATTTAACAATTGGCTTCCGCAATGGCTCTTGTTTGGAGACAATTAGATCCATTAATTATTCTATGTAACCTTATCGAAGTTATGCCAAAGTAGAAATAATTGTGTTTTCGATTGCACAAAGTTTGATCTGATAGTGGTTGCATACTTTGGCACTCCCTTCGTAGAGGAGTACAATAGAGCAAATGAAACACAAGAAGAACAAAAATTTGCAGCAACGACTACTATCAAATGGCATGCCCATCCCATGGATTCATGAAGCTCAATGTGAATGCAGGTTGTTATTCAAATGGCAGGCCCCTCCCACTTGATTCATGTATTACCAATTTGGCTCATTTTCATTTGCTACTACAAAAAAAAAACAAAAAAATGAGATAAAATATGAAAATCCCTAATTGATGTTTTAATGATAATAAACCTTGTGAAGTAAACTGATGAGTTTCATGAATGTTAATCTACTGATGTTTGAACTTGAGGTTTTGTTAAAAGAGTAAAAATCAAAGAGGTGGACAAACTAGATTCCACTTACTCAAAGTATTACCACAGTAATATCACAAGCTTCACGAAGATATTGAAAGACATTGTTTTAATCAATTGAGGTTTAATTGAAGGTTCAAGCAAAAATATGAACTTGATGATTAATGAAGTCTTTCACATGACCATAAGGTTAGCAACAAGTATTTAAATTTGAAGAAAGAATATCAGGTTCATAGTTGAAGAATCATGAAAGAATAACTTGCATCACATGCTATATACAAGACTATGATGAAAGTTTTTGCCACAACTCACGTCGAGTTTTTGAGTTACATTCTTTGAGGAATTATTACTACAGTCAACGCCAAAAGGAATTATGAATATATTTTCTGAGGATTATAAAATATGTTCAAAGTATCATCCTACTAATGCCTCTCAAAGATATTCAATGAACAAGACACATTGTAGGAAAATACCAAGAGAAATTGTGGAAAATAGTGCAAAACAACAAAAGATTTCAAGATTGTTTGATCAACAAAGAAAATAGTGCAAACACCATGATGATAATATTCCTTGCACTCAAAAGTATTCATATCAATTAAGCAAAGTGACAAGAATCAAATTTAAAGAATAAATCATTTCATGATTTATTTATTTAGTAAGTGACTTGAGATGAAAATATTTGGGTAATGATCAAAAACATTTTTATGATCAAAGAATATACCATAACATGATCGAAGAAGTTGCAACACTTTTAAATATGTATTTTGGATCAAAGGGAATCAAACAACTTACTTTTGAAATGAAGAAAAGAGATCTACATTCAGTTCAGAATGTTCTGAGAACGTTATGACCAACTTCAACATAAAAAATGGTTTTGCATGAACCGTATGCGTACCAGCTATTATGGATTAATTTTAGACAAGTGAGAGTGAGACAACACATCAAAGTGGAAGAAATTCGGGTCCCACAAGTATGGAAAAGTTTATGGTCTTTGTGTTATTTTTCATGGCACTAAAAGACAAATATTGTACTTCTTACAACTCAAAAGTGTTTGCTTTGTGACCAAGCATCTTTTTACAGCTCATAAAGCAAATCTTGGCCGCCAAGTTTCAACAAAATTTGTATGATATTATTCATGACATCACACTTTATTGCAAGTTGTCCTGCAAAATTTTGAGAACGTTCTCAGAAACTTCAGAACATTCTGGCAGCACTTCTACACAAGGGTATTTCACTTATATGAGTTGGCAAACTTTTCTCTTCCATTTCTACCCTCAGGAGCGTGTTTAAATTACTTCAGCAAGGACTCCCTTCATCTATAAATACAAGAGTATGCAAAGAGGAAAGATATTGAATCATTGAGCAAAAATCTTTTCACTTGATTTTAAGCTATCAAGAAAACTTCAAAGACTCTTTCAAAATGAGATCTTGTGCATCATAAAGAAAAATACAGCTACAGCTCTTTTTTCTGGAGTTCTTTTCCAAGGCTACATATTTCTCAACCAACCAAACGAAACTTGAAACAAGAGTTTAAGCACAAAATCTTCAATCACTTGTTTTTCTCTACAAATCTTAAACTCTTATTTCATCAAACACACTCCAGCCCATAACATTATTGTGGATCAATATTTTGAGTGTGTTTTTCATATCAAACTCTTTTAACTTGAGTTGTAAATGATCCCACATATCTCTATCATATTTTTGTAACTTCCTCAAGGCTTTATTTTAAGCTAGATTGAGTGAATTTGTGTAAAGCCCGTTGAGGCAAGAAGAATACAAAGTGTAAGCCTGCTAAGACTTGATAATATAGGTTGTATTGATCTCGAAAGGGTCAAGGAAAAGAAATTATATTGAGACCAGTTAGATCTCAAAGTTCATAGTGGAAAATCTCACAAAGTTGTGGGGACTGGATGTAGCCTAAGATTTTGGTGAACTAGGATAAACATTGTGTGTAAATTCTCTAACCCTTACTCTTTACATTTAAGTATACATGAAATCACCACACACTCACTATTTTTTCTAACTCATTATTATTTTCCAATAACACATTTGAGAAAAGTATTTACTAAGTGCAGGATAAATTTTTATAAGGGTCATAATTCAACCCCCCTTCTTGTGACTATTTCTTTCACTTTATTCAAAAGTTTTAGTACGAGGATAAATATATTTCTTTTTCCACCCTACCAACAAAATAGAGTTGAAACTAAAAATATATCATTGCAAGAAATGGTTAGAACACTTTTAAATTAAGCCAATGTTGAAAAATACTTTTGGGTTGAGGTCATAAACACTTCTTGCTATATTTGATTAGACAAATTTTGAACAAAACTCTATATGAACTTTGGAAGGCAGAACACCAAATATTTCTTATTTCCATATTTTTGTGTGTGATTGTTATATCGTTAATCATAAGTACAACCTTCAAATATTTGACTCAAAGACAGACAAGGGAATCTTCATTGGATACTATATTACCTCAAAGGCATGTAAAGTGTACAATTTGAGAACATAAACAGTGGAAGAAAGTTTGCACATAAAGTTTAATGAATTTAAAGAACTTGCGAAGCATAGAAAAGATAAGAAAATGAGTTACTTGGCACACAAATGATCTAAGGAAAGATAGCTGATGACTAGACTACGTCAACATCTAAGAACCCTCCAAGGAGTTGGATATGTGTAGATTACAATCCTCATGACGAAATCATAGGAAGTCATGGTGATAAAGTCATAACCAAAAGATCCTTTAGAGAAAAGTCAAGCATGGCTATGATAATTGAGATTGAAGAAAAATTCATAGATGAATCTTGCATTGAGGGAAATGCAAAAAGATATATCAAATTGTTTGACAAGAACCATGTTTGGAACCTTGTCATAATCCTCAAAGTGATACCATTACAGAAACTAGATGGGTGTTTAGAAACAAATTTGATGAAGATTGTAAGGTGGTCAGAAACAAGACAAGACTTGTGGTTGAAGGTTATAATCAACAGAAAGGTATTAACTATGATGAAACATTTGCACTGGTAAGGTTAGAAGTTATCGTAATCTTACTTGCATATGCTACTCATAAAAGCATTAAACTTTTTCAAATGGACGTCCAAAGTGAATTTTTCAATGGATTTCTAAATAACGAAGTTTGTGTACATCAAGGTCCTAGTTTTATCAACAAAGAAAAGTCAAATCATATTTTGAAACTTACCAAAGCTTTATATGGTCTCAAATAAGCTCCTAGGGATTGGTATGAGAGATTGAGCTCTTTTTTAAAAAAAAAAATGTTTTTTCTAGAGAACAAATTGACACAACACTTTTTAGAAAATCAAGTCAATTTGATATGTCTATAGTACATGTCTATGTTGATGATATTATTTTTGGTTCAACTAATGAAAACATGTGTAAATAATTTTTTGACCTTATGCTAATTGAATTTGAGATGAGTATGATAGGAGAACTCAAATTTTTTTTCTTGACTTGCAAATCAAGCAACATGATAATGGCATCTTCAATAGTCAAGAAAAATGTGTCAAGGATTTGCTAAAATTAAGTTCAATATGAATGAAACAAAGATCATGACAACTCTTATGCATCCACCACTTGATATTGACATACATGGGAATGGAAAAGCTGTCTATGAAAAAGAATTTATATGCATGATTGGATGATTCTATATTTAACTGCAATTAGACCCGACATTGTCTTTACAATAAGGTTATCTACAAGATTTCAATCTTGTCCAACTGAATCTTATCAAACTGATTTGAAGAGAATTGTCAAATACTTGTAAGGGGTAATTCCTATTTTATTGATATTTTATTATTATTTTAATTGATAATCTAAATAATATTATATAAAGGATAAAATAGTAAATAAAACAGCTTAAAAGAATTGTGAAAAAAGAATTAAAAATCTAGCCCAAATACATGTGTTTTCTTTATATTTTGGTAAAGATATAAAATAAAAAATATTAACATAAAAGAAATGCACATACCGTCAAAAAATGAAAGTGATGTACATAATTTTGGTTGTGGAAGTGCCATATTTTGATGTGCTGGAATGGCGAGTCAAGGTTGTGCATGATTAGAATCATGCCGAGAAAATCCTGGTTCTCTCACTCGAGTGGGTTTGACTCGAGTCATGTTAAACCTGTGGAAGGTTCACCCGAGTCCGTGTATTTTTGCCTCTAAATAGGTATTTTTTACAGCATTTGTAGCAACTCACAAAATATAATTTTAAAGAGAGGGAACACAAAAAAGCTAGGGTTTTGATTGTTGAAAGCTCTTGGGTAAAATTACAGGGTTTGAGAAACACGTTGTGCATACTTTGGATAATGAGATCTCATTAGAGAAAAGATTTAAGTTTTCTCTCATGATTTCTCTTAGGATCTTTTTATGGGTTGAGAGAGACTTAAGAAAGGGGGTAGAAAAATAAGATTTATTGTTGAAGTTAATTTCTTATAATCTCTTCGTAGTATCTCTTTGAAAGACTCATTCTTAGTGGATCTAAGAGTTGCATGTTCCTAATACATGGATAAATTTGGGCCGAAATAGGTTAACAATATTAATGTGTTTGGTCTTCTAGTCTCGTTAACTTTACTCTTTGATTTTATTATGGATTTACTATACACATGGATTTCTAAATTTACTCTTGGTTTATTATTGTTACTTGAATTGTTTGGTTGTTGGTTATCATTGTTGTTTACTCCATTGTTGAAAAATTGAAAATAATACTCGAAAGTGATACTCTTTAACAAATTTATTTTTGTAAATTTTACAACTATTATATGATAGATGAAGTATTTAATTTTGGAGTAGAAGTCGGGAAAGTATTACATTACAACTATTTTTTTTTTTGAAAGATACATTACAACTACTTATTCATTTGGAAATTAAAAGTGCAATTTTAATCACACAAACTACAAGCTTATAACTTTTTTTTTATTCAAATTGCTAGCTAAGAAAGCAAGAGAAAATTGAGAGAATCCAATATTTTTCATTGTCGGTTCATTACAATAGAAATCTAGCTAATTCTCATAAAAGTCAGTGCTCAGGTTCCTTAATTCTCTTAGTTATGCTAATCTCTCTATTTAAGCATCTAAAGATGACCGCTAATTATTTGTTACTCAAATGACAAAGAAACTAAATTCATAATCTAACTAAAGCCATAAAGCACCAGCTTCTTTGAGAAGAGGAACAAGTGAACTATTGATGTGAAAAGCCAAAACTCTATCCATAGAACCAACTAATTTCCCACCAATGAAAACAACTGGAAGTGATGTTGAATTTCCAAGTAACCTCATCAATGCTCTTTTCATTTCTTTCCCTTTAGGATCTTCATCAAGTTCATGAACCATTGCATTCACTCCCATTCCACAAAAAAGACTCTTCATTGCATGACACATACAACAGCTACTAATGCTGAATATCACAACAGCACTTTGTGTAGCTATCCTCATTATTCTCTCCATTTGATCTTCTTCTTTTGTTCTTAAACTCATGTAGTAGCTCCATGATGGTTCCACTTGGTAATGCATGAGTTTTTCTTGATTGAACATTTTGTGTGTAGTAACTGTGGAATTTAACAAAGTAAGCAAAAGGGTTCGTGTGTTTGTGATGATGAAAAATGAGGAGAGGGAAAGGGGGGTTTTATAAGGGGTTGAAGGGAGTGTGAGAAAAATCCAAAATGTGGAATAATGTTGGGAACCATAGGATATTTGGTTCGTCTGTTATTGTCGGAGGAGCATGTTCTCAGGGTTGTTTTTCTCTTGTCTCTATACTCGTGGAGAATATGCATGCTGTGGTGCAAGCATGCATGTTTTTCAAAATGTGGAAAAAGCAAAAAAGAACTAAAGAAAAATGGTTATGTCTACGTAGCATTAGGTCAGAAGCTGTTTTTTTGAGCTTGGGAAAGGTGGCTGTTTGACTAACACAGACAAATAGACACATATAGTAGGATGGAACAGTGTACAACTAATTTTTTTTTTTTTTTTTATGTTTCACTATTTTAAAATTGAAGTAAAATATACCATTTTTGTCATATTTTAATATTATGACAAAAATCGGGTATTTTAAAACATACTCCCCCTCAAATAAAAAAAATAATACTCCAAAAACGACAACAATTAAAGCAAAAATGAAATTTTTTAAAACATACTCAAATGTTTATTAAAATAGAAAATAATTCTTAGACACCCAATATTCAATCTACTATTAGAGAGTAAAAAGATAATTGGGATAAGTTGGTAATGTGATGAGAAGAGAGAGATAAAAATATTGTGACTCCGCATAAGGTAGTATACCTTCAATGAATTTAATGTTTAAGTAAGCGAGGGTTTTATGAGAATGAAGAGTTGATTTTCATGAAACCATTTAAATTTATCTAACTATATATTATAAATTTTTAAAAAGGTTTGGAAAGTGAAAAGAGAATTAGGATTTAGAAGTAGAGACATGAAAAGCAAACTTTTTTTGTGGGAAAAGTGAAATTAGGAGAAGCTAGGCTGCAAGAGGTGTGTGTCCTTGTTGTCGACCAACCAGACCTCCTTTCTTGTTGTATTTATTTCTGACATGCATGACACCATACTCTTCTGTTAATAATGTATTAATTCTGTATTTTTCCTTTCCTCGTATTTGCAAAATGTGAATTCAGCATCTTCAGAGTCAAACATGCATGCTTGCTTCATCCAACTTCGTTTAATCACTATCATCATCATTCATAAGAAGTACTATTGTAATACTTTAGTCCTTAATTATAGCACAATGTTACGACTATTATTATTTGCTGCTAAAACAAACGTTTACTCTCATGCTTACCGGTGTCCTTGGTTAAGAAAGCAAAAAAAAAAGTTTTAAATTGAAAATGATATTTCCTCTCTTTCAAATTATATGATATTTTGGACATTTAACACATATTAAGAAATGTAATTAATTTTACATGAATATTATGAGTAATAAATAGTAGCTATTCTATACGGTCATGGCTAATGTAAATAAAACATGTTAGTAGCATGCATGCCGTATGCAGAGTTTGTTGGTTCTTTTCTACATTACCCCTTCATGATTTGGGGGTACCCCTATCAAAGAAAAATTCATTTTTTTCGTCTTTTTTCTTGCAATCAAATACCATTTTCATATCTAGAACATCAAATTTCTTCATCTACTTCATTCAACATGTGATCTTCATCTCTTTCGTTTCATAATCGAATCATACTTGTTATTAGGGGTAAATTACCCCCAATTTATCAGAGGATAATGTAGACTTCACCATTTTGGTTTTTCTTACAATCAATTACCATTTACTTCTCAATAATATCAAACTTCTTTATCTCCTTCGTTCAACATGTAATCTTCATCTTTTTAATTCCATAATCAAATTATACTTGTTATTAAGGGTAAATTACCTCTATTCATGAAGGGGTAACGTAGGTCTCAGTGAGTTTGTTTGTGTGGTGTGTAAAGTCTGAGGCAACCAACATTTATGGCACATAAAACATTTATGGAAAATGGAATCTCACGTAAAAAAAACTTCATTTATTTTGGATTTTGATTAATTAATTTTGAAATTAAAAAAATTTAAGAATACATATCTAATTTGTTTGTTACATTATTTTAAGAGTTTAAGGCACGTTTGATGCACATGATAAGGAGACAGGATATGATAAAACTATCATATCCTATCTAAATCTGTTGTTTGGTGCACTAATAGGATATGATAAATAAAACCTATTACTAATTCTATCTTATCTCTCCTTTGCTATTTTTATCCTTAGTTTTTGGTGGGTTGGAATTATCCTATCATGATTAACACTAAAATGTTTATTTTGTCATCTCTCTCAATTCATCGTTCATGTTCTCTATGCTCTCCATCCATCGACCTCTACCTCTTCCTTCATAACTCTTCAACTTCATCTCTTCTATTTGTTACAGATCTGACTCGAATTCCACACTACAATCACTTTTTCCTCAATCTGCTTAATTGTTTGTTTCTTTCTTTCTTGATTGTCTATTTTGTATTCAAGTGAAATTTGAAAAGAGATGAAACAGAGAGTTTTGGAATTTCGTATTATTTTCAACAAAGACAACAATTAGTTTGGTTAAGAGTTTGGATTGTAATTGTAAATTTTTTATAGATTGCTATTGGTGTATGATTTTTTTTACAAGCTGAAGTTACACAAAGGGGTTTTGATATTACTTTGGAATTGAAGAAGGAAGAAGACAGTAAACAATTTTTTTAATTGAAGAAGTCATGATTTTTTTTAATTGAACTTTAAGAATGAAGATTATGGCACCCCTAAAAAAAAGGAAGAAGACGATTGACAATAATAGTTTTGTATCTAATTAATAATAACTTAATTATATTTAATTATAATTAATTACAAGGTTAATTATGTCATTTAATTGTGATATATATGATATTATGTTTGTTATCATGTGTGCAACAAACATGTGATAGGATAAATGATTATCATGTCCATATCATTTCCTATCCTTATTCAGTTTCATATCTTATCATATCTCTATCATATTATATGCACCAAATAGGCTCTTAAAGATTACATATGTTCCAACATTGTAAAGAAGTTTTACACATTTATGTATATCCAAGTAGTTATAACCATGTACATTTGTTGATGTATTTTATGAAGTAATATAATAAAAGGATATTCTTAGGAAACACAAATGTAATATAATAAAGGCACATAACAATAAAATTTAATTTGATCTGTGTGTAAAAAAAAATTACACAGTTAGTGCATACGTTTTACTAATTCACCACTAGAACATGAATACGTTGAAATAGAGACAAAAAAAAATTTCCAAATTTGGAAACGGTGCAATTAAAAACATTTTTGTTTGTGCGACACCCTAAACCAAAAATCTTAGTAAAATAATTTATTTTTATAAAATAATAATGCATCGGCTCAACATGAGTAAGAATTTTCAAACAGACTCAAACTGCCACATTTCAAACTTTACATTAATTCTGAATAAAACACAAAAGGGTCTTTAGAATAAAAGTCGAATTTCTGAGTACATCTCTGTTGGAACACTAGTGAATATGAGTGGAAGTTGGAAAGAATAAACACATGTCCCTTGGGAAAGAACTAGTGTTGGTATGAATTGAAAAATGTCTCACATTGGATAGGACATACCCACTTTAGTGTTTATATAAGTGGGGGTGACCTCCAAGGGTGTGCCCTTGGGGTACCCACTTTTGCGAACGGGTGAGCGCTTACGAAAATATATATATATCACACGCGCGACGCCGCCGCCGTCCGTCCGTCCGAGCTGGGCTTGGGTCCGGGTCAAAAAAGAATATATTTTTTTGTCACCTAAAATTGTTAAATTAATTTTTTATTAATTTAATAATTATCTGAAAGCGCTCTACGGATAATGATAAACTTCATTCCGATCCGATCCAACAGAATATCCGGAAGTCCCTTCGGATATATCCATTCGTTGATCCAATCCGCGTGCTTGAAGATTAAGTTAATCCGTTTAACTTAATCCCAAAAATCATGTCGGATTTGTTACGAACTCTTCCTATAAAAGGAGAGCTTGGCCTCACTTATTCCTCACCCCGAAAATCACAGTTGATGCTTCCTGTGCTTTTCTTCTCTTCTCCCTCCTTCGACTTGTGTTGACGAGTCCTTCTTCTTTTTCTACTCCTTTCTGTCCCTTCGGTTTCGAGTGGTCTTCGTACCATACAGAGTGGTTTAATACCATATTGAGGGTGTAAATTCTCGAACGATTACTTACGGTGCAGTGCGTAATCGAACAGGTGAACTGGGCTGTTTTATCCTGGAGGCGGCGCAGTTGTTAGTCTACCTTGCACAAACTCGGGTAGTGCCGCGAAACGTCTTAAAGAGAGCGACCTGGTCGTGACTCAACCCGGTAATATCTTCGGTGGTAAATTCTGATTTTTTACAAGGTACTTTTTCTAAACTCGAAAACAACAATCTCCCTAAACTTGATATTTCATTTGTACATAAAGTGATATTTTCCTTTAAAGGATGGATGGATATAAAATAAAATCTCTATGAACTATTATGAGAAGTACACTATTTTGCAACCTAGAGAAATACAATATTGGATGCATCATCGAACTCTAACCTTTTAATTTAAGAAAACCTGACTAATGATTCACATAACATAAACAAACAAAAAAAACACTCCCCATCCTAGAGCTGTCAAAACGGGCTACCCGCCCCGTTTCGGGCCGGCCCGAACGGGTTGCGGGCTTTTTAGGGCCGGGCTAAAAAGCCCTGTTTAAATTCGGGCCCGAATAATTGAGCCCGAGCCCGGCCCTATACGGGCTCCCGGGCCAGCCCGCCCACACCAGTTTTTTTTTTAAAAAAAAAACCTTTTGAGGCTTTGTTTTATATGGATTATTTAACCCCTGTTTTATTGTTCCTAAGTGAGTTTTCAAGTGACTAAAGATTCTATGATTTCTTCTTTTAAATGAACAAAATGAACAAGATAACATAATCAAGTAACTAACAATGAACAAAATGACATAACATAATCATTGTACAAGATAAAAAAATAACATAAACCGGTAGCAAATAAAATAGTTGGGATGCAAGTTACCTGATTAAAATCTCTCCTAAATTCCCAGTAAAGTTTCCCTCAATGTACTCTTCAGTGTTGGCCAGCTACACAGAAGTTCACAAATATTAAAAATTAGTTAAAGTTGTAGCAACAAAGCCAAAAAAGTACAAAAAGAATTGTTAAAACCAGCACCAATGAGTGTATCTAGAATTGTACCTGCAAGTTCATGTAGGAATCAACTGAAACAAGGTAACCTGCAAAATAAAAACAAAACAAAAAAATAAAATAAAATTAATAACAGATTATTAAAAATATGCATACATTGTTAAATTCAAATAAAATTAACACTGAAATGAAACATGTATCTGTTTATAATGCAGAAAATTAGCAACATAATAATAATAATAATAATAATAATAATAATAATAATAATAATAATAATAATAATAATAATAATAATAATAATAATAATAATAATAATAATAAAGGATTTACCTTTGTACTCCATTCCCCATTTGAGTTTCACAATAACAGGCTTTCCAGTCAAATTGTTCAAAAAAGGCTTGGGATTAACAGGCTTTGGTGCTTCCTAAACAAATTGAAAGATAGTGCTTTATTACAAGATACAATGAAAATAATTAAACTCAATCTAAACATGTGAAACAGTTCTGTTATGAGAATGAGATTGCTCCAACTCTACCCCTTTCTCTCGAAGACAATTAAAAGGAAAAATCATAACCAGATGTCATTCCAGCCATCCATATTCAAATTAAAATTGGGATCAAAACAGATCACATTGGGATCTTATTATTTAAATCATGAATGATGGTTTGGTTCTTCTCATTAAAACAGGCTAATAAGAACAAAATGATACTCTAATTGAGTCAGATATGCACAAAAATGAGATTTTAGAAAGAGGTCAGGGCTTTTGCATATGAATTTATGGTAGAGGGCTTACAAGCTACTAGCAGCAATAAACCAGCAAAGAATACACACAAAAATAATAAATTGCAACTATGAATATTTAAACAAAACAATGTATACACAAAAATTGAAAAATTAATACAAAAAATGGATTTTGGGAAAATTACTGAAACCCTAAAAAGAACAAAAAACGTTGTGGGTAATCTGTATCTACAAATCTAGGAAGAAATAAATTGTGGGTCAGATTGTGCAATGCAAACAACATCAAGATTCAAGAGTGAGAAGTGAAGAAACCGAAACCGAATATGAAACGAACCTTGAAGTGAGAACTGAGAGTGACGACGACGGGTGACGACGACGGAGACGGCGGCGGCTGAGGCTGAGAGTGAGAACTGAGAAGTGAGAGTAGGGTTTGTTTTGTTTACAAGAGCAGATACCGTGAAAGTGAGAGAGAGTGAGTGTGAAGTGAGTGAGTGAGAGTGTAGTTTTTCTTTTGGGTCGGGTCGGGTTATAAAAAACCCAACTGCAACTTGTTATTTCCCGGGCTACCCGTAGCCCGAACGGGTTGCGGGCATTTTCGGGTCGGGCTAAAAAGCCTTGAATTCATTCGGGCTGCAATTTTAAGGCCCAAGCCCTACATTTTTTCCGGGCTTTCGGGCCGGCCCATACGGGCTGGCCCGTTTTTACAGCTCTACCCCATCCAATATCACCTAGTCAGAGCATGGATCACTGACAGATAACCTGCAAGACTGCATTTTTGCAAACTCACAAACAACAAGCGATGAGTAGTGGAAAATCATAAAAGGTAAATCATAAGTAAGAAGAACATTACATGTAATCACATAGTTTGCATGTTAACAAACATAAACAAATGATCATAGAATAACAATAAGAAACAATTTGAGACATATTGCAAGTAGATAGTTCGTGCATGTTGTGCATTGGACATGTTCACATTAACATAAGTCGTATGACAGGCCACATACATAAATCCTTTCAAGTATTTTAAATGGGATATTTGTGCCCTTTATGATGCATGAAACACTTATCACAATGACACATGTACATCTTCACTTTTCTCTCGACACTTCCCACATCAAATTAACAATTTTTGGCACCTCACAATGTGTTGGAACAAAAGTTAAAAATTAGTTTTAAAAAAATCCGGTCATCAAAAAGATTATTAGGTTGAGTCGCAGATTATTTGTTCTAAGATGTTTTATGGTACTGTTCAAAATTGTGCAAACAGACTATCAACTACGACGTTCCAAGGATAAAACAGTTCAGCTACAACTATATCGGAGTCCTACTACACTGTATGATTTGTTCTAGAAATACACCTTCAATATGGTACAAGACCACTTGAGTGTGATACTGTGACCACTCTACTACAATATTGTGACCGCTCAAATATGATGTTTCCACCGTTCTTGTTGGAGTAAGCCCTAATAGACAATCTATATTGATTAGTTTGGCTTTGTATCATGACTTTGATATATATATTTATGAATATATAATAAGGCATTTCTTTATTGATTGTGTTTTGTTTCAAAATAATGAAGTCCCTAGAATAATTAGTTCGTTTGATGGAACATTAAGTCTTACTTAATCATGACACCTCCTTAAACTAAAGGACATTATTTTTAAAGTATCCGTAGTCGAAAGCTTTACTATGAACTGGGATAATAGTAATGCATAAAGACTATTATGTGAGTAGACTGATGACCACATCTCATGGGTCATGGATATGGGATATCATGCCTTCACATAGGTATAAATATTAAAAGTAATATTTATACTGAATTGACCCGCCATGAGAATACTGCATAGTAAAAGTTATGAAAAGTATAATAAGATATTCTCACAGTGATAGTGGTGTATTCCACCCTTTGACCTGGAACCACTATGTACCCTATATGTAGGATTCAAGTGCTTTATCACCATTCGTGTGGACTGAGTAGAGGCATTGCTACGTTGCTTTGCTCATGATCAGAAACAATTATGCTACAAAGGTTATGCGCTTCAATAGGTAAACACATAATCCTTAAAGTGTTTAAGTATGTATTTGATTTGTGATTAGTGATCCGCTAAGAGGATTAAAGTTTTGAAAAACCTCTCTTGAAAACCATTCAGTTCTAACCTCTAACTTCTCCCAAGGCATAAAACATTAAAAGGGGCTACATTCTTAAAATCATTCTTATTTCTGAAAGGACAATTTATCTCAAAAGAAACTAAGATCTTAAAAATACTTTTAATTACATAAATTATTGAAGGGCATATGATCTTAAGACCATTCTTAATTCCAAGGGGACATAATAACTCGAATGGACTGTGGTTTTAAGAACACTCTTTAAATCCGAAGAGACATAAATTACAGAAGAAAAGAATAGCTCGTCAACACAACATGAATGTTTGAACCAAATGGAAGGTCGAGACCGTTTGACTGTTGAGAAATCAACAACATGATCTTGTCTGACTAATGCCTCATTAATGACTTGAGTTGATTTGCACCAATCAATGGAGGGCGTGCACTAGCGTGTTCTAACATGTGTATGTGTGTGTTCAACGCGCGTTGGCGTTGCCAAACACATGCAAAATGCTTACATTACAATGAAGTGTACCGAAACCAAAAATTTTTAAAAAATTAATTTTTTAAATATAATGTTTTGGTTCATTAAAAAATAATATATCACACGACGCAAGCTCGAGCCCGAATGGCAGTGGCACGCGGGTGGTGATCATGTTGAGTCATCATCACCCGTTTACAAAACCGTGTACCCCCTAGGGCACACGATTAGATGCCATACCCCCATTATATAAACACTAATATTATATGTAAACTATCCAATATGGGACATAGGAGTTTTTCAATTCACACACAAACACAAATAGTGTTCCAACACCATGCAACATTCAATGCACACATGAATCATAAGACACCTCAGTCACATCATCTCACATATATACACAACTCACATAATTTACAAATACACATTTCACGAGTACATAGTTCACAGATACAGAGTCATAGTTATATCACATTTAATTTCACAGTCCAGAAATTTACAAGACTTGGAAATAACATTATAAGATCCAATAATCATCATTATAACCACTAACATAATTTTTTTTCTTTCAAATAATCTAGTGGTTGAGACTCACACATTTTAAATGTGGAGAAGTGAGAAGTTCGGAGTCGAAAGTCGCTGATAAGTTTAATGAATAATTAATTATACTTCGACATTTCGCATACTCTTTTTTTTTTTGAAGGAGACATTTCGCATACTCAACAATTAAAGTAATGACACTAATTCATGTAAATGATATCATAAACATATTTTTTACTCATTAAAAACACAACACCTTACTAATGTTTATATTTCTCATTTTAGGATCACTTAAGGACACATTTACTTCGTTTTAGTTAATCTCACTAGGGCTCGGAAGTTTCCTTTGCTCCGAACAAAATAGAGAAATGGGACATTCTTGTTCATCTTACATAGATAATGTTTATGATTACGACTGATAGTCAGTTCACCCCTTACAAAAATTCAGTTTCTTGAATTTAAAAAATCAGTCAATTTAATTTCTCTATCAAAATAGATTTTTGAAAAATATTTACGAAAATAAATACGATACTTATATATTATCTTTAATGTAATCTCATGTTATATCAAAAGAAACATAGAATTATTATGGTGCTAAATTTGAAGAAAAAAATAAGGTCAAATGTATCGTGAGGTTCTTTAATTTTAACGTTTGTATTAGATTAGTTCGTTTAATGTTTTTAGTTTCAAATTGGTGTTTTCTTTCAGCAAAAGCAAACAAGTTAATCCTTTAATTTTTGTTTAACAAATTGATCTCTATGTTTCATCCAACTTTGTTAAAAAGTATTTAATTACATGATCATTTAACATTGAGGTAGAATGTCCAAAAAATATTTACGACACTAAACATAATTACTTATACATAATTATTGTTTCCCGGTTCAATCCTAATTTTAAAGATAAATATTTTATCAATAACATTATAAATGAAATAATCGATCAATTTTGATTCAGTCCTACTTTAGTCCTTATAATTAAATTGTATACATTCACAATTATTATTATTTATTGTTGAAATAAACGTTTAATTTATAAAGCAGTTATCTCCGTAATCAAAAAGCTAAGAATGAAGGAAAATGTGAATAGTAAAAGTAAATACTCCTATATTCTGAAGACTGGTATATGCTTTCCTACGGCTATGGCTAATGACAATGTAAATGAAATAGGCAAGCAGCATGCAAGCACTGTGCAGAGTTTGTTTGTGTTGTATGGAAAGTGTGAGTCAACAAACACACACATAAGAAGAAGAAGAAGAAGAAGAAGAAGAAGAAGAAGAAGGGAAAAAAAAAAGGGAGAAAGGTATTTTAAGTCAAAAAAAACATTTCATTATTTTTTCGTTAATAAAAGAAGGCTAATTGTCACATGTTCCATTATCCCTGTGCTAATTTTAATGGGTAAGTTTAACTTATTCAAAAAAAAAGTATCTTGTTAATTGAAAATATTCTTATAAAAGAGAAATGATATTTGTACAACCATTTGTGACAATTTTCTCTTTCATACTCACATTATGTTTTTATCTTCTCTCTATTGTTTTGGTTTCCGTGTTAATACATATTTTTCCTTGTAAATTTATAATTGTCTCAAAAGTTGTCACACAAATTATTGTTCAAATAACACACCTCCTTATAAATAGTGACAAAAGAAATCACAAAAAAATATATATAGAGACCGAGATAATATTCATTTTCTAAACAAAAGTCTAGGGCAGTCTTTAGGATTTCCGGTAGTAAATGAGATTTGGGTTGTCAAAATCGGTACTAGTGTATACCTCTAGTATTATGTACTCCCTCCGTCCCACAATAAGTGACCCTTTTGTAAAAAATATTATCTTAAAATAACCGACTCATTTCACTTTTTAATACAATTTTAATTACTTTTTTTAATTATAAGTATAATTAATATTACTTTCATCACTCTCAGTTCAATATATTTCACTTTGCATTTATGATAATGACGAATACACTAATACTTAACAAGAATACTTAAAACCATTTTTCTCTCTCTTTCACTTATATATTTTTTTAAGGACAAAACTTAGATACAATTCCTTAGGTGCTTTTCGTATGGTTCTTAACTAAATTTACCATGATTTTCTTAAATCCATAATTTTCTCAAAGTTTGTTATATCCAAAAAATTTGTATTTTTAGTTAAGATCATTGAAAAAACACCTAAAAAATTGTATCTAAGTTAAATGACTTAGTTAATTCAAGACGGACGAAGTATAGAGTAGAGTGACCTACACAGAGATATCCTTGTGTAATGTTTACCAAAAGCAGTGACAAAGTGGCAGTTGGTGTTGAAGGCAAGTGACAAGGCATGGCGAGCATGCATGCTTTGTTTTCCTGACTCAGGCGGCGGAACCGTGCTCATGTAGTCACACTTTGTCTTTTGTGTTATTCTTTCTTCATTGGTTGCTTAGGTACGTACTACATACACTTACCTACATTGAAAATCACACATGTCTTATTTCCTCTTTCATTTCTTTGTAAAAAAAAAATAAATATATTTTCATACTTCCAAATACATCTATGTATCTTTAAATTTGATATTTGTATCAAGTTACTCTTTTAAGTTTTTTAAGTTTTAAATTGGTCTTTTAAGTACTTCATTTGTCTCACGCTAAGTGTTCTATTTGAGTTTTACACGTTTATGAAAGAATAGTTAATAGTGTTGATTTTAATGGCAAAATATGTATCATTTACTAAAATACTATTATATATGATTGAAATACAATAAATAAGGGTATGTTAGTGGAAAAAATAATAAATGTTGTATTGGTTTTGCAAAAGGGATAAATAATTTGAGACAAAAAAATTAAGAAACAGAACACTTAACGTGAGATGGATGTAGTAGTCGATTTATTGCACTGTTGCCTCTGCAGCTAGTTTTTGTTAAAAAAAATGCTAATGTGGTTGTTGAGTTGCTGAGGTGGCGCAAAACGCTGGATTTTACGTTTCTAGCGTGTCCTGAGTCCTGACTTAGTCTCCCTCCTAAAATCTTCACTCATTTCTCCCCCAAATTAAAAAGTCTAATCACGATTGTTGTCCAAATTGAAAAGTCACATATTCAAATCTTGTTAACCATGGCCTCCTTTCGCTCTAATCCCTCCAGTTCTCGTAACATGGTTGGCGGGTCGTTTGTTTCCAGTAATGTGTTGATTTGAAGTTATGTGTTTAATTAATGTAATGTGTTCTGACTGATTTCCATGATCCTCTCTTTGTAATATCGGATAATCAAGTAAATGAAATTTGATGTTCAACCTGTTTTGACAATCATTGTTTTCTGGTTCAATTGGCATTTAATCAGTTTGGGCCGTTCTAGATTAAGGCTCAACAGCTTGGGCCGTTTCAGGTTGAGACTCAACAGCCTGGGGCTCTACACCACATGGATCAACAGTTTAGGGATCAACATTTGGAAATTGCTTTTCCCACTTCAAAGAAAGCTAAAACACACCAGTAATTTACGTTTTACCCCGATGGCAGTTTGTTGCCGATGGCAAGGATCCGGCGGCAGTTAGTTGCCGCCGTCCCCATCGGCAGCTAAATGCCGCTGCAATCATTACTTATGAAACTCAGCAACCAGAAGCTCTAACTTCATCTCTTCAATCTCAAATCAAATCTTCCAACACTCAACTCTCTCAAATCTTCCAAAAATCTCAAAATTTTCAACCTCAAATAAACCAACACTCCAATAACAAGTAAGTTTCCATAATCAAGTTCATTGTCATTTTATGCTTATATGTTACATTTATTATCTTAATTTAATTTTTTTTTTAGTTTTAGACTATGTTTAATTTTTTATTTTTTTGGCAAGAAATGATAGATTGTTTACATGGAAATGACTTATGTTGCTTAATTGTTTAGATCTTTGCATGTTTATGTTGTAATTTTTAGCTTTAGGATTTATGTATAATTTGCACTTCAAGTGTTTGATGAAATGTTTGAATGAGTTTTTAATTGGATTGTTTTTCATTTCTTATGGTGTAGATCTGAAAAAATGGCTCAAGTATACTTTCATGTATCCTTCAACGGTGGTAACCAACATTTTTTCAAGGTTCGCGACGATGTGACGTTAAAAGAATTGAAGGATCTACTTCATGAAATCAACCAACAAATCAACCACGGAGACGCGAGGAGGGCGGAATACGTTTGGTATCACCGTCCATCGTTCGACTCAGACGGGAATTTGTCGTTCACTCGGTCGAAGTTAACGAACGACGACGACGTGAGGAGCATGTTCTCGATATTTACTGAGCCAAACATGATCCCCCTCGAGATGGATGTTAAGTTGCTGAGGTCGCCTGAAGATATTCTCAAGAGTTTGATTCGGCCGGATGAAAATGTTTAGGTAGTATTATTATGTTGTGTCGTTATTTTGTTGGATTTTTTTTTAATTCTTGAAAGTTTGCGGAAAATCTTGGCATTAAAGTGTCTTATACTTAGTGTAAAGGTTTGCAAGTCTTTTTGGAAACTCAAAAGAATGAAGAGAACACAACATGTATTCTGTCAAATCAGCTATATAGGTTCTCACATCGAATTTCTTCTTATAAGATGAGTGTGGCAAAAGGGAATGCATTTCTAAGATGTTGTTTTGTACATGATCATGCTCCTCTGTCAATTGAAACTTTGTCAGTTGGCAGGGCAGTATGATTAAGTTCAAAATAATATATTAGAATGCATTCCTTTTTGTCATGACTCATCTTATATGAGGGAATTTGATGTGAAAACATATATAGCTGATTTGGTAGAATACATGTTGAAATTCTGGCAAGTCCTGATGCTGAACGTAAAACAAAGTAAAACAGAGGAACAATAACAGACAGAAAATAAAAGGCACAGGATATTTGTTAACCCAGTTCGGTGACAAACACACCTACGTCTGGAGGCTACCAAGCCAGGAAGGAAATCCACTATGATAGTCCTAGTTCTAAGTTCTCAGCAAACTCACAGTTTACAACTTATCACCTAGCAACTACCCGTATTGACTTCAACCTAGGAACTCCAAGACCTGAGATCCCATCTCACTTCCCCTCAAATAATCACTGCCCCAGTGATCTTAAACTCTATAAACAATCAAAGTAGGAGACACACTCCAAAACACACAAACGTCACTCTTGCTTAAAAGCTCATGAGTGATTCACAAATACAACTCTACTAAACACAGTCCTAAGCTTGCATCAAGGTGACACAAGAAAGGCTCACAATTAACAGACTCAAAACCTAAATATACTCTTTCAATGATAGCTTTGGTTGAGGTGGTTTTCTTCAATAGCAGTGTCCTCTATTTATAGCCTTCAGCAGCAACAAATAATTGAACCAAATATTCTTTGTGTGTATGTGGAAGAAAAAAATGTTGGGGACCTTATGGTACTTGGCTTGTCTGTTATTGTTGGAGAATTGTCATGTTTATTGAGGGTTCCGGTCCGCCTAAAAGGTCATATCCACTTAGCATAGGTCCAATTACATGGTAAGGTCCTATAAAGCTCCAAGCCCATTACACTATCTTATGTGTATATAAAGGGGACTCCAGTACAATTTCAAATAAGATTATTCTCTCCCAAAAACCTCACATTCTCCTAGTTTCCCAAAATAAAAACTATTCCAACTTCATATTAATCAGAAGTTAAGAAAAAATTAACTTTCCTCTAACTTCTTCAATTAAAGTTAAGGCTTCAACTATGACTTCAACCAATACTATATTCACACTATGTGACATATATTTGAATGCTAAGATAACAAAAAAACAAATTTTGTTTGAAAAAAAACAAATTTTATTGAAAAATATAAAAGTAAATGAGAAAGGGTATAAGTGACAAATCGTACCCTTCAAATATCAAAATGACAGTTAAATAGGAACATAAATCCGTAGTCAAACGACACTTATACTGAAAGTAACAACTAGCATATAAATTACGAACAATAGTTTTTTTTTATAAAATTTTGATTTTAATTAAAATCATAGGTATACATATTTTGCACTTTCATATTGTAACAAACTATACTTATCTTTTTTAACGAGACTTTGTCTTTTTCAATAACACAAAAAATATAGCATTACGAACTATAATATAAATTTTACGATATAATATAAGGTGGCATTTACCATGGGAAAGGGGAAAGTTTTCCCACCATGGGAAAGGTTGCCTTTGCACAATTGATTTAATAATAAAATAATTGAATGGTTGAGATGTATTACTTGTCACCCTTTGGAAACTTTTTGTTTTTGCAAAATCACAAAAATGCGGACCCCACACGAAAATTGAATACTGTTTATTTGTTTGGGCTGATTTTTTTTTATTGAATGGGCTTGTTTTATGGGCTTATGGGAACCCGATAGTAAGCCCAAAAACTGAACCAACACTCTATCGAAACCCCCATATACAAATTTCTACCTCGCCAAATAAGTAAAATAATACTCACAATACAGGTAGATCAAACATACAAAACATTATTTTTTTTAAAACAAAAGAATCAGGTGGCATAACTTAGTAGTTTTAAATTACAAACAAACAGTACAATAGTCACGGTACATATAGATCTAACGTGCATAACATAAATTTCAAACAGAAGATCCATTGGACATAATTTAGTAGTTTTAAATTACAATCAAACAAAACACGGTAAAGATTTTAAAATATTTCTTAGGATTTTTGTCCCTTTAAAAATTTTCACCCATGAAATTAGTTTCTACTTTTTAGTCAACTCATGTCTAACTTTCATATTTTTTAATTAAATTTTTCAGAGATGGGTAGAAAATTAGGACAACATTTTCCAAAAAAATAAAATAGAATTTTTTAACAAAACATGAATTTAAAGCTATTTTTAAGTTAAAAGTTGTTTGGCAAAATATTGTACAAATATATAATAAAAAAATGTTAAAATATTTTTTGAAGGGAAAAAATGTTTAAAATATTTTTTTAGTAAGTACTTAATAGATATTGTGTTTGACCTAATAAATATTGTGTTTGACCTAATAAATATTGTGTTTGACCTACCTTCTCCTTAAAATTGTAGAGAAGTGGGAAAAAAAACCGGGCCAAACGGTACCTTATAATCATTCGTTTCTCTTACGAAGACTTTTAGAGTGTGTTTAGATAGAGAATTTTAACGAGAGAATATGAAATTTTTTTAAGTATTTAAAATTACATAAAAACAAATTATTTCAAATACGGTACCTTAAGGTACTGTTTTACAATTTTTACAATTTATTTTTTTACAATTTTTTTAAACACGGTACCTTAAATAGTTGCATTCTTTTTCCTTTTGAAAAAACAAACAAAAATAATAAAACCTGTTTCACTTACTGGTGGCAGTAAAAAAGTGAGTTTCCCATGGTGGGAAAATTTTTAAGTGTCCCATTGTAAATGCCACCATAATATAAAAATGGAGTTACACAACTTATCTTTTTTAACGAGACCTTATCTTTTTCAATAACACAAAAAATATAGCATTTCGAATTATAATATAAATTCTTATGATATAATATAAAAAAGGAATTACTCAGATTGCATGAACAATGACTACATTTGGCATTCATCACAATTCATACAACCTCATAATTTGTACAGGAGGCACTTTGAATATCATAAATACTATAATACTACATTTTTCAGTTGATGCGGGACTAATTCTGTTATCCCTTTTCTTGCTTATTTAAGTTTTAGAAGAAGAAACATAAAAAAAATAATTCAAATGTCATAATCATATCGTAAGCAAGCATTTATCCAATGCACTTAGATTTGAAGTTTATGCCAATTTTATAGAACGCGTATCAATATCATATTTATGTTAATTGCTTATAGTTAGCGAAAGATATATATGAAGATAAAAGCCGCTATCTCGGTCCCTAATTATAACACCATTTTGAGAAGAAAAAAATTTGTCCCTTTTTATAAGATCATTTTGGTATTTTCAATTACATTAATTATTTCTTTACCAACATATCCTTATTTATTTTGCATATTTTTCTTCAATCAACAATAAATATTATGTTGAAAACATAAACTAACTCTCTCTTAGATAAAATTGTAAAAACGGAGTAGTAATTATGTACAAATTTAATACTACTACTAACTTTCTTAGTTCCCGTAATTTTGACAAAAAAATCTTATATTTAGGGACAGAGGGTAGTACACGATTTTATGTTTGTACATAAGTATCTTAGGTTTGAATGGTAGAATTCAAGTGGTCATGCCTGAAAGTTATGATCTTAACTCCCTATATTAGTTTATTTTTCTTATTCAAATAGCATGATCTAAAAACAGAAGTTTATATATAGTCCATTCTCCATTGAAGCCCGTAAGAGTTTGGAAATAGTTTTTCACTAATTTGATTACTATATGAGCCAAAAATTTGAGAATTTGTTTCGGAGGTCAACATTTGTGTTAGTTTGATATTTGAATATGTCTTGGAGCTGTACTTTTACGGAAATTAGGGGACATGGAGCATGTGATTGGGTAGAGTAACTTAGTTTATAAGAACTAGTGTTCAGACCATAGTTTTAAAAATCGAACCGGTCGTCGACTTGGTAAGGGTAATGGATCACTGAGTCATTGGTCGAACCATTGTGTTAATGGGTGAACCGCATGAAAGAATCAGATTGAGTCGGATGACTCGGTCGTATCACCCGGTCTCGATAAATTTTTTATCTTTGTATAAAACACAACTCATACAAAAAACATAACACTAATAAATGTAACAAAAATCATCAAATAAATTAAGATATAATTTCTCAAAATTGTTCTTTTAATTTAAGTGCATCAACTATGATATAATTATCTGATCAAATACATAAATTAATTCTAATATATATTAATTACGAGTATATTAAATTAGAAACACTTACTTTTACAATATCAAGATAAAATTAGAGAGAAAAAAATACACTCTTTTATTTTATTTTTTGAGGGAAGAAAAAATACAAGTTTTAAAATGTGAATTGAAGTGCATATAGTTTTAGCATTTGGTATTCTAAATATGTAATTGATAACAGCCAACAAATTGACACAACAAAATGAATGGTGTAGTGTTGTTGTTCGGCGCCCAGCGTGTGCCTATGACAGCCAGTACTATTGTTCGATCCCCTCTTGGGGCAGTTTTAATTTTTTTTTTAATATATTAAAAAGTTGTTCATTAAAAAAAGCTATAACCTGGTCCGCCTAAAAAACCGCCGGTTCGCCGGTTTTAAACGGGTTTGTCTGATTCACATCGGTTTGCATCGGTTCAATAGCATAATCGATCCAATATGCAAACCGAACCGGTTGAACCGGATAGGCCGGTTTGGTTTTTAAAACTATGGTTCTGACAAGCAAATTATAAGAACATCCGTCAATCTATTTTTTTTATTGTGTTAATTTGTGTAAATTATGAATAATACTCAGTCGTTAGTATCTTCAGTCGTTAGTATCTTTAATTTGATATTTTAAAAATATTCATTGAGACAAATCCAACGACATCTTACATGTTCCATTTGTCTTTATATAATAGTAGAAAAACATAGTTAAAATATGTTATGTGAATAATGTATATAGTCAACTAGGTCACTTATTTTGAGACGAATGTAACATTTTTATTTTTGAAAGAGAGACGAAGGGAGTATTATTTTATAAAATTTTGATTTTGATTAAAATTATATGTATAGATGTTTGCGACTATTGATTTGCAAAAATATAATTTACATGCACAAACGAATGGCTATAATTTAGTTATACTTATATTACTTTCTGTTATTCAACCAAATAAGTTTTAAAAATTATGCCTTTAGATCCATTAAAACTAAAATGGGAGGGTGTGAAAAAGATAAAAGATAATTATGATGAAGCTCTTGTGGTGGACCGTGGATGTAACTGTAGCTCTTTGACTCTGTTGTTAAACCCACACAAGGCCTTACATCAAGTTTTTCTTTTGTGTTTTTTTCGTGATTTCGTCGTTTCAAGACGATGTTGTGTTGTTCGTCGTCTTGTATAACGTTGTTTGATTTCATGTTTTATTGCAGTATTCATTTCATTCATATTAAAAAAATCAGTTTTAATAAACTACAAATTCAATCAATAATAATTTAACCGTCAACACGTTTCAGTTCCAAAAACATGGTGTATAGGTTAACTAGACCTTCTTTAAAAAGTTGACACATCAAATCCATATGGGCATCTTTATGGCGCGAAATACGCAAACAAGACAACAATTGTTGGGGGTAGATCCACATATGACCAAACCGACTAAAATAATCAAATAAAAAAACATGTGTGACCCCACATCCTCATCATTTCCATTATTATAATCTCAATCATGTCTATCAATTCTTTTTTATTATTCATTTTTTTCTTACAATATCACTGCAATTCTTTTTTATTTAACACTTAATACGTTTTAAAATAGATGTTTATGGACGAACAATTTTTGTATTCAAATGAGTGTAATTTTACAATTTACAATATAGTATTTGTTTTCTTGATCTAATTAATAATAATATGCACATATTACTATTAAAAAATTATTTTCATCTTTGACTCTATAATGGTGAAAACCATGTCAATACTTGATAAGATTGATTAATTAAAACGACTATTGTCTTTATTATACTTTTTAATATGTATTTTAAAGGATCCTCTAAAATATATTTAAATAACATTCATTTTAAATAGTAAAGAGATATTTTAACTAAAAGTCCACACTTCAAGCTCTGCTGATGCTTTGGAGAAATGTTCTATTCTACCGATGATTTCGAAGAAAGGTAAATATAAATATTTTACATTTGTTCATAGAATTGAAACATCTTTTTTACATGAACTAATGCACCATATTCTCATAGTAAATTCTATTGAAAAGAGGAAAAAGAAATCCAAACCCTCAAACCAAATCCTTGGTATCATTGACAATAATATTATTATACCAGAAAAAACAAATTACCAGAAAGTTGTTTTTTTTTTCTTTGACAATAATATTATACCAGAAAGTTAGTTACGTGTAATTTTGACAAAAAATTTACTGTTATTTCGACCCATTTGATGTTCATGTTGGATATGTCATTTCCCTTTCACATAAAAAACAAACAAATTGGGTTGTAACAATCCATTTATTTAATTATTATTATTGGCCAAGTTGCTTTCTTGCAAAAGGAAGAAACTTTGATTGATTTTATTGCATGCAATGAAGATTTTGGATTATGGCCATCAAGAATAATCCAAAAAATAAATAAAAAATAGTCGCATCATTATTTTTTTTATAGAGAATTGTCAGAGAAGGTTCTTTCTTTCACTCCTTTTGTTATTTTTGGCATATTCTTCCTAGGTTTCTTCTTTTCCTTCTTCTTTTTTATGATTTTTTTTCATGATTATCATCTTTGAGTTTAGAAACTTTCATGATTTTGTTTAGATCTTGGATTGCTTGTGTTTTTATCAAGCCAGGTTTCTATTTTCTATTTTTTTTTGTGGGATTAGAATGATTTTGTCTCTTTATTGTGTTTGTAAATGAATTATAAGAATCTAATCATTTTTTTTTTCTATTTTTTCACACAATAATCATATATTGTTATGCTTGGTTGAGCAATTTGTGCTGTTTCTTTGCTGTCACTTGATTGCAATTGAATTGAGTTCATTGACATGTTGATCCCTTTATTCATCATGCTTTTATAATCAAATTTATAATTTGTATTTTTAGTTTATGCTATATTTTGGGTACTAACAAGGAAAGATTGACCAAATTAGGATTCAATTCAATTTTTGGTGTGCTTTGATTTTAGACCAATCTCCAAATTTTTCTTCTTTAATTTTTTTCTTCTTCATCTTCTACACTATATGCTTTTGGTTGAACTTATATAATGATGAATATGATTCATGATAACATGCTTCTTAAATGATTTTTTCTGTTGATTGAAATTGAATTTGCTTTCACACCTGTTCCATTTTCTTTCATTTTCAGGGAAGTAGAAGGTGTTGAAGTGTAGGAATCTATAGAAATGGTTGAATAGGTTGCGGTTATTGGTGGTATTCATCACCTTAATTTCCATTTAAGTAAGTAGTAGAAGTTGTTTTGATTTGTTGCAGACAGTTTTGTTGATTTCTTTTAGGGAGTGTTCGAGTTTTTATCAACTTAACTTGATGAATAATTATCGAGAAATGGAGTACAAACGTGAAACGTCAAGTGTACTATTAAAATTGATGGGACTTGATAAAGTGCCTTCCCAACATTGTCCTGTTAGAAATAGGCACAAAGTGTTATCTGAGGAATATCTGCAGAAAGTTGCTTCTATTGGTGTCAGAAAGAAGCGTTCATCTCATCAGCATCATTCTTTTGGAACGAGTAGTGATAAAAAGGAACGATCAAACGATGTCTTGAAAGTGGTCAAAATATACGTAGAGATAAGAACCATAACCTGTCAAAGGCAAATTTGCTGCATCAACAGAAAACGAATAACAGGTTGCGAATTGTTGTGCGTGGAGAAGATAGATTGTTTGAAACACTTAGGTGTTCGAAATCTCAATTGGATGGGGAGGACGTAACTTTCAACTCAAGAATTTCTGTTACAAAAGAGAATCGTGGAAAAGAAGGAAACAGTGAAATTAAAAGGATCATTAGATGTAAGGTTGGTTTCAGTTATAGCTTTGCTAGAAAAGTTCCAATAAGAAAACATCTTGGTGCAGCTTCTATTATTTCTGATAATAATTGTGGAACTTTGACAAAGGAAGATTTGTTTCAGAAATATTGGGGTTTAAGTAAGAATGTGTCCGCAACTCGGTCAAACGAAAAGTCAGAGAATCAAAATATCAATCAGAAGGATTGTTCAGAAGAGATGAACCTAAACTCTAGCAGTGAGAAATCCAATTCTTTTTCCAGTTATTTCAATAGTAATGAAACTGAGAATTGTGCTGACCTGCACAAGATGAAGAAGAGATGTTACAGGAATGATTTATCCGAAACGGAACCGATGCTTTCTCAATTGTCAAGCTCACATCCTTCACCTTCCTTCATAGAAAGTCAGATCTTGCAGCAGACATGCCTGATGAATGAAGACGTGAAGAACAATGAAGATGGTGACATGTCTGAGAAAATTGCCATGTCTCTTGATTCATCAGTTGATTTATTGGTGTTGGATGCAAAGACTAAACTTGTTGGTTGCTCCGATAATACTTCAACCACGCAGCAATCTGAATCAACGGTCTCTGTAATAACGCTCGGAGACATTGATTCTTTAAGCCATTCTTCTTATGCTTCAAAGCAACAGGTATCAATTTTCGTACTCGACTATTATGATTGTTCATATTTTTTCATCAAGTTGTTCAGCATTTAGTTTGTTCAAATTTAGATCCTGTAAAGATTTAAAAGTGTTAAATGTTTTGTCGTCTCGTTCACTATTAATAGATTGTACATGAATGTGTGTCATCTTGAAGTTAATTGAGATGTCTTAAGGTCTGATGAAATCAGAGAGTTGTTGAGCATCTATACGTAAGAAGATCTTATAGGAAATTCTTTGTAGTTATTCAAAAAGTGAGATTAGCTTTGTTAGAAAACAAAATAATATTTCATAATATCTCAGAATATCTTGGTTAGAAGTTTTCAATCTTAGGATATCTTCGATTATCTCTTGGGATTAATTCCAATATTTCTTACTTATGATTATTTGTTTCCTAATTTTCTTGTTTATTTAGGATTTAGTCTATGTATTACTATAAACAGAGATTCGAGTTTAGTATTTTGTATCATACTACTATCAAGCAACTATCAAGTTGTTATCAATAATATTCAAAGTTGTTCTTGTTATTTTCTCTCCTCTTTTATCTAAAATCCCACAGCTTCATCAACTTTAATGTGTCCAGAAACACTGGATAGTAGATAGAATAATATTTGTCCACTATGTCATGTTTATTGCAATAAAGTTCCACTTATTTGGTAATATAATTTCTTGATCTAATATTCCTACGAAGCATAACAATATTTATTTTCCTCCTCTTTCCTGCTCCTTTTCTTTTACCTTTGTACACTGATATTGAAAATCCTTGTGACTGAACATGGTTTGGAGTATTCCACCAACTCCAAACCATGTTCTGCAAACTGGTGAATCTGTTTCATGTTCATTATTTTCCTACCAATGTCCCACTTGCGCCCACTCCAAACCATCTTTTTCCAACTGGTGAACGAAGTCCAATTCAAGTTCATTTTCATCCTACCAATGTGCCACTTCCACCAACTCCAAAGTACCGTTCCGCATCGTGCTATTCCAAGTTCTAGGAAGATCGAGTTTGGAGTTTAATATGATGAAAGACTCTATCTAGACTATAATGTGGTGACCCTTTTTTACTATAATGGGAAATTATGTTGCTCCACTCACAAGTTATCACGGTTGATATTAAAACATGTAAGCTTGTGTGCATAGTTTTATGGTAAGTACAAATAGCTTTAACTACATATAAAATAAAGGGAGAATCAATGTCGCATAGGGTCCATAGCTCAGTGCTAGAGCACTTGACTGCAGATCAAGAGGTCACCGGTTCATTATTAACATATTGTACATGAATGTACCCTCTCGAAGTTAATTGAGATATCGAAGCGTCTGATGAAATCAGAGAGTTGTTGAGCATCAAGATGTTAGAAGATCTTATAGGACATTCCTTTTAGTTACACAGAATGTGAAATTAGCTTTGTCTAGGAAAATATAATAATATCTCATAATATCTTAGACTATCTCTTAGGATTAATTTCCATATTTCTTTTGTCCCAATAAAAAACTGCACTCTTTAGCCCCTATAAAATTATCCTGCAAGCCACTTTATTAGTCCCTGTTGTTAAGTCAACATATATTTTTGAATAATTTCATTTCAGGGTTATTTAGAACATTATAAAAAGATTCCATGTATTCTTGAATGATTGACTACTCATACTGTTTCATTTTATTATTCTTTAAATTACAGGAGACATCGGAATTTCAAGAAGATTCTGTGTATTCACTTTGCACCGAGGCTGACACGTATTCTCTTGGTAACTTCCAGAGGGCATATGAACCCAGTCCAATTTCAGTTTTGGATTCCACATTTAGCGAGGACATTTCAGTTATCTCTGAATGCAGTGATGCTGGTGTATATGGTACGTCATGATTACCATGAAGCAATTTTTGTAAAATTATGATTTCAGTCCCAGTATCTCCTTCTTTCGTATTCGCATGAATTACCAATGTTTCATCATTTCTTGATTTCTTCAGATTCCTCTGAAGTGGACGATGAAGGACTTGAATTGAATGTTTCAAGCGATGAAGATTATGGGAATCGAATCTGTAGGCGATTTTGAAGAGAAGAAAGATATATCAGGGTTATCTAGAACAGAAGAAAGTAGAGACTTCTCCTATGTTGTTGAGGTCTTAACCGAAGCAGGTATATTTAATGCAAGCTTGTTCAAAAAATTTTCCACATGGCACTCTTCAGAATGTCCTATTAGCCCTTCTGTCTTTGAAACCCTAGAAAAGAAATTCGGCGTAGCAGCAACTTTGGAAAAGATCTGAAAGACGGCTTCTCTTCGATCGCATTAATTTAGGGCTGTTAGATATTCTCCATCCATATTTATATGTTCCAATGTGGGAAAAGCCTGTGTCGAGAAGAATGAATAGCGAACCAAGCCAGGACATGATTGAGGATGAAATCTGGGGGTTGCTTGTTTCGCAAGAAAAGAAAGCTGGGAAGGAGTCAGCAGACAATATGCTTGGAGGAGGGGAAATTAGGTGGATAGAATTAGGTGAAGATGTTGAAGATATTGTTAGAGAGATAGTTAAGTTGTTAATAGAGGAGCTTGTAGATGATATAGTTGGGTTGGAGAATTTTTAAAAACTCTAGCTTTGCTTGAGGTTATAGGTTTTTTATTTATTCAAGCGAATTCATTTGCAAGTTTGAATTGGCGAGGTTGATTTTAAGTCGATTTTGAGCGGTTGAAAAGTTTGAATTAGGATATAGGTATAGATTGATTATTGATTCATGTGGTACAATATTGTGTTTCATTTCTTATCCAAACAAAGAAAAAGGAAAATGCTTGTGATCTGTATTTCAGTATGAAATAGTACTTTTGTGCAACTCATTGCATTGAATTAGACTTTAAATTGTATTTTGAAATCCAAAATTATTGTAATTTGTTATCTGTCTTAAACAATAACTGATGGGGGGTGGGGTTGAAAACTTGTCTGTGTGCAGTGGTAGCCAGGCTTTCCTCAGTGTTCTATACCCTTCAAAAGATTGTTTTGCACAGTGATGACTGTGATTAATATTGAACTAGGATCTGGTTTTGCAGCTAAGGAAGGTGTTTTATTTGGCTTGTTCTGACAATCATATGGTAATAGTCAAACATGGCATTTGCTGCAATATTTTTGGAGTGAAAATCATGAAAGAAATGATATTTGGACTCACAAATTTGACAATAATTTGGATAGTTAACATAGTTTTTCTTTTTGGAATAATAGTTAACATAGTTTTAAATCATGGTTAATTACGTTAAGTGGGTCGTTATTGGATGAAATTAACCACAACTTTTTTATTTTAGGAGAAATTAACCGCAACTTTGAATGTTATTAACCATGACTTTATGATGTCTAAATATACATGATATCTTTTAATCATCCAAATAGTATTTGATGTAGGAGGTTTTCATAGTATTTTTAATATTTCAGTTTGTTATTTTTTTTGTTTTATTTCAGTTTGTTATTTTTAGGCTCATTAGCGTTTGTTATTTCCCTATTTAAGCTTAATAGTTGTAGCCTAAGAGCAACTTTTATTCATTCAATAATATTTTAGAGAGTTTTCTCAATTTTCGGTGGATTCCGGAACCCTATTTTTACAATTTTGTCGCTTGCAAACTTGCTTCTTTTCCAATCTAGGTTTAGCGCTTATTAGCCTACGCTTCCGACTGCGTCAGTTGGTATCAGAGCAGGTTTCTCCTGTTCTCTTCCTAACGTGATCAGCCATGGGAGATCAATTTGTTACGAGGGCAGAGTTTACTGCGACTCTAACTCCGATGATCAAAGCTTTGATTGTACAGATCGCGACGTTGACAACTAAAGTGGACGACATCGCCAACAAAAACAATCCGAACAGGAGAGGTGGACCAATTAGGGTTCCACATGGTGGGAACAATCGAATTATTGAGGATTCAGGTTTTTCAGAGGTGTTCGTGAGTCTGTAGAAGCATGAATTTGTCAGCAGATGTCCACCTGAAGCTCAGAGTCTAAATCAATTGGATCCAAATATGTTAGATGCCGAAGAGAATGAAACAAGCAGCCATGCAATTTGCAAAAATGACGATGTTGTGGTTTTAAGTCACCTCACCATCTCAAATGAAGAATCTAGTTCACAATCAGAGAAGATTATCTCTAAAAAACCAGCACTACCAGACACTGCAACACGTGGTGGTGGCAGAGCAAAAAGTCTTCTGAGTGGCCTAGTTAGTGGTTCAAAGATGCCTTCAAAAGGAAGCAATAACAAAAAAGCTAGTTTTGATGGTGAGATGAAAAATGGTTCTGAATCCAAGACTACATCGGTTCTAAATCGCTGCCCACGGGTTAAGTTTTTGAAACATGTTGGGTCTTTGAACTACAAAAGATTGCTTCCGATTTTGTTGGAAAATGAGAGGTCTAATTCATGTGCTTCGAATAATGATCATTGCCCCAAACTTCAGAAGCTTTTGGATCACACACCACTTCTGCCAATTTCAGATTCAAACTTGCAAGCAACATCTAAACATGAGTTAACTTCTTCTTTGCCTTTCACTCAATGGGACCCAGGAGGATGGTCTCTTATTCATTGGAGGAGTCAACATGCATGGGAAACTTTTTATTAGAATGAGAACTCGGGGTCGAGTTCTTCAGAAGTGGAGGAGACTGATGTAAGAGGTTTTCATAGTATTTTTAATACTTCAGTTTGTTATTTTTTTTATTTTTTTATTTTTTTTATTTTATTTCAGTTTGTTATTTTTAGGCTCATTAGGGTTTGTTATTTCCCTATTTAAGCTTAATAGTTGTAGCCTAAGAGCAACTTTTATTCATTAAATAATATTTTAGAGAGTTTTCTCAATTTCTGGTGAATTCTGGAACCATATTTTCACAAGTTTGTTGCTTGCAAACTTGTTTCTTTTCCAATCTAGGTTTAACGCTTGCTAGCCTCCGCTTCCGACTCAAATATACATGCTTTTGAGGTGTTCAAATATACACATGAAAATAGTGGTTAATATGTTAATGTCAAAAGTTTAGTGAATTGGATAGCATAGTGACTAATGACATTGTTGGAATTCACTAGAAATAAAAAATAGTGAATTTATTGAACCAAAATATTGTTGAGGAATTGGTATTGGTGTATTGTTTTTTGAAATTAAGTGGTTATATTTTTGCCAAAAAATGTTCCACATAGTCTTTTGGGAATATGACTTTGGTTTTGAAAGTGTATATTTAATCAGACAGATTAGATTTCAATCATTAGTTTCTGCTTGTAGAAATAATATAAGATTATCTGGTCATTAAATTAATAGAATAAGATGCTCTAATTTCTGGCTGGAGGGGATTGAATCATATTATATATCCCTAACATAACACATGATAGAACTCCCTTAGGCTTTGTTTGCGAGTTTTGAGGAGAGGGGAAGGAAAGACTTAGGAGGGAATGGGAAGGGAGGGAAGGGGAGGGAAGGGAGAAAGGAGGGAAAGTCTTCCCCTTGTTTGGGAGTTAAATAACCAACAAGGAAATGAAATGGAGGGTTTATGTGATAATTTTACTATTTTATCCTTTTTTTTAGGAATGCTCCTTATCTTCTTAAAATAATTTGACTTTTTTTTACCAATATTATAACAAATCTTAAATATATGAAAAAAAAATTAAAAATCTGTAGTTTTTTTTTTATAATTTTATTATAAAATTGATACAATAATAACAAATTACTTTCACTATATATATATATATATATATATATATATATATATATATATTTATATATTATATTTCCTATTATTTCATAACAATTCATTTATTTTGGGTATAAATTTCGTTATAAATTTTAAAAAGGTTAAAATTGTCAATTTGTATGTTTAACCCCCCAAAACCCCCCAATATGAGGGAACTTTGAAATTGGACCAAATAAGCCCTTCAAAACCCTTCAAAACATTTCCTTATTTTTTTAACCTCCCAAACAAAGGTTTATCTCTCCACAAACCTTCCCTTCCCCTCCCCTCCCCTCCAAAACCCAACTCATAAACAAAGCCTTAAAAAAATAACATATGATGGGATTGGTATGGTGCCGTGGTATAACAGCAGTTTCTAGAAAAAGAAGAGTTGCTACTTTAAAACTTTCTTAAAATATGATATTAATTTATAAGCAAATTAAATATTGAGTATAACATGTGGAAATTTTTCACACATGCATCCAATTAAATCATGTTATATAAATATTTTTAAAATTAACCTAAAAAAGGCGGCATCATAAAATAATTTGATTGAATGCATATTTAAAAAAAAGTTTTGCCGTGTATATACAAATTAAATATTGAGTATAACTTAGTTCGTCTTGATATTAATTTTTACATTCAATTAATTTGAAATTGAACGCCCCGCTTATAAATATGGAGGGTCTTACGAGTTTTATTTTATGTTAACTTTTTTGGTTCTCGGAGGAAATGAGTCTGATAATCCGAAGTTCTGATGGAAGGTAAATAAAGTCTAGCAGATAATTGTTCTATCCAAAAATCAAACTCTGGTTCTTCACCAATTCGTTCTTGGTGGGACTTAACTTGATCTTAATTGCTTGATTATTACTATGTTATCTTAAATAAGTGAAAATATGTTTTGTCCTATGATAGTGTAGTCCGATTAGTTTACTAACAACCAGACCCGACCCTTAGCAAGCGCAAGGTGAGCTACGACGCCGGGCCTCGCAATATTTGGAGCCTCAAACTTTTTTTTTTAATACAACATCCAAAAGTGTTAAGTATATATAATAAAATATAAAAAATCAATAGACTTGTAATAGTTTGGTGGTAAAATAGAATGCACTTGGGTCTTTGATCTTGAGGTTCGATCCTGAGCATTTGTGTGAATTTGAACCAAATATAAAAGTCTCAATTATATACACAACTATTAGGCCATTACCATTTTTTTAATCAAATTTACAATTTAATATGCATTTCAAAGTTATCTATGAATGTAGAAAACCACCATGTACCTTGAATTTTTTGTCATTTGTTTCCATTAACAACACAAATTAAATCCGTTAAATAATTAATATTGTTTTTCTATTGTTTTAAGTTTAATCATGCATGCTAATACTAATTTGCTACTATTTTTTCCCGATATTAGTACTAGTTTGTCACTATTTAGATATCAAGACACTTTCTTAAGTAATAACAACCAATATACTTAAGATCCATTTTGCACTAAACAAAGTGATGATTCTTTTTAAGTTTTTGGCGTTTATTTTTATTATGAACCCAATTTTTAATATTAAAACAATTAGTGGTTAGTGAAGTTCAACACAAGTTTGTTAGTTCCTCCCATACAAACTTACTTTTACTTAATTTTTATAAATGACTATTTTTCATGTTATTTGCAACTTAAATAGATGATTACTATTGGTTAAAAAAAATCTTGTTTTTCCATTAGGGGCCCGTTTTTAATATTTGAACATGGCTTCCGATTTTATCAGAACGGCCCTGCTAACAACACCAAAAGTGTTTTAGACCACCGTTAGTGGTGGGTTATAACTTATAAGAATAGTGTACCACTAGGGCTGGAAACGAGTCGAGCTGAGTCAAACTTGGTTCAGCTGACTCAACTCGATAAAAATTAGATCGACTCAAAACTCGACTCAAGTTCGTTACAATTTTTTTTCCCAGCTCAAACTCAACTCGAGTCAAGCTCACGAGCAACTCGGTTGGGCTCGATAGCTCGAATCAAATGAACTAAGATAGAGAAAAAAGGAACAACTATGGTTTAAATGAGCAAAAGAATAACTCATAAACCTTTCAATTGGTCTAAAAACCTATTAAGAAAATATCTAATAACTAATTAATAACACTATAAACAGATTCCCATAGTACATAAGGAATGAGGCGCTTCCTTCAACAAAAAAAAAAGGGAATGAGGCGCTGTTGTTTTATAAGATAAGTTTTCCTCAACACCCTTCGGTAAACTACCGATGTAAGACTTTTTTTTTTTTTTTTTTGTGAACTGCAAGCTTAATACTTGCTAGTTCTTGAATAACCTTATTTTGCTGTCAACATTTTCCAGTGGGCATTATCATCATACATTATCATTTTATTTTCTTTTGACTCAAGTGTCCATTTCTTTGGCTATTGGATTTAATTCTTTTTTACTTTATAGTTGTTAATAAAGTAGTAACAAAAAACACTATAAATAATATTTCTTTTAAAAATAGTGTAATTGATTTAGCAATGGATTATATATATTTGATGAACTTAATTTTAAACTTAAGTTCTACTCGTTTGGTTCATAAACTAAGTTCAACGAATTAATTACCGAATCGAGTCTCGAATTATTTTCGAATTGGCTCGGTTCATTGTCATCCTTATGTATACGATCGGGGAAAACAAAAGCGTACTTGTTGAGAAGAGTATTTTAAAGAAGCACCTTCTCTCTTCACGTGTCCCATAACTTTTTAATATTAAAATGTTGTTTGTAATGTTATATAATTATTGACAAAGGGGCTTTTAATTAACAAATCAGAAAGTATTGAACAAAACGGTACATGCAAAACAAAACAATAGATAATTGTATTAAACATATATAATATTTTTTATGTTAGAAAATAAAATGGGTATTTTAGTATTTTAGAAAATAAAAAGGATATTTTGAACTATAGACAAAAAGTTGTCTTATGATTTAGTGACGATACAAATTCTTGTTTTTGTTCGGTCCCTTACTACCTTTGTTGTTTAGTTTCATGGCAAGTTTCTAAATCACACAGGGTACAAAAAGAAAGTTGGCTAGTCTCTCGTTTTTTAGCAAATCAAACACATTAAGTCATACTCCTTCCGATCTAAAATATAATCATTTTATAGATTCATTGAATAACTGAAATACCTAATCTATTTTATAAATCATATACAATAACTATTCAATGAATCTGAAAAAAAGAATTTATGCTAATATTTGAAACCAGGAGTATATAGTTATTGATGAGGCATATTTATAACTTTTTGTAGAGGTGATGAGCTGCAAAAATTGAGTAATTATTATATACTATTATTAAAAAATTATAAATGAGTAATATTTTAACGTAAAAACTCACTTAAATACCTAAAATGAGTATCTCCATTATAGATATTCCTAGTAGATACCGAGTTTAAACCTTTAGTTAACATTCACTTGTTAAAAACTTTGTGAAGTACATTCGGGTTTAAATGGGTCATGATAAAAAAACTAAGATTCACTTATTAAAAATAATTACTATGAAGTTCATTTTTTTATGATATCTTTCATGAAATTATTGTGCTACCAGACAGACTATTAGTAATCATCTCAAGAAAAAGAAAAAAAGACAAACTGTCACTACACAAGCTTTGACATTAGCATTTTGACCGACATCAGGCAGTCATTAAAATATGTTATCTCCAAGTCCTTTTTACGTGTCTAGGTACATTTCATCGACTTTGTTGTTGATTAATCTTACATAGAGAACTTATTTATTTATATCCACAAGACTCAAATATAAAAACTTGCTTAAAAGATCTAAATACAACTCTATTCAGATCAATGTAATTTTGGCTTTTAATTTAGTTTGAAGGTACTATTAGTCGTTTTTAATCACACCAAAAAGAAAGTGCTTCTAATTTTTGTTACCAAACAAAACACACGGTTGGATTTTCTATATCTGAAATTTATCTAATTTCATTTTAGTCCTCATACAATAAACAACCTAGCTCCATGCATCAATCTTATAAACAAAGTTTTTTTTGAGAAGTTTAGTGGTTAGAATTTCACTTTGTAAGATTGTTGTGAATTCTTCTATAGTCACACAATACTTGATGCGTGGAGCAAATTGATGGCAACCAAAATCAAAGGAATACAATAATAATCTCTGACACAAATTAAACGGCAATATGAAGGAAGAAGAAGAAAGAAGAACGCAATATTCTTTATCCAGTTCAGTCCAATAATAATCTACTCTAGGGGAGAAAGCAGTTCTCTGTTCCACTAATCAAGTGTAACTTTACACAAAAATTTCAAAATAATTACAAGAACCAGTATTCAAAGCTAATTCTACATTTTTTTTTTCAAATCTCAACCCATGACCAAGCGACTCAATGTTCAGTATTCTACGAAGTGAATCCAATGATGATTCTCCCAACCCTAAAGTTCTCACCAAGAGAAAGTCTAAGACTTCTCTCTAATTTCTAGTTTGAGTATTGGTTGCAAAACCTGTGTTTTCACCTCTATTAACCCTAAACCTGAGCTGCTTATTTATAGGATTCAAGTAGCCCTTAAAACTTAGGAGTCTAGGGTATGCTTTATTTCTTTTGTAATCTGTCTTTAGTTACCACCAATAACTAAACCTTATTAGGGCAGGGTTCTAAGATGAACCTCTATTTTATTTGTTGGATCTATTTAATTTAAGTTCTTCACTCAGTTATTTATGAATCCGGTTTAATTTTATTATGCAAATTCTTAATTTCACCTTAAGCGAATCAACCCCGAGATAACAGTAATTAGGAAAGGGATATACCTAATGTTCATTGAAAACCTACCTGAATCAAGAAGTAACTAAGATAACGGTGTAACCACCCAAATTAGGGAAAGAGTAGTAACAACAGTAAATGAACCTAAGAATTGGCATAATAATTTTACTCTTCTTACATCCTTGGTATGATAAACGAGACAGGGCTGCCCGTTTGTATAACTACCAATAGGGAGAGTATGATGATGTACTTTTAAGATTCATAGATGAGGGAACCTTTAGGACCATTGAGAATTTAGGAACTCTAATTTAAGTCTATGCTTCAAATGCCCTCTGAGAGAGTAAGGACCCCACTTAAAACTTCGTACGAAGGTGCATTGTGCCTCTAGGATTGATGATTCATGGTCGGATTTAGGCAAGTGTACCAAATCGTTTACTAAGAAATAAAGTGTAAGTAGAGTATCGTATCCACAGGGATTGTCGTTCCAACTAGGCAATTCACGTTACTTATTTGGAAACAAGAAAATAAACAAAAACAATAGATATAAAAGATAAAGGGTTTTTTTTGCAATTTAGTTTGTTTGCAACAGAGCAAAAGTTTAAGAGTTAACCTGGTTTTTGATTGCAGAATGTTAGCGGCGTTAGGATTCTTCGAATCCCCTCTATTCATTTGTTGGAATTAATCAGCAGTTAAGCCTTATTCAGTTTTTAGCGTTTTTTATCTAAGTGATGAGTTTGTGGGGTTTTACTATGTACCAGTTGTCAAGTTGCACCTGCTGATCACACGGGTACATACGTGTGGGGTCTTACTCTCTTAGAGTTTTGGGTTCATAGCCCTCCAGCTAGGCGCCCATGTGTATTTTTCTCACACTTGGGGCGCCTGGCTCACACTTGAGGCGCCCAAGTATATCTTTTTCACACTTGGGGCGCAAGGCCATGCTTCTAGCGTGGATCATGCTTCAGGCGCCCTAGTGTATTTTCCTCAGCTTAAATGCATGTTTCTTCGTCTTTTTGGGTGTTTGCTTCCATATAAGATGTCTTAGGACTTGAGAACAAAATTCCTCCCTTTGTAATGTCTTCCGAGGCCTCTTGAATTTTCATTCATGGTCTTCCAAAAAGTCTTCAGATATCTTGGTTTGCCGATTTGCATGATTTCTTCGTGAATTACATCAAAACACCCTAGAATTGCTATGTTTCGGGAAAAATAGAATTACATGACTCAAATATAGAAAACATTACAAATGTCCCGAAATCCTAGGCAATTGCTCTAATACTCCTATATTCTGGATGAAAAACCTACCAAAAGTGACTAAAAAATATGTTAAGAATAACGTAAGATGACCTGTCATCACAACCCCAAGCTTAAACTGTTGCTTGTACTCAAGTAACAAAAGAAAAAAAAATATTCTTTGCAATTTTTCAGGAAAAATATACCTTTCCGAAGCGAGACATGCTTAGAGAAGATAGGTCATACTCTCAACCACACTCTTTTCCTGGATACACGTATGTATCTCCTAAAGCCAGTAGGGTTGATCACGACATTTGCCCACTCCAGTCGTCACATGCATGTACCTTGTAGTAAATTTGAAACAATTCTAAACAGACAGTCAAGATCATACTATATACACACACTTTGAGGTCATTCAGGGTTGTAACTTGGCTTAGGGTAAGGTAGGATATATTTAGGAATGTAGGCTAACAAAAGAACTTGAAGTTAGATTATCAACCTAAGGATTCCTACTAAACATTGAAGTATTACCAACCTTCCTTCTTTGAATCAAACAAGATGCGTACTAAGTAGAACGATTTATCTTTTCTTTTTCAAGATTAGAATTTTTTTTGTAAGTGACCAAAATTTTTGATGTTTTTGGCTCTTGATTTTTTTTCTGTTTTATATTTATTTTTTTTAGACCCATGGTAATCTACATTTTTTTTCTTTTTGATAAATAAGTTCTACTGGTACCCCACCCCAAACTTAAAATGTTGCTAATTCCAAAGAGCAACCCCAAACTTAGTTTCAAATCATACCAAGTTATTAAAAACACTCTATCTAACTTCATGATAAATCAAATAGATGACATTAAGGTTCAGAACTTGTGACATGATTTTTCACTTTAGTAACAACAAAAAAAAAATATTGTTGGAGGCTTAAAATGGTTTCACAAAGTATAATAAGAATATAAAAAGGTGGCTCGAAAGGCTTAAGGTACCAAAAAAAATTGTCTCATGTGTAGTATAACATGACCGATCGTCCGTAAAGAACGGCCACAAATTCAAGAAAAAATAGCATTCATATGGAACACTCAAGATAGATAGAATTATAGTAGAAGAGTGGATTACATATTTGGCTCAAATTCTCACCGGTTAGGCTATATAGAAAAGAGATGGTGATTTTAATGAGTACCTTCAGTAGCGAATCCCAAAAGTTATCATGCTCTTGAACTTTGGGGTAAGCAAGCCTCTGCTATAAATGTTCTGAAATAACTTTCTGAGACTAAAATAATTTAAGCATAATGGAAAGGTTATATATGTAATGCAAGGAAATGAAATTAAAAATAATAATGAGGATTAGCAACAATAAAATAAAGGAATTGTTTCAGAAAGGAAATCTTAGCTTAGCTTATTGAAAAAGGAAATTGTAGAAAATAAAATGATGGGTTGCCTCCCATTCAACGCTTCTTTCTGGTCATTAGCATGACGCAATGGGTTTCCTCCCATTCAGCGTGTGTTTTATGTCTCGAGCCTGATGGATATGTCTATGTTGTGCTTGGGATCCCCCGTCCTTCAGGCTCCTTGTCCTCATCACATTCATCCTGGTCATAGTCTTCATCGGTCAGGTTTTCCCTTGCTTCTTCTACGACGATCCTTCTTCTTGCATATGCATCAACTGTTCCTTTGACGAAAAGCCACTCTGGTGATGGACTTAGTTGTTCATAGTAGTCTTCCATCTTAGGATAAGTAACCTTGAAGATCTGGTGCTTGTCTTGGGTTCGAACAATAGTTTTCCCCTATTCTCCGTCCAAAATAAGATTAACAATTGCAAATAATGACCTTCCCAGAATCATGGGGTAATATGTCTTCTCTCTTGTTTTGGCTACCACAATGTCCAGGTTGAAGTCAAACTCTCCTATATTTATGGAAAAGTCATACAATATTCCTTCTACCCACTCTTTTTGTCTATTAGCATAATCTATCTTCATGTTATATGGAGTCATCTTCAAATTCCCTGGTCTGTCAGCAGCTGCTAGACTCATCAGGTTTGCATCTCCTCCTGAACAAAGGCTTCTCTGATGTATTGTGTAAGACCCCGATCCCCGAGAACATTTATAAAGCGATAAATCACACATTATCATACATCAAGGTCTCACTACTCAACATACATCTCATATAAATATCCAATATAAAAATTTCATCAATTTTATTCATAGCCCAGCGAAAATAAAATCATAACTCAAATGTCATGTCTCGGATAACATAATATCTCAACATAAAATAACAACATCAGTTTCGATCTTAAAATCTAATAGCATCAAATCAATATAAAAGCAAATATCCCCAAGTCCTAGATCAAAGCTCCTAAATCTAGACTCATCGAGAAAGCAATAAACATGAGTAGGCATCAAGCCGTCCTCATCAACTCACAAGCAAGAGCTACTCCTCAATCTGCACGTCTACATCACAAGGATGAGGCGACAAAAAGCCATTGGGGGTAAGATATACGTTCAACATAAATGATTAATAAACACATGTAAGTTCAGGCAAAATACAACAACAATCATCATCAAATAAATCATATAACAATAAGATTGGTTTAACTTATACAACATGCATAGTACTAATCACATTCAATTACAAGCCTAGCTACCTCCATACTTCATAGCAAAATTATCAAGCATACTTGGCATATACTTATCAACAATCAATCATCAAGTTAAGTTATCTTAATACTTCAACAATATCCTCATAACATACACACACTTTTCATCAATGACAATCGATTAACAATTCAATTATATCAACTTCATCTCATCACAATCATCAATTACACATTTAACAATTAGATGCACAAGTTCACATCGAAACATCGTCATATAGGACTCATCATGCAATGCGCCTAAAGGACTCTAAATGCATGTGGTATCAGGTTTTGGATATCGGAGTTCTTTTATCCAAGGGATCCCATCCTCACTTTCATTGTCACTGGACTTGACTCATGAATGAATGCATGCACATATATGATGACTCGACATCACATACATACATATGACTCAACACGAACATCATTAACATTATCATATATTCTTTTATCTGAACATCGTCACTTACCACAAACATGCTATTACATCATAACATTACAACTTCATTTAAACTTCATGCACATAACTCAAGGTTCACATCCAATTAATGAAGGTTACTCAGACCTATTAACTCATCATCATTCTTAATCATTCAACATCATTCATAACTCATGTTAAGACAATTCTTAAGTCCGTCTCTTAACCAATTAACTCCTAAACTTCCTTATACTTAAGTCCAAGTTAATCCATCAATTACATCATCATTAAGCACCTATTAATCAAGTTTAAGGGTTTGAAAACCATTCAAGTGCACTGGATACCTCAAAAAGTCACAAAAATAGGAGTTTCCCCACACAGCAGGGGCGCACGGTCCTGTCAGGACAGCAAACTTTGATTTTTGCATTTTTCGCGAAAACACCGTTTTTAACATCATTTTTCGATCCAATTCACACCAAAATCACTTCAAAACCTTAAACCAATTTATTCTAGTTAATTACACCTCACATAGCTTAAACAACTTATCCATAATCACTTATTTCCAATTTAACCAACTTAATTCAATGTTCGTTTCAAAAATCTATTTCTTCCCAAAACAACTTAATTTCCCAAACAGAACTTTACATCAACAATTCCAACCTTCATTCCAACTTAACATAAGCAGAATCACTTAATTCAACTAGCATGAATCAACTTAAATCATTTCATCAACAACTTATTCATTTTCTCCAATTTAATCAAAATGCTCATGAACAACAACAACAACTTCAACACAACCAAATTCTCATAATCTCACAAATTCACAAACTAAACACATACCCATGTTAAAAATCAACTTAATTAAGCATAATCATCATCAATTATCATGTTCTTCATCAAATTCATCAAAATTCACAAAGTTACCAAAACAACATAATAAAACATGACTTTTGATAAAACAACAACATGAATTGATCAACTTAACACATGCTTATTTTAACCATAAAAAAGGAACACGAATTTAACACACATAATCATAAGTTCATGAATTTAAGCATAAGCTAAAAACACCAAACTACCTAATTGCTTATTAACAACCCATATGGTGAAAGTAATCTTCCCTCTTACCTTAATTCTTCTTAAAAATGGCTTCCAAGCTTCAATCCTCCACTTCTAGAGCTTTCCCCTCTTTCCCCTCTTCAAGTTCTTCTTTTTCTATTCTAGCATTCTCTAGCCTCTTTTCTCTAAAGTTGCGAATGTTTTGCCCTAGCTCTACTAACACTAATACTTCTCTATAAATACTTTTGGGCTAGGGTTACTCACTCTAATAGACTTAGTCACATTTCATCTCATAATTATTTCTCTACACTTTTACTTCACTTAAACCTCCCCTTTTACTAATTCACCGCCCTTCTCTAAATTCAAATTTCTAACTTCTAACATATTACAAAAATGCCACTAACCCGTAAAATAACCAAAATACCCTGAATCACCCAAAATCTATTAATCTCCCAATTCTCAAACAATTAGACAATTAATAAATGTAATAAACAAATAATAATAATAATAAATAAATCTAATACTAAAAATCAGGTTGTTACATATTGCTCTTCCAGGACTACATGCAGTGTGAAGCAACCTTGACCGTCAAACCTTATGTTCGTTTGTACATCGAATGTGAATCGGCAGTCTCTGTTGATTGTGATGAAGTCTTCTTCAGATGAAGCATCATTGGTTTTGAGAATTTGTCGAAGAAATTTGATGCAGCAGAGACTCTATTCTGCCATTTCTTTGAATGACATTTTGACGTTGTATTTTACGAGGATGTTGTGCAGCTCCTTAAATTCTTTCACTACTTCTTTCTTTGTCTGCTCGACTTCTCTCAGACAAGTGTCTTCAACCACTTCTGTCACATTAATTTGTTCATCTTTGCCTGCTGGCTTTGACTTTTGCAACTCATGTCGCTTGAGAGAGACAAATTTTTTTTTCTGACCCTGTTGGCCAAAAAATGATTTTTTTGACCCCCTTTGAAAAGTATTTACCAAAATGACCCACTTTCATTTTTGGTGGTTTTTTTTGTCGTTTAGTGCCATTACCGCCATTTCAATTGGCGGTAATGGCCATTTTTTCAACAGGGGTGCAGAACTGCAAAGCAGGTGGCAGAAAGCAAGATTTTTTTATTATGATTGACCCATTACTGCCAATTGGGCCGGCGGTAATGGGGGGCCCCTATTTTTTTTTTCGTTTTTTATTCCCCCACCCCTATAAATACCCCACACTACCCCTTTCCTCCAAATTCACTCAAATTTTTTCTTACATTTTTCTCGCTTCAATTCCACATTATGTCTGACTCTGGTTCAGATACAATTTCTCCTGCTTCTCCTCCTCCTCCTCCCCCTTTAAGATTGGTCACTGTTAAATTTGATCAATATATACTGTCGTAATTTGGTAATAAAATAAAAAAAACCAAAAAAATAAAAAAATAAATATATTGATTTAAAAAAAATAATTACATCATTTAGACGATGCTATTTTTTTCTTCTAAACTAGTTACCCCAATGTAAATTATGACTTCCCATAGCACAAAATTTATTTTTTTGAGTTCGTACGGGTCGTTGGGGTTGCTGTTGGTCTTCCTCTTCCTCTTCCACTTCCTCGTCGTTTATTTCAGCTTCATTTGTTTCCAAATTCGCCTCATTTTGCACTTGTGGTGGGACAGAGTTTGTCCAAATATCATTTACAAAATCGTCGTCGTTAAACCCCGCAGCCAGTGTTTCTATGGGATTGGTTTGTGTTTGTGGCCATTGTGGGGTGTAGGTTGTTTCTGGATAATTTACAATGGTTGGAGGGGTTGGTAGGTTGAAAGAGGGGTATTCAGGGTAACTGTTGTGGGGTGTGTTTTGGGTTGGAATAAAGTCATCGATGGAATAGTTTGATGTTCGGGAGCTTTCTCCATGATGACTCTGTTGGGAGTAGCTTGGATATGGTATTGGGGAGTGTTGCGGGAACTGGTTTGTGGATTGTGGTGGGGATTGGTAGGTTTGGCTGTAGTTGTAGTCGATGGATTGGTTGAAGCTTGGGTCAAAGTAAGTGGGTGTAGGTGTAATGAATTGGTTAAAGGGTGGAGGGGTATCTGACCAGATGTTTGCATCTGGCACAAAGGAGGGGTCTGGTGGTGTTTGATAGGTTGCTGGTGCTGCGGGATATTCCGACGACAGTTGTTGTAAAATTCTGGAACATTCATCCATTGGGTTTCGCAACAGCGCTTCTATAGAAATCCACAAATGGTCTCTAAAAAAGGTCCAATACCATTAAAAATATTGACGGTTTGGATAAACCAAATGGTTATATTTAACTCCGTCAAGTGCTAATTGAAGATGATTGTTCCAATTTTGTATTTGAAACTAAAATTGATCTCCCCACGAGCCTTTTATTTTTTTATTCGCCAAAGATATAATGTGGAAATGTGTCATATCTTCTGGCTCGGCGGGTGGAAGTTGAGGTAAGCCAAATTGTAGTCTGACTCTATCTGTATGATGCCTTTCGACTATCTCGAAACAGATGAGATACGTGTTTGCAGACCATATCTGGCTTTCCTCTTCGTTGCTGTAATGGAAGTGGAGATAGGGCCTCCAGCAAAACTGTTTAAAAATAGGAATGTTAGTATTCTAATGTTGATTAAAAAGTAATCCCGACAATAATAAGTTAAGTTTCATACCTGATCGTATGTCATATTGTCGATTTTTGAACGTGTTGAAAGGAGATTATGCCGAGAATTTTCCATAAATTTACTCCCACGTTCTAGCCATCTAGTTAATATTATTAAAATTAGATAATTAATATACCTGATAAATGAATTTAAAAATTAATAAGAAATAATATATTTATTTAACTTACATAGTTGCCAAAGGAGGTTGTCTTTCAGCTTGTGGTGGGTTCTTTGGCACGGGAGATATGCATGACATTCTTGACCAAGCCCATGCCTGTAGGAGTATTGTGCACCCAGTTGTGTCACTAACGCCATTTATTGCGGCGTCACACATAGCTCTGTAAAGCGTGGCCAAACAAGCAGAACCCCAACTGTACTGTCCAATCTCCTGTGGTGATTTATTCAACAATGACAACCATTTTATATGTACAAGGTTGCCAGAAAAATTAGGCATTAAACGAGTGTCTATCAAGTATAAAACATATGCTCTAAACAGGTGCTGAACTGTGGGGGTACCTACTTCCCCATTACCTACAATATAAGATTCTAACCAATTTAATCTTATTTGCAGACCGTCACGTCTTTTTATTAGGCATTGCTCCTAAAATTTCTTCAACTAATTCCCATTTTACGATCGTAGGTCCGGTAACCGGTGCACCGTTAACCTTTAAACCAAGGAGCATATGAACGTCTTCTAACGTTATTGTACACTCGCCTGAAGGAAAAAGGAATGTGTGTGTCTCTGGCCTCCATCGTTCTAATAAAGCGGTTATTAGACGATTATCGACCCTGTGTTTATTAATCTTAGTAACCTCCCATAAACCAGCTACCTTTAACATATCGACAATGGACGACAGCACGGCAAATTCCACTATATGACAGCGATTCCAAATATAATGTTTTTCCTCGTCCTACAATAAAAAATTAACGAACGATTAATCATCCACATTTGAGAGTTTTAATCAATTTTGTGAACTATATACTGTGTGAAATAAATAAATTAACGAACTTAACGGAAAAAATTAACAGATAATATTAATAAAATAAACTTACATTTAGTGTTTCTGAAATATGACGAGATCTATGTTGGTTGCCTAGATGAAGGAATTGTTCCATCTTGAATTGGTTTTAAAACAACGACAACTTAGAAAAAATTATAGTGAACGAAAAATATGAAGGAAGTTGGAATGTTTTGTGTAAATCTTTAGAACGTAGAATCCTTCAATTTATACTGAAAAAATATATGAAAGAAGATGCATTCACCTATGTATTGTTCACTCACGGATTAAAGCATGTTTATACAGTGTGAATTTCTGCACCGTCCAAGTCCCATCTTGCATCATTCAAATCAACTGTAGCGCATGGCATGAAAGTCCATTACTGCCAAATGGACTGGCGGTAATGAATGGTCCAACGAAAAGCTTCCATGTGGCATTGTTCTTGCATGGCTTTTGTGGTTTCACATTTCAACCGTCCGCGTGTTCTTTTCCATTTGTTTTTAGCCTGCATTGTAACTGTAGAACCTGACCAAAAGTAACTCATTACCGCTAAATTATTTGGCTGTAATGAACTAGCCAATTGTAACACTCCACGTCTCATATTTGCTTGCCTATAAATGTATCGAATCGTAACAATTTATAACATGCAAATTGTGTTAACACACATAGAAAACAACTATTGCACACACACCAGAAAATGTATTTTTCATTGTTCATTACAATGGAAAAGTTTTAAGAAACCAGTTTGGTTCATTTTTTGAAAGTGAACAAAGAAAATGTTTTAACATGAGTATCAAAAGCACGTTTGATCACTTGAAAAAAATAATAGAGCAAAAGTTACACCTAAGTGATTCTCAGGTGATATCTAAAATTATTTACCGAGCATCACAAACCTTTGCTGCAGGTCATGTCTAGTACAACGACGTAGAAATTTTTGATAACGATGACGTTGCAGATATGTTTGTCAATTATAAATCTTTTCACGAGATTCCACAACCTTGTCAAACATCACAACCCCGTCAAGTACCACAGCACACTCAAACACCACCGTATGAATATGAACCGGCACAAAATCAATATGATTTTCAACCGTCGTCTTCACAAAATTTACCGTACACCCAACCTTTCTCACACACACAATACGAATATCAACCATTTTCGGCACAACCTTTCTCACAACCATATGACGAATATGAACCATTTTCATCACAACCATTCTCACAGACACAGTGTGAATTTGAACCGTCGTCTTCACAACCACCACCTCAAACGCAACCGCAACCGCAACCACAAACACAAACACCACTACCAGAAATCTTCCGTCAACAATTCCAAGACATTCCAGATAACATTCAAGAAGAAGTATGTAGTAGTGAAGGTGACGAAGATGAATCACTTCAGCATGAGGATGACGAAGAAGACGATGGGCATGAAGACATCTTCAACAACATTTTTCCTGGCGCACAAGCACAACCACCACAACCACCACAAGAGGCAGTACCGATGAAAACCGCTTATTGTCCACCGCTACATATGCGTAACGTTGATGTTGCTGCATATGATGCTATACCCACCGACGATCACTGGAATACGAATGTTGCCTTCGATGGGGCTATTGCGGAAGGAATGACGTTTCACACCAAAGAAGATTGTTTGCATGCCATCAAGTCATACCACATCAGACGTTCACCGGATTACCTTGTTATACACTCCGATCCAGGAAGATATGTTATTCAATGTACACACGAGACATGTCAATTTAAGTTGAGAGCGTCCTACAGGAAAAGGAGTGGCAAATGGAAAATTGGGACCATGATCGGTCCACACAACTGCACATCGTCTTCAATGTCACAAGATCACCGCAAGCTCAACTACAAAATTATAAGTGACAGCATCAAAACCCTTGTGCATGCAGATGCCTCCACAAAGCCGAAGTTGATCATTGCACATATAAGAGAAAAATTTAACTACACAACCACGTATAGAAAGGTGTGGAAGGCGAAGAATGCGGCAATCGAATCGATTTACGGGAATTGGGAGGAATCTTATAATGTTCTTCCGCAATGGCTGAACGTGATGAAGGAGACAATGCCAGGAACAGTCTTCGATTTGAAGACGCGAATTGCCGCGAACGGAGAGACACAATTTCATCGTCTATTCTGGGCCTTCTATCCATGCATCAATGGGTTTAAGTATTGTAAACCAGTTGTCCATGTCGACGGAACGTGGTTGTATGGCAAGTACAAGGGAACGTTGTTGCTTGCGATTGCGCAAGATGGTAACAATAAAACAATTCCAATCGCCTTTGCGCTTGTCGAAGGTGAGACAAAGGAGGGATGGAGTTTTTTCCTTAAAAATCGTAAAAGGCATGTCACACGAGAACTAGCCGTCTGCATGATCTCCGACAGACATGAATCGATTAAAAGCGCATTCAACGACCCACAGAATGGTTGGCAAGAAACTGGTTCAACTCATGCGTACTGCATCAGACACATCAAGCAAAACTTCATGAGGACAATCAAGGATGGAGATTTAAAGGATGTAGTAAATAATATGGGTATAAATCTTTTCTTACAAATTTTTTAATTAATGTTTTTATTAGCATCACTATCTGACTAAATTTTTTCCATCATATACATGATATGCCCTAAACATACCCATGTTTGATTACTACCGCGGTATAATCCAGGAGGCAAATCAGCGTGCGTTGGATTGGGTGGACAATATCCCAAAAGAAAAATGGACTCAAGCATATGACAGGGGTCGACGATGGGGCCACATGACAAGCAACATCGTTGAGTCATGGAACTCTGTGTTTATGGGAACTCGCAACCTACCTATTACACCTATAGTCCAATCAACATACTATAGGTTGGCATGTCTTTTTGCCGAAAGGGCTCAAAGTGCGTTTGCAAGGGTAGGTTCTGGAGATGTGTTCAGCGAATATTGCCAGAATGTGATGAAGGATGACATTGGTAAGTCCAACACCCATAAAGTCGAACAGTTTGACCGAGAGAGGTATACCTTCTCTGTCTGTGAGACAATCAACTACAGGGAGGGAAGGCCAATGGGAACTTTCAAGGTGGACCTCCAAGAAGGGTGGTGTGATTGTGGGAAATATCAAGCTTTGCATTTTCCTTGTTCCCATGTCATAGTCGCGTGTTCTTCATTTCACTATGACTACACAACCCTTATTCCAGATGTGTTCAAAAACAAGAGTGTTTATGCCATTTACAACACATCATTTAAGGTTGTCCACGAACGGTCCCAAACTTTGCCATAATCCAGACATGCGAAGACTAAAGAAAGGTCGACCCAATAGTACTCGCATTAGGACTGAAATGGACGAGGAGGTGGAAGAAAGAAGACCGACACCGAGACTGTGTGGGTTGTGTCGGCATTCCGAACATATTAGGAGAAATTGTCCGATCCTAAATAACCAGTAGTTAATTTCATTATCAATTATGTGTTCAACAAAGCTTTTATAATTATTTGTTACTTTTTTTTAATCTTTAATCAAATTTCGTCGTTGGTAACACGTAAAATGCACTAATAATTTTACTCGATTTACACATGTTTTAACCTTCATGTTTTAGTTTTTTTGCAATATTATGCTGGTATTGTGCGTCTATTTCAGGTATCTCTTGATTAAAAGCCCCTACGAGTCAAAATGATGAAAAAACGGTGAAAAAGGAAGAAAAGTCAAAGTCATCGGAAAGTCACCAACCATGACGGGCTGCCCGTCACCACCTATCAGTCGTTTAAAAAATATTGACGTTCATGTATTATGATTTTAATGTTTATTTTAATTACGTTAATTAAATAATATAATAGACGAGATAAGACAAACGCAAAAATATAATAATTAATCAAAACACTACTCAAACCAAATTACATGAACTTAAAAAAGAAAACAAACAACATTAAAACAATTGATTCTCCACTTATCGACTATTTTGACTTAACGTCAAGATACCATGGACCTTGTGCATTTTCTTCAGACGAAAACATATCTTGAACATCAGCATCATTCTTCAGAAGTTTGTATTCATAATAATAATTAAAGTCTTTCTGCTATCCAAAATCGATAAACCGCTCTCCGTAATAAATCTCACTGACTTTTCGAAAAGGCTCATTAGCTAGACGAAAAATATTGAAATTCCTGGAAGGACCTGGTTCTGAACCGTAAAACAGAGTAAGCAAACAGCAGTTCAGAAGCAGAAATATAAGGACAGAAAATAAAGAACACAGTTATTTGTTAACCCAGTTCGGTGCAAACATCACCTACATCTGGAGGATACCAATCCAGGAAGGAAATCCACTAAGTAGTATTAATTCTAAGACTCAAGACACAGCCCCTGTTTTTCCAGCCTTATCACTTAATCACTACCCATATAGACTTCTACCTAGGAACTCCTAGATATAAGAACCCACTTACTTCCCAATCAAGTAATCACAGCCCAGTGATTATCAGACACTTAAACAAAACAAATAATTGAAGACACTCTTCAAAACATCAAAGACATCACTTGTGCTTAAAAGCTTTAAGTGAATTACAACTCAAAACACACTAAACCAACTCTAACAGATGAGTGGTGTACAAAACAAAGCCTAAACCTTATAGACTCAAAAACACAAAGACTCTTTTAATGTTAACTTCTGGTTTTTCAGTCAAGTCTTCAATAGCAACGTCCTCATTAAATAGTTTCAACAACAACCATAATTCTGAACCTAATCTTCAAAGATATAATCCCAGAATTCTTTAGAAGCAAATAGAAGCTCACATATTATTCACAAATATATTTTCCAAAGATTTCCTTGAAAATATATTCACAAATAATTGAACCAAATCTTCATAACATATCTTGCGCAAAAAAAACTTCCTTCTAGAAACGAAGCTTGGATAAATCTTCAATTGAATCTTCAACAGATTATGTGAGAGAATTAACAGCTTGAAGACACAAATTCTGAACGCAGAAACCAGCTTCTGAAATGCTTCTGAAATGCAGCTTCTGAAGATTCAGTTTCTGATTGGCAAATTTCAGCTTCTGAAGCAAATTGCTTGTCTATTTGATTTTAACAAACATGAAGCCAACAACCAAATATCCAACAAATATGATTGAGATAATTTTTCAACTCCACTAAAGTCATACATGGAGTTACTACCATTTCAAAAGGTCGTATATATTGATCAAATTTAATAGTGACCAATCTTAAAGGGGAAGGAGGAGGAGGAGAACCAGGAGAAATTGTATCTGAACCAGAGTCAGACATAATATGGAAGTAGTGAGAAAAATGTATTAAAAAATTTGAGTTAATTTGGATGAAAGGGGTGGTGTGGGGTATTTATAGAGGTGAGAATAAATAAAACGAAAAAAAAAGGAAAAGCCATTACCGCCGGCCCAATTGGCGGTAATGGGCTAAAATAATTATAAAAAAAAAGCCTAGCCTGCACACCTACAACTAGGCCTGCGCCCCCCCTTTGAAAAAATGGCCATTACCGCCAATTGAAATGGCGATAATGGCACTAAACGACAAAAAAAACTACCAAAAATGAAAGTGAGTCATTTTGGTAAATATTTTTCAAAGAGGGTCAAAAAAATCATTTTTTCGGCCAATAGGGTTAGAAAAAAAAAATCGAGAGAGACTTCCTGCTGAAACACGAAGTACCTTGGTTCCTTTTCCAACATCTCCACAATGGATGTAGTCACCTTGACTTGCTTGAATAGTTCAATTAAGAGCTCTCATTTTTGTTCTTCACTCCTTTTGTCGATTATTATCGCTTGTGCGCGTCTTTGGTTGTTTCCATGATTACCTATTTCACACAATAATAGCAAGTTTGAGAAAAATTTCTAGGGAATATTTAGATAAGGTTGCGCTTAATTAAAAAGAAGTTTTAGATTAACTACGATTCCAATGTGATTAATTACTAGACTCGACCGACTCTTATGACCTAATTTTATTACTACTACTTAATGCAATGATGACTCTCTAAACTGACTGTTAATGTTATTACTTATTACTATGACTTAATGTTGTTATTACTAAATGCTAATCCTAATCCTTAATGATAACTAATCCTAATTATTAACGACTTCCTAAAACTTAACTAAATCACCTAAATTTGACTTAGACTCGATCTAATGATTGTAGTTATTATAACGACCGTTATTATTACTACTACTCTCTAAATTAATGACTACTTATTATTACCTAAAAATTACTACTCTAAAAACGAAAAAGAGAAAGAAAAATAAAAGGTTGGTTCCTAAAATGAAAAGAAAAATAGTTAGTTCTAAAAAGAAAAAGATAAAATATACACGAAAAATAATAAAAATAAACTACGCTAAAAAGAAAAAGACTACGGTTAGTAATAATTAAAGAAAAATAAACTACCTAAGAATAATCAAACTAGACCCCTAATAATGACTCAATAAGGACTTATTTTTTTAGGTATTTTTAGAAAATTTAAACAAATAAATAAAAGACAGAAAAATAAAATGCGAAAATTTAAATCAAAGTTAAGAATAAGTAATTTAAATTGCTTAGTCAAAAATATCAACAATCCCCGGCAGCAGCACCAAAAACTTGATAATTGGATTTAGGTAAGTGTACCAAATCATTTACCAAGTAATAAAGTGTAAGTAGAGTATCGTTTCCACATGGATTGTTGTTCCAACTAGACAATTCACGTTACTTATTTGGAAACAAGAAAATAAATAAACACAATAAACATATAAGACAAAGGGGTTTTGCAATTTAGTCTGTTTGCAGCACATTAAGAGTTTATCAATTAACTTGATATTTGAATACATAAACCCTATCTCGTCTACCTTACCAATGATTAAAAGAGAATATAGTTACTGGGCTGATTTAAGTCACGAAGTCACTCTATTTCGCTAATTACCATACTCGTTATCTTAGTTACTTTTGGATTCGGGCATGTATGCACCAATATTAGGTAAGTCACCTTCCTAAGTATTGTTATCTCAAGGTGGTTCGCTTCAGAGGAGAGAAACTTACGCACGACAGTAAAATTAAATAGGATTCAAAAAATAATTGAATAAAAACTTTAAATTAAATTAAATATCCAACAAGCATAATAGAGGTTCATCTTAGAACCCTAGCCTGAAAAGATTTAGTTACTCATGGTAAGTAAAGACAAATTATAAAAGAAATAAACCATACCCTAGAGACTTAGAGGGAGGAGAGAAACTCCTCCCTTTAAGCTGCTAGTGCTTGCCTTCCTCTTGAACCGCTTTGTTCTGAATGAGAAATTATAAATGAGAGGAGTGATATCGATAGGAAGAGTTTCCACCATAAGTTGTGCTTAAAAACTAGGCTTTTTCCACTTAAAAGTAGCAAAAAGCAGTTCTGGCCCGCAGCTCACACACTTGGGGCGCATGGCTGGGCGCCCAAGCGTATTTTTCTCACACTTGAGGCGCCCAAATGTATTTTTTTTCCCACTTGAGGCGCCTATCCCACACTTGGGGCGCATGGCCATGCTCTTGAAGCGTGGCTCATGCATCGGGCACCCAAGTGTATTTTCCTGCACGTAAATGCCTGTTTCTTCGTCTTTTTAGGTGTTTGCTTCCATATAAGATGTCTTGGGACTTGGAAACATAATTCCTCACTTTGAGCGCATGGTCTTCCCAAAGTCTTCAAAAGTCTTCAACTATCTTGCTTTGCTGATTTGCATTATTTCTTCGTGATTTACATCAAATCACCCTAGAATTGCTATGTGTCGGGAAAAGTAGAATTACATGACTCAAATATAAAAAACATTACAAATGTCCCAAAATCATAGGCAATTGCTCTAATACTCCTCTATTATGGATGAATAACCTACTAAAAATGACTAAAAAACATGCTAAGAATAACATAAGATGACTTGACATCAACGACGCTATGCATTTGACGCACGTCTAACCTTAGGTACAATGGTTGCAAATCGACAGCTGGAGGGGATAAAACCCCACGAACTCATCACTTAAATGAGATACATTTAACCAATCCCCGAATAATGCTTAGCTATTATTTAATTCCAACAAATGAATATAGGGGATTCGAAGAATTTTAATCACCGCTAACATTCTACAATCAAAACATGTTACTTCTAAACTATCGCTCTGAGAAAACAGATCAAATTGCACAAACTCCCCCCATTTACTTTATTTATATGTTTTATTTATTGTTTTATGTTCTTAAATAAGTAACGCGAATTCCCTGAGGATAAAATACTCTCCTTATCACTTTATTACTTGCTAAACAATTTGGTACACTTGCCAAAATCCGACCATCAGCGGGCAGTGATTGAATAGAAATAAAGGTGACGGTTTACTACGTCAATTTGTGTATAGTTTGAAAAAGGTTGCTCGGCTTCTAGGAAAGGATTGAAAAGAGGTTCTCAAGGTTTTCAAGAGGAATGTCAGAAAACTTCGGGGGCTTTGGAAGGTAAAAAGGTGAACATTGTTGATAGTAAGGGCTCTCAATCAGTTGATAAGTCTAATAGATTTAAATTTCATGGGGATAAGTCTAATATGTTTAATGTGTTGTGATGGACAAAATTGGAAAGTGCACCAAATCGTAACAAATAATAAAGTAGTAAGTTTATCTTTCTCCACAAGGATTGTCGTTCAACTTAGTAATTAATAAAACTTATTTTAAAGAGTGAAAGTGAAGTAAATTGAATAGAGTTGTAGGGTTGAATTACCCTACCAAATGCAAGATTAGGTTTGTGATTCAGTTAATTAACGGTGATTAGGGAATCGTTTGAATCCCCCTTCGTCTTTCTTGGAATTAAACTTTAAGAAATAAATAGTTATGTGTGCTACTTATGATTTACTGAAATAAGCGGATGAATCTCACATGAAGCTTCTCACAACAACTATGTGTTGCATCAAACTAGATTGTGTACGGCAGCTGTCCAAAGAAGGGAGTATTTAAACGACCGAAATTCAAACCTTAACTTCCTAACATCTATAAGAAGTGGTAATTAGAAAAGCCAATGGAACTGAATGATTTTGGGTTGTCAGTGTCTACTGATAAGTGCCTAAAAGTTGTTATCTTTTGATACAATTTAGGGCACTTATGATTACTTGTTGTACAAGTTACCTTAGGATTAGAGCATATTTGTGTTAAAAATGCAATATTTGTGATCCTAATCCTTACCCCATGTGATTATGCAGGAAATACATGCTTGGACCTGATTGATGCAAGGAAATGAAGCTTTTCTTGATGCCATCGCGACAAGCGCAGAAGCCATCGCTAGTAGCGAGGATAGGCAGGGATTTCCAGGTTTTCATCGCTTGAAGCGCAGCTTCCATCGCTAGAAGCGAGCTTAGGCAGGGATTATCAAGAGTTCATCGCTTGAAGCGATGAACTGGACGCTTGAAGCGAGCCTAGGCAGGGAATTTCAAAGATCCATCGCTTGTAGCGACAGACCTTGTCGCTACAGCGACCAGAGGGCGGTTTAATGCTGATGGATGACGTGGAGCTCTTGGATCGGCCAGTTGACTTCCTCGCTACAAGCGACAGGCTGGTCGCTTGTAGCGAGCGTGCATTTTCTCAGCATATATATGTATTTTGAAGCTCATTTTTTGGGATAGATAGTTTTTTATCAGATTTTATATTTTCCAGAGCTCAAAATACTTGTTTTCTAAGAGAGAGAATAGGCATAGAAGGAGGTAAACTTCAAATAGCAAAGTGATTTGGATTGAAGAATACATTAAGAAGCTTTGAGACATCAAGCCTTAATATATCTTCATCTTCCTTTCTTGTTTTGCAATAGTTGTCATGATAATGATCAACTAATCTCCTTTGTTGGGATTAATAGGTAATCAATCATTCCATGTTGTAAACTTTTGATTATTAAATATATGATTCTAGCATTTTTATATACCATTGAATTTCTTCTTGCTTTTCACTCTTATATTTGATTTAAATGTTGTTGAAAAAGACTTTTGAATCTAGGTTTAGAATGATTTTCTATCAAGATAAGAAATTCTAGAAATGGGATTTGGTTTTGATAATTACATTATAGTATTGGATCGTAAAGCTTTTGAATCGTTTAATAGATTGAGAAATCATCGATTAAACGATACAATCGATCTCACGACGTCATTTGGGAAATCAATGACGTTGTTGAGCAATACGTAATAATGTCATATATAAGAAAAAGCTAGAATCCGTATTTATAATCAATCGAATATAAACGATGTTTGATTGATGAACGTTAATCCGAACACCTTTTATGTCCTATTACTCTACTATTTATTTATTAAGTTTTTAAATGATGAGTAACGTAGTATTGAAAAAGGTTAAACCCTAACTTAAGACGATAATCGACGTTGAACGGTTTATGATATCACGTTAATCCCTGTGGAACGATATAAAAACGATACTTGCTTTTGACTAACATCAAAATGGCGCCGCTGCCGGGGATTAAAGTTATGATATTATAATCATTGCAACTTTAATTATGGTTTTAAGCAATTTTGCACAAAATTCTTTTATGTATATAACTATTATTCCTTATCCATCTTGTTTGCTAATTCTTTTTGGTCAGATTGTTGATATCGTATATGCGAGGACAAGTATCGGAGGACCAACTTCTTTTTGATTCCGAGATAGAGAGAACAGCTCGTAGAAACAATAGCAAGAATCGGAAAAATAAGCAACAAGCTAAGAAAAGGCAACAAGAGGAAGCTTCTGTTTCTAGTCATTCATCTAGTCCAAATCCAAGCCAACCAATGGCTGCATCAGGAGATGGTTCATCAAGTTCAGGCGGTCGTGGGATGCCATGTCATAATAGCCCACGCCGTTTGGCACAATTGGGGAAAACGCCGCGGACTACCAAGCAAACCGAGATGAAGACGGGGATCTTACAAATACTTTATGCTAATCCCTTCTCAGGATTAGACCATGAAGACCCTTTCCAACATCTCACAAAATTTTACGAGATTGCGGGTACCCTTGGTGAGACAGAAAACAACGAGGATGCTATTTTTATGAGGATGTTTCCTCATTCATTGATTGGCAAAGCTAAGGAGTGGTATTTGGACCAGCCACCGACGGTGATGACGAATTGGAACACGCTTGAGGAGGAATTCCTTGAGAGGTTCTTCCCTCAGAATCGTTTCATGGAGGCGAAGACAACTATTGCTGTGTTCTCACAAGGTACTAGTGAGACGTTATGTGAAGCGTGGGAGCGTTTCAAGTCAATGCTCAGAAGATGTCCTAATCATGGATTTGATGACTTAACACAAATTCATCTATTCCGGAACGGGATGCAACAACAATCCAAGCTATTGCTTGATGCTGCTGCTGGTGGTTCTTTGATGGCCAAGAGCGCCGAGGATGCTGTTGCTATTATAGAGAGAATGGCATTGAATGATCACCAGGCTCATCATAACCGAAGCCAAAGCCAAAGGAAGGCGGGAATCCTAGACTTGGGGACAAACGATGCAATCCTTGCTCAGAACAAATTGCTCACGCAACAAGTGGAAGAGTTGACAAAAAAGATGGCCAACCTTCCTCAACAAATGAAGGATATCCAGAACGAACAAAGAAGACAACACCAAGTCGCATCATGCGAGCTTTGTTCGGGAGACCACCCAACCGGATTTTGTCCGCCACCTACAGAAGAGGTAAGCTATGTTGGAAATCAACCAAGGCCTCAACAGTTTCAAAACCAATACCAAAGCCATCCAAACAACTTCCCAAGAGGGAATAATCCGAACTATGGCCAAGGTTGGAAGCAAGAAGCTGGGCAACATAACCGACAACCTTACCAAAACTATAACCAATATCAACCTCCACAACAAAACCGCAACCAATCCACCGATGAAACCCTCAATCAATTCATGCAGATGTCAATGGCTAACCAAAAGAACACTGATGCATCCATCAAAAATCTGGAGACGCAAGTGGGCCAGTTGGCACAACAACTATCTCAAGCTACTCAACAAGGCGGAACCTTTACCGCCAACACACAAACCAACCCAAAGGATCATGCATCATCATCAAAATGACAATTAAGTCATTTTGATGAGGAAGTCCTTGCATCAAGAGACAACGAAAATTGCAAGGCAATTGCTACTCGGAGCGGGAAGGTCATTGGTAAAGGTATAGGGGACAACCTTGAAGTAGAGAGAAGGATTGTTGAGAATGAGGAGAAGGATGATGATGAAGGACATGAGGAGGAAACAGGAGATGTACATAGAGAGGAAGAAGTTGAAAAAAATAATAAGGATGTAGTTGAAAATGAGAACATAGTGTGGAAGAAGGATGTGGTGAAGGAGAAGGGCAAGAAGCAAGAAGTAGTGAAGAATGCGCCGACCCCACATCTACCTTACCCAACTACACCAGCCAAAAAAGAGAAAGAAAGACAGTTTGCTAGGTTCCTTGATTGTAGTTTGCAAACAGATTGTGAAGAGAAAGTTTCACCGGAATCAGGATATGCCTCCCTCGATCCCAAGGTATCCACCACAAACGAAATTGGATTTGTCGGAGAACTGTGAAAACGGAGAACAACAAACACGAACCAATTCTTCCATCGGAATCGAAATCGATGATTGATTCGTCATGTAACTTGAGAAACTGAAGCTGATTGTTGATGGCGGAAACAAGATGTTCAGACTGTTTTCCGACGAACAACCACGAGGCGAAAGGCCTCACGGCGGCGACGCCGTAAACAGAGCTACACAATCTCACCGGTAATGTAATGACGAGAACTTCCGGTGCTTCAGAAACTACGAATTCAGAGTCGCAATTCTTCAATTCAGGTTCAAGAATTTGCAATTTCTCATCTTGCAAATCGGCGAACACAGAATCATCGTTATTCACGATGTTGCAGCAAGAATCGATGATAACACAATAAATCTCACCAATCTTGATGGGGAATCCATCGAATTTTGGTTCGATTGAAGGACTAGAAACCGGTTGAATTGGAGACTCGAAACTACCAAAAACGAAGTGAACATCAGAAGTTGAAGATTCCAAAGGTTGTGCAGAAACTGTAAGAACCCCATCATCACCTTCGGAATCTTCATCTTCATTTTCATCGTATGCTGAATCGGTAGCGGAAGCATCATCATCTTCCTCCCTAGGGTATCGCTCTGATACCATCTTAGAAATCGTGGTTGGGCCTAACACAACCCCACAAACCGGCTTGTGAGGTGCGGATTGCCCCCACTTATAAACATCCGATGTGGGACTCTTAACATGTACAATACATTCTACCAAGTTTTTTTTTATATGTACAATGGATGCTTCATTGACAGATTATACCAATTTTAATTTACTTCATTATTCTCACGATTAAATATATTTGAAGTGTTCCTTCATAAAATGCAAATCGAATACAAATTTTAATATGAAGATCAATGATTTGAACTGATTGAAAATAATAATACTTCTTCCATTGCCTGCACAGACAATTATAGTTCAAAAGATTGAACTATCATTCTCCACCATAAACAGTATAATCACTTAAAGTTAAACAACTGCAATAATTTTCACATTGTCTTCACCGGTAATCATAGTTGAAAATAACTATCATACTACACCGTAAAAAATATATTTTACTTGAAGTTAAACCATTCCAAAAAATTTCACATTATTAAAAATCAGACTGAAAACTCATAATGTAACTTCCATATTGACATGTTGCTCTTCAACCACCGACATAATTTCATAGCACACCTTGCATCAATCTTAATCAATGCTCATGTATTAATCATCACCTTGAGTAATCTTTATTGTATCACCACATTCTTGACTTAAAAATTCCACAAGACAAAATTGATTATTCCATCAATTTGTTTATAGCCTTAACATCACATACCATACTAAAAATGTCTATCCCTAAACCAAACCAAAAGCTCTGATACCAGTTGTTGGGGAGTCCATGGAACCATTGGGAGCAATAATTGATCGATGCTCTAGGACCACAAGAGAGGAAAAACCACATCTCTCTTACATATCCAACATTTTACTCATACATAAGATGACTAAAACCACTCCCACTTGAACCCAACATATTGAAAGTATCTGGTTTTTTGTTGATTCTAATCTTTTGGTACATTTTCAAGATACAATATTCTAGTTTGAGTTCTGAGGTACGAAAATCAAATCCACCATCTTTCACAATTTTTACATTTTTGAGCTTTGTTTTTATGTGTGTAATTGTTTTTTTTTCCTTTAAGAAGTCAAACCAGTCTACCGAAATTGGTACCAAGAAGAATCAGCATGAGATCTTGAGAGGAGCACACTTCAATATCACAGGGCAATACCACAAGACCAATCCAAGTTGATTTTATGTGTGTTATTGTTGGCTATGAGGGAGAGTTGCAATGAGTTGGATCATCACATTGTGGTAAAAGCAACCACACTAGTCTATGGATTTATCGATCATCTCACTTATATGTTGTTCAACCTTAACTCTTCCATCTAATACGGGACTTTAGCTCATACTTGACACATTACAACAATTATCCTACATTACAATTTAGGTTGCAAATAATTTACACTTTTATCTACTTGTAGACTTGGTTACAACAATTATCCTACATTACAATTTAGGTTGGAAATAATTTACACTTTTATCTACTTGTAGACTTGGCTAGCATCCAAACTTGGAGCTGCTACTCCTTTGTCATTGAACTGTTGGTTGTCTCATATATTAACTGTTTTTCATGGCACTCATGTATGAGTGTTTTCTTTAGTGTGTGCTTGATATTATTCCTAAGTTTGTGTGCAGATTTTTCCAAAACTCCTGGTAAGTAGTATCATACATGTCTTGAATCAAAGATGTTTTAACTTAGTGGTAAGAGTTTGACTTTTTAAATGATGAAGTTCACATCCTCTCAAAGACAAAAACATTTATGAAATAGTTTTTGATGTACGTTAACTAATGATAATTTTATCATTCCATTTAAAAAAAAAATATCAAACATGTCTTATAGATGCATCTATAATTGCTTAAACTACCTTTTAGTTCTACTTTTGTATTTGATGTATTGCCTAATTTTATGTTGCATAAATGAGACAAGTCTTGTATCATAAAAAAACCTAGTTTCAACTATTGAATCAATAAATCTTATTATTAAATTAAATGATATATGATATGACTTATTGATTCAATGATAAAAAAGACACTTTTAAATGATACAAGACATTTTTATTTGTACATGTTAGACAAAAATATTGGTTTAAATTTTCAACAAAATTATCATTGAAACTTTTTATGTCGGCCACAAAATCAGATAGTGAATCATCTTTATCAAAGAACATGTGAGATGTACGTATTGTAAGAACCACTATTGTTATTGTACATCTAAACCTTAATGATTCAAATTGTCTATTTTCTGTTGTACAACAATACAATTGGACACTTCGACTGTTCAAGTACGTAATAATTAGCGTCATGGAGCCCATAAATGTGGTTCATGTTGCTGAAAAAAAGAGAGAAAAAAACGTGTTGTAATACTTGGTGCTTCTCTTGTAAGAAATTGTTTTAAAATCAAAACTTATTGTGATTTCATACCTATATTCATAATTTATCAACAAAATATGGGACATTTGCAAACGCTCTTATAAAAATTTTGCATAGAAAATTGCAAATCCTTTCAACTACGATTGCAATTTTAATTATGAGAAAATTGTAAACCTGATCGACTACAAATTTTGGTGGATTCTAGGGTGAGGGTTCAACTAAGTCCCTCACCGGTGTACCACTAATTTTGACTTTTAGATTAAAAAGACTCACATGATTTTCCTATTTATTACCGCACTGGATATTATGTTCCGCTCTCTCTTCTCCACCAAACTTCATACCTCTCTCACCGGTGTTTATGGTTACATTTTCTGCAAATAAAAATGGGCTTTTTTTCTTTCTCTAAAACGTTTTTTTTCCTCACTGTTTGCAAGTTAAGATTTACTTAACCAGTTGAATTAAAGAAAACCAATAAGAAGAACTTAAGAAGGTTCATAATATAGAAAGGAAATTAGAATAGTGTTTGACATCTTAGGGGCCATGATTCACTCATGGATTAATTGTTTGATTTATCATTTATTATGATTCAATTTTTTTTTTATGTTGAATCACTCGTGGATTTGATGATAAATATCAAATTATATTGTCATAAAAAATATGGAAATAATGAAAATATTCTTGAATCTTAGCCATTTTATTTGAATCTGAACAATATCCTTGGTTTGTGGTAGTTACTGCCGTGGCTGGATTTTGGATTGAAGGATGTGGATCTGAAAAAATTGGGAGAGATAAGAGGGGAGAGAGAAGTTGGGGAAATGGATTGTGTGAGGAAGGATGTACGTGTTCTTATTTTCTTTTCTATTTCATCTAGACCTTTAAATATATTTTGATGGTATACAAAAGTGGTCCACCGGTGAACCACTTAATTGGTGGTTCACCCTAGACATCACCACAAATTTTACAAGGAAAAATTAAAATTATCTTATGGCACATAATTACTCAAACTCCCAAAATAGACCAGCACACCTAAATATTAGAGTTGTTGTGGTGAAAAGAACTCAAATAAACTTTATATTTATAATAACACACTCTAATTTTTTTTTTCTTTACACGGTTCGATGTGAAACTTGAATAAATAAACGTTTTGACACGATATATTGTACATTTGTACCTTACACATAAAACTCAATTGTCTATTTTCTATTGAAAATTGCTCTTCCCACAAACAAAAATGTTCACTCCCAAAAAAATGACCAAAATACCCATGTGTGACTTAAGTCACGCTCGGTACATACCAGGTTAACTTGCGTTGTGTTACTGTTGTGTAAACCAGTAGGAAGATGCTTAACTCCATTGTTGTTGAAAACCTACTTTCCAAATGATCCCACCTGTAACCTAAGCCCCATTATAACCCAAAGAAGTCCTCAAAAGTGTGTACATAATATTGACTTTGATTGATGCTTAGAAATTTTTCAAGTTTTGGTAATATAGCAGTTCTGCATGTTGACTGTGTGAACTTTGTAAATTTTCATTACTATTGCGTGAAGTTGTGGAATGGGAGTATTACCAAGCAAGTTAGCTAATCAATTGCTAACTAAGGAGATGAACTTTTGACATGACCATTGGTGAAGTAAGTGTTATTTTACTGTTATTGTTCATTTTAAGTTGGTTCCTTGAGGACAAGTAACGATGCAAGTTTGGGGTTGTGATGACATTTTGTCATCTTTGTTTTTGTTAGTTGTTTTCTTGACATTTTAGGATGAGTCCAAAGCTATAATGGTCGCTGAAGCTAAAAAAATAGAGGAAAATAAGGCATTTGAAGAAAGAGAAAATCGGGCGCCGATTTGAAGACTTTTTCAGGGCTGTCAGTTCGTAATTTTTCGGGCGCCGATTTGTGTACCTCGGGCGCCGATTTTGTTGGCGCGTCTGAGCTTCATTTGAATTTTCATGATTTCGGGCCACGATTTACGTGGATCGGGGGACGATTTGTGCTATGTCTATATAAGGCAAACGTGTTTCCGATGTAAGGGTTCGAAATTTTAGAGAAGAAAAGGCATAATTTGGATCTGAAGAGCTGGAGAATAGGTGGGAGACCATCAAAACTCATAGTCAGTCATCCATTCCATGTAATGAATCTTTCTTTTGAATTTGTTGTTCATACTTTAGCTATGAGTAACTAATTCTATTGTGGTTGAGCCTTAGATGAATCTGATGTAATTGTATGGCTTCATGAATTGTATGAACTCCCTGGATTATCAATGAAAACCTAGTTTTATTCATATTTCCTTTTGCTTAATGCTTTTTATGTGTTTCTGATTGACTATTAGCACTAGTTGTGCTGAATATATAAATCGATTGTGGACCTTGAATGACCAATAGCCATGACTTTTGAATCTGATCTAGGAAATATGTTTAATCTGATTAACTAAGCTAGAGATAGAAAATTGTTAGGTTATGACCATAAGATTAACGGACTTTGTAAAACCTCCAACGAAACCTCTTTCACTTAAGAGATTAAGGGATAATTACCTTAGGAGAGGGTTCTAGACCAAGAGATTGGGTAGAACCATTTTGTTGATCTATCGTAAAAATGGGTAGACATTGTTAGGAGAGGGGTGCAATACATCGTACAATAACATTAGAGGATTCGAAAGGCTTAACCATCTTTCTCATAAATTTCTAAATCAATTTACTTGTTACCGATCAAAACTGTTCAGATTGTTCAAACAAACCTAATTTGCCTTGTGTAACCCCCCTATTTACACATCCTAAATACTAATATTGTTGCTAAATTGAAGTTACGATAGTCCCTATGGAAACAAATTTATTTATTACTCCGATATAAATTAGTACACTTGCTAATTTTGTATCAGCGCACTTCAAGAACAGGTATACGAGGAAGTTGAATACCGACTATAATGTTGCTGCACCACTTGTATCTAGATGGAGACCGCCCAAGGGCCATACTAATGCTACACACTATCGTGGCCTCATTGATCTGATGGTCAATGCTGATGTGACCTGGAGGTCGTACAAGGACGGGCGGGACATCATGCCATTCTAGGACATTTGCTGGTACTCCAGTTCGATCATGGTCGGTAGTCAGATTATGTGTCTTCACTTGCAAGAGCGGGTTCTCAGGCAGTACGGACATGTGCAGACCATCCCCAGATCTCCTACTGATGTCCAGGCTCTTCAGGTTGCGGCGGTTATTGTGGCCTTTCAGGACTTTCTGCTCCATGTCCTTCCACAGGCACTTCAGGGTGAGCCGGCACCAGAGGCTAAACCATGGAAGTATCAGAAGGGGTACATGAGATGGTTCTACAAGGTATCTCATCCCATCATTACTGACCTTGATGTCGTTGTTGGGGACGCGCCTCCTGTCCCTCCTTACGAGGAGGTTATTGTTGAGCAGCAGTATGCCAGACAGGTTCCCGACCCACTGCAGATCATTGAGAACATCAAACGCGGAGTGGACAGTGCCTTCACTTATCATGATGTGTTTCAGAATCCAACCGTCTTCGGTATTTTTCAGGGCATCCAGTCATAGTATCATATCTTGCACGAGCAAGGGGTTCCCCGAATGAGGACTGGGAGCCATAGTCCAGCGGAGTATGGTGTTGTGACTGATGTACTTTTGTATATTTTTAGTTTTTTGTTATGACATGAATGTATTATATTTACACTCGCGCCTTTGCGTATTTTTATGACATTTTGGTACATTTATGGTTTTATATTTGTGAATTATAAATTTGATTGAATTTGAGTATTTTAAGTTTGAATGAATTATTGATTGAATGGATGAAAAATGGATGAAAATGGAATAATGAATGCATGAATGAAGGAATAGATGAATGAAAACAGGGAGAATTGGGTATTCTGCCTGTTTTGTTTGCTAACACAAACAGAGCGTGACTTAAGTCACGCTGGCGTATAACCTGCATGACTTAACTCACACAGGGATATAATCTGCTTGACTTAAGTCACGCTGGTGTATAACCTGCATGACTTAAGTCACGCTCGGTAGATGTCAGCTTGACTTAAGTTATGTTGCAGTCTTTCATAACCCATGCAGAACCTCACTTCTCCATTTCACTTCTCAAATCTCTACAAAATCTCTCAAATCATGCAACCTCAAATTTCTTCAACTTCAAATCACCCACCACTACAACAACAAGTAAGTTTTCATAATCAAGTACCATTGTCATTTTATGTTTATATGTTACAATTTTCCTCTTAAATTAGAAATATATTAGTTTTAGGGTTTGTTTAAATTTTGATTTTTTTTGGCAAGAAATGATACAATGTTTACATGTAAATGAGTTCTGTTGCTTAAATGTTTAGATGTTTGCATGTTTATGTTGTAGTTTTTAGTTTTAGGGTTTATGTATAATTTGCACTCAAAGTGTTTAATGAAATGTTTGAATGAGTTTTTCATTGATTGTTTTTAATTTCTTATGGTGTAGATCTGAAACAATGGCTCAAGTATACGCTCAAGTATCCTTCAACGGTGGAAACCCTCATTTTTTTCAAGGTTTGTGACGATATCACGTTAAAAGAATTGAAGGATCAACTTTATGAAATCAACCAACTACTCAACCACGGAGACACGAGGAGGGTGAAATACGTTTGGTATGAACGTCCATTGTTCGACTCAGAGGGGAATTTGACGTTCACTCGGCCGGAGTTAACGAACAATGACGACGTGAGGACTATGTTCTCGATAATTGCTCATCACATCATGATCCCCATCAAGATAGATGCTACATTGCTGAGGTCGCCTGAAAATATTCTCAAGAGTTTGATTCGGCCGGATGAAGATGTTTAGGTAGTATTATTATGTTGTCATTAGTTTGTTGGATTTTAGTTTAATTTTTGTTAGTTTGCTGAAGATGTTGACATTGAAGTGTCTTATACTTAGCGTAAAGGTTTGCAAGTCTCTTTGGAAACTCAAAAGAATGAAGAGAACACAACATGTATTCTGCCGAATCAACTATATAGGTTCTCACATCGAATTCCTTCATATAAGATGAGTGTGACAAAATGGAATGCAGTTTTAAGATGTTGTTTTCTGCTTGATCATGCTCCTCTGTCAATTGAAACTTGTCAGTTGGCAGGGCAGTAGGAATAAGTTCAAAAGAATATATTGGAATACATTCCTTTTTGTCATGACTCATCCTATATGAAGGGATTCGATGTGATAACTTATATAGTTGATTCGGTAGAATAGATGTGTTGTGTTCTCTTCATTTTTTTTGAGTTTTCAAAGATACTTGCAAATTTTTACACTTAGTATAAAACACTTCAATGCCAACATATTCGGCAAACTTTCATGAATTTAATTTTAATCCAACATCATGATGATACAACATCCTTAGGGATAATGTAATGTAACGTAACGCTTCGTTTATTTGAACGGATATGAAATTATAACTAAATAAATTTGTCGTATTCTATTAATTTTGGAATTTATTACGCGTACACAAGTATTTTTAGTTATGATTTATTTTGGATCATGAATGAATTGTTGTTATTGTTGTTTCTAAGACTTGACATGCTTTTAAAAAATGAACATAACATATTGTATGTTTGGGGTCTTCAAAAAATATTATCTTTGTGAAAAATTGGTGAAAACATAACTTACTTAAAACAAGCGTGACTTTAGTCACGCAGGTTATACACCAGCGTGACTTAAGTCACGTTGATATATCGAACGTGACTTAAGTCACGCTAGGAGTATTTTCGTCAGTTTGTATGGGAGTGAACAATTTTCGTTGGGAGAAGAACAATTTTCTTTTCTATTTTACAAGACTGAAGTCCATAATATTTAGCCTATGGAGCCCATAACTCTGGTTGATGTTGCTAAAAAAGAAAAAAGATGAAAACATGTTTCATACTTGGTGCTTTTCATGTAAGAAATTGTTTTAAATTAAAAAAAAATGTTGTCATTTAAGCCATGTAAGTTTCAAAACTCTTTTCAATTCAATGTTTAAATTATAATTTTCCTAGAACATCAATCAGTCGTTGTTTACTAATGATGATTCATAACTATGCTTATAATAGCTTTTCAGTAAAATGCTTCATTGTATCATTTTTATGATAACTATAATTTGACCCGCCCGCTACGGGCTGCCTTAAAAAAAATTAAATGAAAAATAATATATCTCTTCATTAAGAATATTTTTTTAAAAGGCCAAAAAGAGATATATTAGAAAATCAAAACAAGTATTTTCAGTATAAGATGTATCGAAAACACCTTGTCAGAATCTAGAGTTATATTACAACAATCTGAAAGCAAAGACGAAAGAGAAATATGCTAAATAACAATAGTTAAACAAGAAATAGGATTAAGCCTTCAAAATTGGTAATCAAAATCGTAAGTAGCATATTTTGACTTAAACCATCAAAAAGACTGAAGCTTCACACTTTCAGTTAACGCCTGCAGATGCTTCTCCTTTTGCTGAAAAATGTGTTTGTTGAGCTCTTTTCATATAAAAGCTGTCGCGGTGATTTTTGGAGATCAAGCTATTAATTAGCGTTGACTCGCAATTTTTAAGCTCACCACCGATCTTTTATTTTTCCGAGGAAAAGGGAGAAAGTTCGAAAAAACCCTATTTTTAGAGATCAAAGGTCCGGGGGTTGGTTACGCAAAGGGAAGGCATTAGCACCCTAAACGTCTATAGTACTCTATAGGAACCTCTTGTTTTTATTTATCTTTATGCTAAATTAATTATTTGTTTGTAAATAAATGCCTAAATGTGAAAAGATTAAAGTAATGAGAGTAAAAGAAAAGGAAAATGTTTTTGTTATTTTTGTTGATTTGGAAAGACAAAGTCTTTTGCCTACATACCCGAATGGGATCAAATTCATGTAGTTCGGGGTAAAAATGCCGATTGATTTGTTTTGTATTTTTTATTGGTTTTTTTTAAAAAGTTTTAAAGGTAAAATAAAGCCAAGTGGCAAAAATGAGATTGGTTTGTGTCTTTTATTTTTTGAAAATGATTTAAGTGTTATTAAAATGGATTAATGATTTTTTTAAGGAAGTAAAAGAAAAAAAAGGGCAACTTGATTGAAAATCAAGGTTTATTTAAGAAAAGATTTTTTTGAATTTTGACTTATTTGCATGTTTTTGTTTTTTTTTTTTATAATTAACTAAGACTAAAAAGGGTAACTAAAAGCTAAACGCGAGGAACTTCCGTGAAGACGTTGGATCACCATGAAATCCTTTTGAAAATAAACTAGCCTAATATTTTTGTATTTTTTGTAAAGCGAAGTAAAAAAAATAAAAAATATAAGACATAAAAAAGAAAGGAAGTAAAATTATTTTTTATGAAAATTCATGTGAAAAACACTAGATGAAGTTTAAAAAAACATACCTTTGATTTTGATTTCTGTTTTCGGTTATGGGTGTTCTGGTTCGGATTGTTCTTGTTAGTGGATTTGAGGTGGTGGTTTATGGTTTTGATTTGCTGGGTTTGTGGTGGTTAGTGAAGCAGTGTGTGAGTGGGGTTTCGGTTTTGTTAGAATCGAAGGAAAAAAGGAAGAAAAGAGATGGATTTTGGTATGTGGCCGCCGCGGCTTGGTAGTGTCAATTAGGGTTTCTGACTGATGATTTCTAGGTGCCTTCTTTATATAGCCTTCAGCAGCAACAAATATTTGAACCAAATATTCTTCAAAGATATATTTCCAAAATTCTTCTTTAAAAATATATTTCACCATAAAATCTTTCTTCAAACTAAAACACATATTTGCATCAATTATTCTTTCCAGAAATATATTGAAGCAAATATTTTTTCAGAAATATATTTCCCAAAGATCTCTTTTGAAAACATATTTCCAAAATTTTTCTTTAGAAATAAAACACATATTTGCGTCAATTATTCTTTTCAGAAATATATTGAAGCAAATATTTTTTCATATGGAAGCAAATATTTTTCAGAAATATATTTCCCAAAGATCTCTTTTGAAAATATATTTCCAAAATTTTTCTTTAGAAATAAAACACATATTTGCATCAATTATTCTTTTCAGAAATATATTGAAGCAAATATTTTTCATATTGAAGCAAATATTTTTCAGAAATATATTTCCCAAAGATCTCTTTTGAAAATATATTTCCAAAATTTTTCTTTAGAAATAAAACACATATTTGCATCAATTATTCTTTTCAGAAATATATTGAAGCAAATATTTTTCATATTGAAACAAATATTTTTCAGAAATATATTTCCCAAAGATCTCTTTTGAAAATATATTTCCAAAATTTTTCTTTAGAAATAAAACACATATTTGCATCAATTATTCTTTTCAGAAATATATTGAAGCAAATATTTTTTCAGAAATATATTTTCCAAAGATCTCTGCAAATGAAAATATCCAATCTGAAAAATATATAATTAAATCTTCAAAAGACCAGGGAAATAAACAGCTCCAACGCTTCTGAAAGTACTTCTGAAGTAAGTGCTTATGAAGGTTCAGCTTCCGAAAAACCTCAGCTTAAAAGGAAAAGAAAAAAAACGAAATGAAAGTGGGTCAAAAATGGGGTATGACAGATGCCCCTATTTAAGTTTCTTCGTTACGGAGATTTAAAAGTGAAATTTTAATTCGACGGGTCGAAGAGACTTAAATACAGAGTACACCATTTTTGACCAATTTCGACTGTAAAATGATATGGATGCAATGCTATGTATGCAAAGTTATAAATGCGTTGCTATGCATGTAATGCTGTGAATGTTTGCGATGCAAGTATGAATGCAAGACGGCGAAGATGACTCGACCAGGGGTAACAAAACAAAAGGATACCCGAGTCTGTTAAAGAACGGGGTCCGACTCCACTGGGGATAACATGGTTTTCACTGGGGATAAATGTCAGTTGTTCGGGTTATTGCCGAACTGCCACTGACGACAAAGGGACAAAGATAAATGTCAACTGTTCGGGTTATTGCCGAACGAGTCAACTGACGACAAGGAAAAAGGTAAATGCCAACTGTTCGGATTATTGCCGAACGGCCATTGACGACAAGAAGTAAAGATAAATGTCAGCCGCTCGGGTTATTACCGAACTAGTCAACTGACGACAGGAAACAAAAAGGATAAATGTCAGCTGTTCGGGTTATTGCCGAAATTGCCACTGACGACAAAAGATAAAGGTAAATGCTGGATGAAAGGTAAAAGCTGGATGAAAGATAAATGCTGGATGAAATATAAATGCTGGATGAAATATAAAAGCTGGATGAAATATAAAAGCAGGATGAAATTTAAAGGCAGGATGAAATTTAAAGGCAGGATGCAGGATGAAATTTAAAGGCAGGATGAAATTTAAAGGCTGGATGAAATTTAAAGGCTGGATGAAATTTAAAGGCTGGATGAAATTTAAAAGCAGGATGAAATTTAAATGCAGGATGAAATTTAAATGCAGGATGAAATTTAAATGCTGGATGAAATATAAAAGCTGGATGAAATATAAAAGCAGGATGAAATTTAAATGTCAGCTGTTCGGATGGTTGCCGAACTTGCCACTGACGACAGGATAAAAGGATAAATGTCAGCTGTTCGGATTGTTGCCGAACTTGCCACTGACGACAAAAGACTGGATAAGACAAATGCACAAGTTGTTCGTTAAGGAACTGCCACTTGGCGAAAAGAGGGTGACATCTTAGGACCAGACACACTGGGGATGACACTTGGGGAAGAGAGAGTTACAGATTATTCATGATTGATTGATATGAAAAGATAGTCAAAACAAGACTCAGGGTGGTTAATGCAACCATGTATGAATGATATTGTCTTTATTGTATATGCATGAATGTGTATATGCATGAATGTATGAATGCATGAATGAAGACACGACTTGTATGACTGTATGGATGATTGACTTGTGTGACTGTATGAAGGATTGACTTGTATGATTGTATGAAGGATTGACTTGTATGATTGTATGAAGGATTGACTTGTATGATTGTATGAAGGATTGACTTGTATGATTGTATAAATGATAAACTTGATGAGACAAGATTGGACGGATAAAATGGAAACTGACCCGACGTCGCATCACAGACACTCAGTAATCTTCAATGGGGATGATGCCACTGGGGCATATCAAAACAATGACGAGGTAAAGCCCGACATATGCAACAACTGATGGGGAGTAGACACTTCCTGGGGAGAGCGTGCCAATCCAAAAATCATGGTAGAAGAACTGGTGCTTCTGTGGTCATGCTTATTTTTGCTTTTTTTTTTAATCCCTAATTTTTGCCTAGACCGCCCTTTCGGGTTTTCAGCCCACCGGGAATATGTTCTTTTGTATGCCCCTAATTTTTGCCTGGACCGCCCTTTCGGGTTTTCAGCCCACCGGGAATATGTTCTTTTGTATGCCCCTAATTTTTGCCTGGACCGCCCTTTCGGGTTTTCAGCCCACCGGGAATATATTCTTTTGTATGCCCCTAATTTTTGCCTGGACCGCCCTTTCGGGTTTTCGATCCACCGGGACGCTCATTTTTGCCTAAGCCGACCTTTCGGGTTTTCGACTTACCGAGCTGTTTTCTCTTTTCTCTTTTTCTTTTTTTTCTCTTTTTTTTATATGTATTTTGTATTTTTTCCGAAGCAATTGACCAAGTTCAACCTGCAAAGTTTATCCGTTCTCAGGATAGCTGTTGACACACCCTTCACTTATTCATGAGTTCAAAGAAAATGTGTTTTGTTGTTTGTGCTTTTCAAAAAGACATGAAAAAATATTTATGATTTTGAAAAATATTTTGTTTCAAACACTACCATCAAAAATAGAAGAAGTTTTTATAAACTGAATAAATGGGAATTCCAAATGAAAGGCAATAGGCTCAAATTTATTTAAAAGAGTGGTGACCCGCCAATGGCATGGCTCCACGGATCTTACAAAGTTTGGAAAATGGTAAATATAAATTGAAGGTACATTGAACACAATAACCGCTGTTCCCCCTGACAACTTTGAATTCCACTGTTTGGATGCTTCAGATTCAGAGTCTCCTTGACATTTGATTGTGCCCCAAGTGAGTAAAGGCCAGCTCAAGGCAGTTACTTTGTCTTTTGATCCTTAACTTTTGCATAGATCGCCCTTTCGGGTTTTCGACCTATCAGGATGATTATTTTCTGTTTTATGTCTCTAATTTTTGCCTGGACCGCCCTTTCGGGTTTTCGATCCACCGAGACGCTCATTTTTGCCTAAGCCGCCCTTTCAGGTTTTCGACTTACCGAGCTGTTCTTTTATTTTCTTAGACAAAGTATTTCTTGACTGCATCAGCATTCACAGGACGAGGGAGCTCATCACCATCCATAGTCGTAAGAGTTAAAGCGCCACCGGAGAAAGCTCTCTTGACGACATATGGGCCTTCATAATTAGGCGTCCACTTGCCCTTGGAATCGGGTTGGAAAGATAAAACCTTCTTGAGCACAAGATCTCCTTCTTGAAACACACGGGGACGAACCTTTTTGCCAAAAGCTTGCTTCATCCTCTTTTGATATAGTTGTCCATGGCATAAAGCATTCATACGCTTCTCTTCTATTGAGTTCAGCTGATCATATCTGCTTTGGCACCATTCAGCCTCTGACAACTGGGCCTCCATTAGAACCCTCATTGATGGGATCTCAACCTCCACAGGGAGTACTGCTTCCATGCCATACACTGAAGAAAAGGGGGTTGCCCCTGTTGAGGTACGCACTGAAGTACGATATCCATGTAAAGCATAAGTAACATCTCATGCCAGTCCTTGTAGGTGGTTACCATCTTCTGCACCATCTTTTTGATGTATTTTGTTTTTTTTTGCTCTTGATTTTCTGCTCTTGCTATTATTTTTGCTTTTTTTTTTTTGTGCAGCTTCGATGGCACCATTCATCTGGGATTCGATCAGGAATACTGTAGTGCCTAAGTTAATCACTTCCAGTGCTTCTTCATGAGACTGAATGATGTTCTTTTCATATTCTAGTAACAGAGAGATCCCTTCGTCGTCCTCCTCTTCAGCTTCGTAAACAGGGAATTCAAAGTCGGGAGAGAGCATAGGGTTACAATGTTCAACGGGTTCATTGGTGTTTAAGCTTTTTATATGATTGATGATTGATTTGAGAAAATGAGTTGATGCATACATTTGAAAATGATTAAAAAGGAAACAAATAAAAGAAAGATAATTAACTTTTTGGTTTTTTGTGTTACCATTTTCCAGAAAAACAAAATATAAAAAGACAAAGTCGAGGACAAAACGACTTTGATGGGAATGCATGAAACAAAAAGCCCTAAAAGTTCACTTTCGTCTCGGGCGGAACGAAAGGAATTTTTTTGAAAAAGACAAGACAACAAAACACATTACTTGGACCTATGAGTAACTTGAGGGAATGTCGACAACGACCTAATTGCGGTAAACTCTGCCATATGTCGCAAAACTAGCTGCAACCTTCTTCAACAGAGTGAGCTTCTGAACAATCTTGCACCAAATTAACAGATGAGGTCCCATGATCCGGTAGTGGATTAGCTTGCACATTGGAGTTTGACTCTTTGAAGGATAAGATATTAGCTTGGATCAACTTTTGGACTTCAGCCTTCAGGGCATAGCAATGCTCAATGTCGTGACCGGGTGCCACTTGATGGAAAGCACAAGAGAGATCAGGTCTATACCCACGTGGCAACCTTTCGGGTACCCGAGGGGGGTGTCTTAGTTTGAACAAGGTTTTTATCAAGCAAAGTGGGGAGCAATTCTGCATATGCCATGGGGATTGGATCAAAATGGGATATCCACTGAACCCGATTCTGTTGTTGAGGCTGTTGTTGATGCTGTTGTTGAGGCTGCCTATGGTACTGTTGCTGAGGCCTTTGTTAGGGCTGGAGCTGATTTCTGGATAGCCAGAGTTGGGATTCCGAAAGAAGTGGGATGGAAACCTTCGTCTGATAGAAATGACATCCCCATGGGTAAGCTCTAGACGTGCCGGGCGGTGGAGCAAGTATGGTAGAAGTTGGTAAAGCAAATAAGATTGGCTGCTCAAGAGTAGTGACAGCAGGCTGAGGAACTGACGTCTGGGCTTGGGAAGCCAACAGAGCATTCATCATGGAGGTCAACTTCTCCATCCCTTCCCGGAGATTGGCACCTCTTCCCGGAGGTTCTGGTTTTCTTGCTCTAACAGATCCATTCTTTTTCTCTGATGTGCTCGAGTGTTGTAAATGCGAGTTGGGTTGCGGAGAATTCGTCGGGCCACTTTCTTTGGACTGCGGCTGATTGACCTTTGGAGTAGTGAACACAATGTGAGACTCGATTTAGAAACTATGAATGCAGGATGATGCATGATTATGCTTATGCAAAAAGAAGAAAGTTTTGTTATCGAAGGACTTGTCGAAGTAATTGTAAACACCATAGTTTGAACGTTTCATTTAAAATATTACAATCAATCCCCTTTTTAGGAACAAAGTCAAGGGATATGCTCAGAAGTTCATCAGTAAAAATCTTGAAAAAGTCTCGATATTTCAAACTTGAGGATGCCAGGTGATCTCTCATAACGAGCTCGAGAAAATCCTCTGGACTAGTCATTAAAGATCCTAGCTTCCTTAAGCTTGTCAAATCCGAGTTTTTGAAATTGTATTTCTGAGTGTTTCTCTTTGTGAAGTTCATCCCTATGATGTTTACAACAAAACTTGTCTAAGTCCTTTGATACTTGATGAAAAAAGATGTTTATGAATGAATGCATGTATGCATGATAATGCTAAAGAACGGAGAAAACATGGTGAGGTTAGGTCCATAATGTTGGAGTCAAGGGTAAATACGCCATTTGGTAAGGACTATGGTTCCATATGTACCTGTATCACGGGTTCTACCAAGTTCCCAAAGTCATTGACCACTTCCGAACATTGTCGGGTTACGGGACTGACTCCCGGTCCAACAACGTCCGTAGGAAAGTCTCGTTTGAGTGTAGTATCGCGTATCAACCAATTCAAGACTACTCTTGATTAGCCACCGCACTACGTCCTAAAAGGCCAAGATGGGTTAGGTAACTAAAGGTCCTCAACTTCATAGGTCACTTGAAAATATTAATGCCGAACACGACTACTCATGCCAACATAATAATACTTCCAAGATCCCTCCATTAAGCGGGGTTATCACATGTGCCACATCCGAAACTCACTCTCGGAAAGCCACTATGATTATACCACCATCCTATCTTATGTTTCCCTCAAGTCCGGGTGTAGGACTTATCTCACCACTCACGTAAAAAGGTAAACACTTAAGCACATATTTACAAATAATAATAAAGCATAAAGGTAAAGAAAAGCAAGATAGGTTTAAACCACTTAGGATTTTAATCCCCAGTGAAGTCGCCATTTCTGTCGCGGTGATTTTTGGAGATCAAGCTATTAATTAGCGTTGACTCGCAATTTTTAAGCTCACCACCGATCTTTTATTTTTCCGAGGAAAAGGGAGAAAGTTCGAAAAAACCCTATTTTTAGAGATCAAAGGTCCGGGGGTTGGTTACGCAAAGGGAAGGTATTAGCACCCTAAACGTCTATAGTACTCTATAGGAACCTCTTGTTTTTATTTATCTTTATGCTAAATTAATTATTTGTTTGTAAATAAATGCCTAAATGTGAAAAGATTAAAGTAATGAGAGTAAAAGAAAAGGAAAATGTTTTTGTTATTTTTGTTGATTTGGAAAGACAAAGTCTTTTGCCTACATACCCGAATGGGATCAAAATCATGTAGTTCGGGGTAAAAATGCCGATTGATTTGTTTTGTATTTTTTATTGGTTTTTTTTTAAAAGTTTTAAAGGTAAAATAAAGCCAAGTGGCAAAAATGAGATTGGTTTGTGTCTTTTATTTTTTGAAAATGATTTAAGTGTTATTAAAATGGATTAATGATTTTTTTAAGGAAGTAAAAGAAAAAAAGGGCAACTTGATTGAAAATCAAGGTTTATTTAAGAAAAGATTTTTTTGAATTTTGACTTATTTGCATGTTTTTGTTTTTTTTTTTTATAATTAACTAAGACTAAAAAGGGTAACTAAAAGCTAAACGCGAGGAACTTCCGTGATGACGTTGGATCACCATGAAATCCTTTTGAAAATAAACTAGCCTAATATTTTTGTATTTTTTGTAAAGCGAAGTAAAAAAAATAAAAAATATAAGACATAAAAAAGAAAGGAAGTAAAATTATTTTTTATGAAAATTCATGTGAAAAACACTAGATGAAGTTTAAAAAAACATACCTTTGATTTTGATTTCTGTTTTCGGTTATGGGTGTTCTGGTTCGGATTGTTCTTGTTAGTGGATTTGAGGTGGTGGTTTATGGTTTTGATTTGCTGGGTTTGTGGTGGTTAGTGAAGCAGTGTGTGAGTGGGGTTTCGGTTTTGTTAGAATCGAAGGAAAAAAGGAAGAAAAGAGATGGATTTTGGTATGTGGCCGCCGCGGCTTGGTAGTGTCAATTAGGGTTTCTGACTGATGATTTCTTCAAGAGAGGTGCCTTCTTTATATAGCCTTCAGCAGCAACAAATATTTGAACCAAATATTCTTCAAAGATATATTTCCAAAATTCTTCTTTAAAAATATATTTCACCATAAAATCTTTCTTCAAACTAAAACACATATTTGCATCAATTATTCTTTCCAGAAATATATTGAAGCAAATATTTTTTCAGAAATATATTTCCCAAAGATCTCTTTTGAAAACATATTTCCAAAATTTTTCTTTAGAAATAAAACACATATTTGCGTCAATTATTCTTTTCAGAAATATATTGAAGCAAATATTTTTTCATATGGAAGCAAATATTTTTCAGAAATATATTTCCCAAAGATCTCTTTTGAAAATATATTTCCAAAATTTTTCTTTAGAAATAAAACACATATTTGCATCAATTATTCTTTTCAGAAATATATTGAAGCAAATATTTTTCATATTGAAGCAAATATTTTTCAGAAATATATTTCCCAAAGATCTCTTTTGAAAATATATTTCCAAAATTTTTCTTTAGAAATAAAACACATATTTGCATCAATTATTCTTTTCAGAAATATATTGAAGCAAATATTTTTCATATTGAAACAAATATTTTTCAGAAATATATTTCCCAAAGATCTCTTTTGAAAATATATTTCCAAAATTTTTCTTTAGAAATAAAACACATATTTGCATCAATTATTCTTTTCAGAAATATATTGAAGCAAATATTTTTTCAGAAATATATTTTCCAAAGATCTCTGCAAATGAAAATATCCAATCTGAAAAATATATAATTAAATCTTCAAAAGACCAGGGAAATAAACAGCTCCAACGCTTCTGAAAGTACTTCTGAAGTAAGTGCTTATGAAGGTTCAGCTTCCGAAAAACCTCAGCTTAAAAGGAAAAGAAAAAAACGAAATGAAAGTGGGTCAAAAATGGGGTATGACAAAAGCCAAATAATATTAAGGGAAAGCCTAACATTTTTCGAAAATCCCCCTAACCGACCAAACTGAAATAGATGATCCAATAAGTTTCAATGAGATGCCGAAGAGAATCCTAGCTAGCTAGAAATAAGAGGCCAAAGTCTACCAAAAAATCACATCTAACAAACAAGTGATCTTTGTCTTCATTCGAACCACAATTCGCCAAAAAACCTTGATAATTAAGAGAATGAATCCGCCTCTTAACCAAATTATCCTTTGTCGGGACACGGTTAAGAATCAAACGCTAGACAAAAATAGAAATTTTAAGTGGAACAACCTTTAGACACAAAAGATGAGTGTTAGTCGGATAAATGTTGTCTTCCACTACAGTAAAGTTGTTATAAGCACAATTGTACTGTATACCAATGAGAAGTGTATAATTTCCAAAACCATCGACCCACCACCAATTCCTGCAAAACAACCAAGGTTAAACGCTCAACACACTCCCCCACCAACTCCTCCTTCCAAGCAAACAACCTCGTATGCCACTTCCACGCCTCACCATTCACTCCCTAACCAAAAGCATATATCTCTTTTATTGTCGCCATTTTGTTCTCCGCTAACTCATACAACCCACTAAAACTAACTTTCAAAGAAATTCCATCGAGTCATGGATCTCTCCAAAATAGAATAAAAGTCCCATCACCTACTTCATGACCAATATTGTCAAGCAACCACCCCCCATCTACCAATCCAACACCCTTTCTAATATTATTCATAGTCTTCCACCACACATATCCACCTCCTCCTCCGAAACACAATCACCCCCATTCGTCCCCATACCCAGCACACAAAATCCTATACCATAAAATCCATGTATTCCCCAACACCATTTACCAAGAAGAGCTAAGTTAAACTCCTTCAACCTCCTAACCCCCAACCACCATTTTCTTTTCTCAAACAAATAGTATCCCATTTAATCTAAGATATTTTCCTAAAATCCTCACTCCTTCCCTTAAAATAAAATACATCAAAAATAGATTCAAGAGAATAAATTATACCTGAGGGAACCATAAAGAAGGAGTGAAAATAGACCAGAATGGTGGGCAAAACAGACTTACGCAGAATCAAACGACTCCTCATAGAGAGATTACAACTCTTCCACCCCGACAACCTTCTTTTGATTCGGTCAATCAGAGGATACCAAAAATTAAGCTTCCTATGATCACCATTAATAAGCAGCCCCAAATAGAAAAAAGGTAGACGACTATTCTTACAATGCATAATTGAGGCATCCTCATGCAGCCAAGAATCAGAAACAATAACCCCAAACAACATGCTTTTAACCTAGGTATAGCTTCAAAAAGAATCAAAACAACTTTCAGCGCTCTAATGTTATCGCAACTTTTAACCCCCACCAATAGAGTATCATCAGTGAACTGAAGGTGAGAAATAGAAGTTTTATCTTGCAGCCCCACCCCTTAGCTAGAAAACAAACCTTTCTTCTGTAGAGCATTCATCATGACAATTAATCCTTCTGCCGCAATCAGAAAAAGAAAAGGAGAAAGAAGGTTGCCTTGACAAAGACCTCTTTCCAACTTAAACTCTTCAGTTGGGCTGTCATTGACAAGAACTAAAGCAGTTGTTGTAGTAATTGTAAGTTCAGATTATACCCTGAGAGGGGGGTGAATTAGGTTTTAGGATTTTTAGGACAATTTTTGTGAGTTTAGTGTTCTTCATAATTTTTCCAGAAAGTGATAATGAAGGTATGAATGGAAATGCGGAAAAATAGAGAGAGTAAGGGAAAGAGAAAGAACACAAAAAATTATAGTGGTTCCTTTTCTAACCTAAGGGTACATCCACTCCCTTCACACCCCGTGAAGGATTTCCACTATGATAGAATCTTTGTTACAAGCAACCTCGCACTAAGCCCCCTAACAATATTTCTATACAATCACAAGATAGCACCCCACTATCTTTACAACAAGAATCTTCACCAAACCCTATGATGAAATTCTAACAAACAAACAAGATAGCACCCCACTATCTTTTACAACAACCTCCACCAACAATGGCAAGAAACTTTTTACAAAAGAAATGAAGAATAAATTGTATGGCTGTTTTTCTTGATCAATATCACTTTAACAATATAGACTTAGTGCTCAAAAAACTTTCTTTATGAATGTAAAAGAATGGACAAAGTTTTCCAAGATAAGAGAATGAGAATTTGAATTTGAATGCAAGTGATATTGAAATTCACAATTGAGAATATGAAAGTTTCTATTAAAATGGTTATGATCTCAATTGGTTTTGTAGAGGTTGAAAAAGTGTTTATGAAGCAATACTACCTTTCAGAAAGGGTCTCAAATGAATAGACACGAATTTGAAATGGCACATTTTCATAAAAGTGACTTTCTGAAGGTGGTAATCGGTTACCATGTGAGGTGCAACCGGTTACACCTTTTAACGTTCTTATTTTTAAAAATTCAAACTCCTGTAACCGGTTACGCATGAAGGTGCAACCGGTTACACATGTGCAAAATTGGTTTTTCAAGACGTTTTTAGGCATTGTTTCATATGCACTTGAATCTTTAATTTAGAAAAATGTTTGGAAATATTTTCTGAGCATTCTAAGTTAACCAAAAGTTAAGAATGATAAATCTTAAGATAAATGCCATACTTACAAAATGTATAACATTGAAGCCTAGCCGTTAATCTTCATTCTTCAATTTTGAGCCTCCATAAGCATTTCTTCTTTTTGTGATGTGGTGTTGCTATCATCAAAATCCAGCCAAAGTCAGAATCCAAGTCAACACAGTCAACAAACAACAAGGCCTGCAGGGGCGCCCCTTTCACTGGGATTTTTCATCATCACAATCCTCCAAAAATCCTCACAAAATCCTCACAAAGTCTGCACAAATCATCACAGTGTCACTTCCTCATAAATTTTTACCACAATCTTATCCCAAATCTGCAGAACAACTTGCAAGTTAAGTGACAAGCAGCTCAAATTTCTTCTATAAGACAGGATCAAAACACCAGAAAAAAAGAAGAAATTTTGAGAAGAAATTTTGAAAGCAAAAACAGTTTTTTCAACAAAGCTTCAAACATTTCCAGCATCACACACAACCCAAAAACACACGTTTTTTCTCCCCTCCTCTAGCAAGCCACACGGCCAGCAATACCCCCTAACCCACCAGCCACTCAAACTCAGCCCCATACCACCAACATACCCACACAAAGCCACTCTCATCACCAACACACAAAGCCACTCTCATCACCAACACACTCACGCCCCTAACTCATTACAACCCAACACAAAAACACAACTCAATATACCACTCATAACACGGCCAAAACGCACGCAGCAAACATAACCAGAACTCACACACAAACCCACATCACAACCCTAACACTAACACACACAAACTCACGCCCCTACCACACACTCGCACACCAGCACAATACCCAGCAAAAAAACACAAGCACAACCCACGCACACCACCACAACCACGCCCTAAAAACCACACGGCCCAGCCCCCTAAACACACACACACACGGCCACAAGTACAAGAAAGAAGCATAGAACCGAAACCAAAACAGAGAAAAAAAGGGTAGATTTTGTTTTTCTTAAAACCTAGATCTAGGTTTTTTGAGGGAAGATTTGAGAAAAATAATTTCGGATTTGAGATGAGGGAGGAAAAGGATGTAGGAAAAATGTGTTTTTTTTGAAAAAGGGAGAGTTTTTGCTCTCCGGCGCGGTGGCGCCGCCACCTAGGCCGGCGGCCACCACGCCGGAAGCTCACCGGCGGCGAGCAAAATTAGAGAGAGGGGAGAGGAAGAGAGAATTTCGGCCAAGAGAGGGAAGAAGAGAGAGAAGTGAACTTGAGAAATGAAAAAAATATGAAGGGTAGGGGTTTAAATACCCCTCCCTGATTCAGTGCGTGAGGGTGTACGCGTTAGCGTACACCCACGTCCTCCTGGCCCTCTGATTTCACATCATACGGTTCAGGTTTGTTTTTCCCTGTGATCAGATCAGGGCCGTCTGATTAATCAGACGGCCCAGATTAATTTACGCAGGCCCAATACATTTTGGGCCTTTCTCTTCCAATCTGATTTATTTTTCACTTCTTGCACCCCCATTTTTATTCTTACACCTCCTTATTTTATTTCTTTTATTTATTCTCTTTGCAATTTATTTTCCTTTTTATTATTATTTCCTTTTTATTTGTTCCTTTATTTTTAACATCTCATTTATTTACCTATCATATTACACATGCATTTTATTTTTTGTTTTATTTCTATTTTGTTCATTTTATTTTGCATTTTTTGTGGCATTAGCATATACATTAGGAACAAAAATGTTTAAATATGCATTGCAATATTTTTCGTTTTTCTTAGTCAAAAAACAAAAAATCTTTTTATTTTTGATCCAACAATCGTTTTTTATTTATTTCTCTCGCGTTTAGTTTATTTCATCGTACTTAATTTCTTTTTAACTACAAGAAAAAATCATAAAAACCAAAAAACATTTCAAATATTCAAAAACTTCATCAAAAACATTCTTCATTTAACAAAGCCTTGGATTTCAAACCAAGCAATTTTATTTTAATCAAACTTCATCCACTCGCCACTTTGGCTCATTTTATCTTTCACAAACATTTTTCAAGCTTCAAAATCAACATAACAAATCACTCGGCTTTTTTAGCCCGAACTACATCGGTTTTGATCCCATTTGGGTATGTAGGCAAAGGACTTTGTCCTTCCAAACCAACCAAACAAAAATCAACGAAAACAACAAAAACATTTTCTTTCTCGTTTCAATAAACAACAAGCTTGTTCATTTTGGTTGCAACAACTAATTTGAACAATTTCTTTTCTTTTCATTTGAGTTCTAAAAAACGAGCGTTTTGACAGTTTATACTTTTTTCCTCAAAATTCAAGCGAAACTTGAATGAAAAAGGGTGGTTTGACGTATGTCTCTCCTTTCCCCGATCGGATAAACACTTGACGTATGTCTCGTTGCTTAGACGATCGTCATTCTTTTCTAGCTTCCCCAAAATTACGTGTTCTCAATTTCAAATAAAACTTGAATGAAAAAGGGTGGTTTGACGTATGTCTCTCCTTTCCCCGGTTGTACGAATGCTTGACGTATGTCTCGTTGCTCGGACAATCGTCATTCTATTTCCAACGCGTCCAACGCACTCTAACCTTTCTTGGTCCCTCGCGACCAATTTTAACATTTCTTGGTCCCTCGCGACCAATTTTAGCATTTCTTGGTCCCTCGCGACCAATTTTAACATTTCTTGGTCCCTCGCGACCAATTTGAACCTTTCTTGGTCCCTCGCGACCAATTTTAACATTTCTTGGTCCCTCGCGACCAATTTTAACATTTCTTGGTCCCTCGCGACCAATTTTAGCATTTCTTGGTCCCTCGCGACCAATTTTATCATTTCTTGGTCCCTCGCGACCAATTTGAACCTTTCTTGGTCCCTCGCGACCAATTTTAACATTTCTTGGTCCCTCGCGACCAATTTTAACATTTCTTGGTCCCTCGCGACCAATTTTAACCTTTCTTGGTCCCTCGCGACCAATTTTAACATTTCTTGGTCCCTCGCGACCAATTTTAACATTTCTTGGTCCCTCGCGACCAATTTTAACCTTTCTTGGTCCCTCGCGACCAATTTTAACATTTCTTGGTCCCTCGCGACCAATTTTAACATTTCTTGGTCCCTCGCGACCAATTTTAACCTTTCTTGGTCCCTCGCGACCAATTTGAACCTTTCTCGGTCCCTCGCGACCAATTTTAACATTTCTTGGTCCCTCGCGACCAATTTGAACCTTTCTTGGTCCCTCGCGACCAATTTGAACCTTTCTTGGTCCCTCGTGACCAATCCAACTTTTCTTGGTCCCCCGTGACCATTTTAAACTTTTCTTGGCCCCCTGTGGTCAATTCAAACATTTTACGCCTTTGTGCGTTTTCCAACGGATACCATCGCCTTATTGCGAGTCCGTCCTTTTATCATTTAAAGGTTTTACGCCTTTGCGCGTTTATTTTCAACCTTTTACGCCTTGTGCGAGTTTATCGCCTTAATGTGCGTTCGTCTTTTTACGCCTTGTGCGAGTTTATCGCCTTAATGTGCGTTCGTCTTTTTACGCCTTGTGCGAGTTTATCGCCTTAATGTGCGTTCGTCTTTTTACGCCTTGTGCGAGTTTATCGCCTTAATGTGCGTTCGTCTTTTTACGCCTTGTGCGAGTTTATCGCCTTAATGTGCGCTTGTCTCCTTCATCATTTAAAGCTTTTACGCCTTTGTGCGTTTTCAAACTTTTTTTTAAGAACTACGTACGCTTTGAATTCTCCGACTACCGGGAGATACGTAGGAGCAAGATCGACATCTTGTCAAGCCCGTTATTAAAAAATCTTTTTTTTCTCTTTTCTATTTCATTTGTTTTTATCTCTTTCTTCACCTCACATTATATTTTTTGTTTCCTTTATATATATATATGATTAAGCATGCAAGCAAAACGTCAAAAGCATTTTAAGCCTAAGTTAACTAAGAGGTTCCCATTGAGTACAACGGATGTGAGGGGTGCTAATACCTTCCCCTCGCATAATCGACTTTCGAACCTAAAATCTCTTTCAAGGTAATTTCGAACTTTTTTCCTTTTTCCCCGAAAAATTAAAAGTTCAGTCGTGATTTAAATTTAGTGATTCAATGCTAGTCAATAGCTTGATATCCGAAATTCGACGCGACAAAAATGGCGACTTCACTGGGGACCATGCATAAAACACTTTGTTTGTGCATAAACAAGTCAAGCCTATCTTAGTCGGCTTTTAGGATAAAATGTTTTTATTTTGCTTGCACGCTTATGCCTTATCATTTGTTTATCTTTTCTCGCTTTATATGTATTTGTTTCATATTGCTTTATATTCATATTATATATGTTGTGGGGTTACTTGAGCGGTGTTACTCCACATTGTTCGGGTTAATGCCGGACGTGTGAGGCTCTATTCCCGAGCTTTGAGGAAAAAATTAAGATAGGATGGGGTTGCGTAGCGGAGGCCCACTTGACGTATGTCTTGAAGGGAAGATGCGAAAACCCCGCCTAGAGTAGATTTCACTTGGAATATATTGAGGTCTTGCGAGCATTTGCAATTGACGACAATAGTTCCATGTGAGGTCCGTGATCTCTAGGGACCTTTTTAGAAAATCTCATCTTTAGAGCCTACACGTGAGGATGGGGGAAATTTTGAACATACATATGCATACCATACATTTACATGCATGAAAATAATTTTCGCATATCACTTTGCTTTATAGGAAATTAATTGCACTTTTTAATTTCCTTGTAAAGCAAAACAAAAAAAATTTCATGCATTTACATACATCATTCATTATCATGCATACGTCCATCTTCGAGTCCAAAACTCCTTTCCTTTTTTACCCTAAGGATTTCGTACAATCCGAATTGAGTCGTCGGTGTTCGCATTTCATTCGCAACACTACGTGTCATCCCATTAAGGAAAGTGGCTCGACGTCCCAAAGCAAACCGCACATATAACAAGGGGCAACTATCCCCCCGTTTGAACATGGGGCATGTCATTCGACTTTGGTGAGGAATTCATCCCCATTCCCACTACTCTTCAAGAGATTTCGGTACCTCAACCCGAGGTTACCTTTCCCCAGGCTACCGCGGCCTTTTCCCCAATTCACAAAAAACCCGGTCGTCATTGGCATTCCTCAATCTCCTACAAGAGTCCAATTTTCAATGGCGACTTCACAAATACAATTTCCAACCAAAGTCCAATCATCATTGGCACAATCCACAATCAAAGCCCGACCTTGATCGGCAACCAATCACATCATATGGATTGATCCAATGATTCAACCACAAATGCATGGTAGTGATAAAATTTGATTAATTTGCGCAAAGCTAAGATACATGTTTCCTGTTTTTTCCATGATTAAACTTGAAAGGAGAATACGTACTTAGTACAAAAGTTATATCATGCAACTTGCGTTTTTAATATGTTTATTCGGTGAACCATTTAGAACCAGCCAAAATGTGAGGAATCCTCAAAATCATTATATATATGCAGGAGACCGACATTTTTTGTCTAAACTCGATTTTGTTATGTTAAATCTAAGCGTTGTTTTAGATTGTACGAAAGCATTGATAGGATCAAGGCATTTTTTGAAAATGAGTGAAAACACTTGACCACAAATAGCCCACCCTGTGAGAAGTGAGCATTTGTTAACCCCTTTTGAGCCTAACGAATCAGAATTGTTAACTATGAACTGCCAACTTTCATAAGCTCAATTGCTTAATGAAATTGCCGGAGTTTGTAAAAAAATTCAGTTCATAGTTAAATCATTATTGAATTCTGATATTTTCACTTTCATTTTTGAACCCTTAACCTTCATGATTATTGTCCTTTGCCGAAAGAGGAAGGAACATTCAATTAGGGTATCACCTTTGATTAAGTTGAAAAAAGGAGGTTGTGAATGTCAAGAAATGGTGAATTTTGTAAATTGATCTTGACAACAAGAACAAAAAAAAGAAAGAAAAGAAAAAGAAAAAAAAGAGAAAAAGAGAAAATCTCTAAATCAAAAAATTGTCGAGGATCAAAGAAAAACATTTGTAAATCACCAAGAGTTGTGATTGAATAAAGGAGGAAGGGTGTAATTTAGAAAGAATGTTCCTCTTGCTTGGCCATTTGAATTCAATTTCCCCACATATGGAATTTCTTTTGTAACCAAGCCAAATTACAACCCTCGAAGACCTTGTGATCAATGTTTTCGTGCTCTTAGAAACAATGATTAGATGGACACATAACTCGATCGGAATGTTAGCAAACTTGCCGGATGAGTGTTCAATACCCCCACAATTAATATTCAATTTGTTTAACTTAAATGAGTGATAGGTTGGTTCATTGATAAACATATTATTAATTTGAGTTGTACGATAAATTTTGTGTTTGGTATTGTTTCAAATTTTTAGTGCAATCTGGGATTAATGGGAACATCAAAATTGCCTGTGCAAATCTCATATGAATCATGCAATCTGAAATTGCAAAACCAACTCTCATTGCCAACAAAAGCCCAATTCTCATTGGCACCCACAATATCAAACCAAAGCCCAACCATGTTTGGCACCTAATCACAAGCAAAGCCCAATTGTCATTGGCGATCACAACTACAATTTCACATTAAGCCCAATCGTCATTGGCATTCCTCACAATCTCCCACAAAAAGCCCAACCATGCTTGGCACTCCCTTACAATTCACAAAGGGCCCAGTCGTCATTGACATTCCTCAATCTCCTACAAAAAGCCCAATTTCCATTGGCCCTTACAAACACAATTACAAGTGAAGCCCAATTTCCATTGGCATTCCCACTCACAAAACATAATCAAAGCCCGACCTTGCTTGGCACCAACATAAAAGGCGACCTCGCACGACACCCACATTACATAAAAGCCCGACCTCGCTCGGCACCCACATTACATAAAAGCCCGACCTCGCTCGGCACCCACATTACATAAAAGCCCGACCTCGCTCGGCACCCACATTACATAAAAGCCCGACCTCGCTCGGCACCCACATTACATAAAAGCCCGACCTCGCTCGGCACCCACATTACATAAAAGCCCGACCTCGCTCGGCACCCACATTACAACCAAAGCCCGACCTCGCTCGGCACCCACATCACAAAAAGCCCGACCTCGCTCGGCACCCACACTACAAAAAGCCCGACCTCGCTCGGCATTCAATCATCCAAAGCCCGACCTCGCTCGGCGACCAATTACAATCAAAGCCCGACCTTGCTCGGCATCCAATCATTACCCCCAGTGTTAAACATGACATGTGTTTATCCCACATTGGACTTCTTTCAAGGGATTCCCCGGCGGAGTCCCCCCGTGAATCAAAGGGAATATCCCCAGTGAATCAAAAGCCCGAAAGGACGATTCAGGAAAAAAACAAAGAAGGTAGCATTCCCGGCGGAATCATCAGTTCCAATCCCCGGTGGATTAACAAACTCCCCAGGAAGTCAACCTTTGTCCAAAACAATCAAAAGCCCAATTGTCATTGGCACCTACTCACAAAAGCCCAACCACCATTGGCATCTAAGGCGGGATATCGATCATGCTTCAAAAATGATCCTTACATCCCCAGCGAAGTCACAACCAAAGCCCAATTTTATTGGCATCCCCCAGTGGAGTCTCAACCCCAAAAGCCCAATCATTATTGGCACTATTACAAAAAGCCCGACCTCGCTCGGCATCCGTTACAAAAAGCCCGACCTCGCTCGGCATCCATTACAAAAAGCCCGACCTCGCTCGGCATCCGTTACAAAAAGCCCGACCTCGCTCGGCATCCATTACAAAAAGCCCGACCTCGCTCGGCATCCATTACAAAAAGCCCGACCTCGCTCGGCATCCATTACAAAAAGCCCGACCTCGCTCGGCGACCAATCATCAAAGCCCGACCTCGCTCGGCGTCCAAAACAATAAAAGCCCGACCTTGATCGGCATCCAACCAAAGCCCGACCTCGCTCGGCATCCAACTACAATCAAAGCCCGACCTCGCTCGGCACCCCAACCAAAGCCCGACCTCGCTCGGCATCCATCATAAACATAAGCATTCCCGGCGGAATCACCAGTTCTTTTCCTCAGCGGATTAACACGATTCCCCAGTGGAGTAACAATTTCCCCATGAGGCATGTGTTCCTCATCATCGGTTACGGCTTCACCCCGTCAACATTTCGGATGTGTTCCCTGTGACATCATCCCCATCAAAGATTACCGAGTGTTTGCAATGCGACGTCGGTCCACTTTTCATTTTACCGGTCTAAATCTTGTTTCACCAAGTTGTCGGTCATACAATAAATCAAAACAGTCGAGTGTCATCCCCAACGTGTCTGATCTGTTGATGTCACCTTCTTGTAAGCCAAGCGGCAGTTCTTTAACGAACAGCTTGTGCAATCTTTCATTATATTCTTATACCAAGGGGCAATTCCTTAACGAACATTTAGGGTATCCCCAGTGCAAGCCAATCATTCACACAACATCCCCAGTGGGAGTCCTGCATTAGTACATTCATACATTCATGCATTCATGCATTTGTACATTTGTACAAACATGCAAATCATATGATCACGCATTCATGCATATACGCATTCATACATGCAACATACCACAATATCATCTGTACATGGTTGCTTTAACCACCATGTTTCTTACCAATCAATCATAAACAATCTGCATTTTTCTCTAACGTCATCCTCCAGTGATGTTACAAAATAAAGCCCAATTTTATTGGCATTCCCCAGTGAGTCATCATTCACACTCACAAATACCAAATCATAACCAAAGCCCGACTTTGCTCGGCATCCCATCATAGTCACCAGTAAATATTCCCCAAGTGTCATCCCCAGTCCGTTTGGTCAAGTGATGTCACCCTTTTATGCCAAGTGGCAGTTCTTTAACGAACAGCTTGTGCATATTCCCCGGTGTTGTGCCAAGTGACAAGTTCTTTAACGAACAGCTTGTGCATTCCTTTTCCCCAATTGAAGGGGCAATTCTGTAAGGAACGGCTTGTCAGCCGCACCCTCACTATCATCAATGTACGGTTCGGTAACCAATCCGAACAGTTGACATTTCTTTTATTTCCTGTCGTCAATGTACGGTTCGGTAACCAATCCGAACAGTTGACATTTCTTTTATTTCCTGTCGTCAATGTACGGTTCGGTAACCAATCCGAACAGTTGACATTTCTTTTATTTCCTGTCGTCAATGTACGGTTCGGTAACCAATCCGAACAGTTGACGTTTCTTTTATTTCCTGTCGTCAATGTACGGTTCGGTAACCAATCCGAACAGTTGACATTTCTTTTATTTCCTGTCGTCAATGTACGGTTCGGTAACCAACCCGAACAGTTGACATTTCTTTTATTTCCTGTCGTCAATGTACGGTTCGGTAACCAATCCGGACAGTTGATATGTCTTTTATTTCCTATTGTCAATGAACGGTTCGGTAACCAATCCGGACAGTTGACATGTCTTTTTATTTCCTGTCGTCAATGTACGGTTCGGTAACCAACCCGGACAGTTGACATGTCTTTTTTATTTTATGTCGTCAATGTACAGTTCGGTAACCAACCCGAACAGTTGACTTTTTTTTTTATTGTCAATGAACGGTTCGGTAACCAACCCGGACAGTTGACATTCATTTCCTGTCGTCAATGTACAGTTCGGTAACCAACCCGAACAGTTGACTTTTTCTTTCTGTCGTCAATGAACGGTTCGGTAACCAACCCGGACAGTTGACATGTTTTTTTGTTTTCTGTCGTCAATGTACAGTTCGGTAACCAACCCGAACAGTTGACTTTTCTTTTTATCGTCAATGAACGGTTCGGTAACCAACCCGGACAGTTGACATTCATTTCCTGTCGTCAATGAACAGTTCGGTAATCAACCCGAACAGTTGACATCTCTTTTTATTTTTCCTATTGTCAATGAACGGTTCGGTAACCAACCCGGACAGTTGACATGTTTTTATTTCCTGTCGTCAATGTACAGTTCGGTAACCAACCCGAACAGTTGACTTTTTCTTTCTGTCGTCAATGAACGGTTCGGTAACCAACCCGGACAGTTGACATGTCTTTTTTGTTTTCTGTCGTCAATGTACAGTTCGGTAACCAACCCGAACAGTTGACTTTTCTTTTTGTCGTCAATGAACGGTTCGGTAACCAACCCGGACAGTTGACATGTCTTTTTATTTCCTGTTGTCAATGTACAGTTCGGTAACCAACCCGAACAGTTGACTTTTCTTTTTATCGTCAATGAACAGTTCGGTAAACAACCCGGACAGTTGACGTGACATTTTACTTTCTTGTCGTCAATGGCAGTTCGGAATTCAACCCGAACAGTTGACATTTTATTTCTTGTCGTCAGTGGCAGTTCAGCAACAACCTGAACAGCTGACATTTACATTCAATCCTTGTCGTCAGTGGCAGTTCGAAATTTAACCCGAACAGCTGACATTCTACCCTTTTTGGTTCCCATGGTTAATTGCCCACTCTCCCCAGTGAACAGTTCGGCAATAACCCAAATGGCTAACCTTTTTCCCCAGTGGAACACTATCCCCAATAGAGTTGGATCCTGTTTCTTTAACGAACCCGGGTATCCCTTTGTCTCTGTTTATCCCCAATCAGGTCATCTTTGCCGTCTTGCATTCATAATTGCATCACATGCATTCATAACATTGCATACATGGCATCGCATCCATAATGTTTTACTATCCAAAATTGGTCAAAAAATGGTGTACTCTGTATTTAAGTTTCTTCGACCCGTCGAATCAAAATTTCGCTTTTTAATCTCCGTAGCGAAGAAACTTAAATAGGGGCATCTGTCATACCCCATTTTTTGACCCATTTTCGTCTCGTTTTACTCATTGTCTCGTTTTTCTCGTTTTTAAAAAAGGGCCGAAAATTTTCGTCGTTTCAGACGAAATTTCGGCAGGGAGGTATTTTAAAATACCTCATGTCAATTTTTGTTTCGTTTATTAATTTTATTTTTTATCACTTTTTATTTTACTTTTAATTTCAGTTTTTTATTATCATTAATTTTTATTTTTTTATTATTATCATTTTTATTATTTTACTATTATTATTATTATTTTTTATATTTTTTATTTTGTCCAAATCCAAGTCAACACAGTCAACAAACAACAAGGCCTGCAGGGGCGCCCCTTTCACTGGGATTTTTCATCATCACAATCCTCCAAAAATCCTCACAAAATCCTCACAAAGTCTGCACAAATCATCACAGTGTCACTTCCTCATAAATTTTTACCACAATCTTATCCCAAATCTGCAGAACAACTTGCAAGTTAAGTGACAAGCAGCTCAAATTTCTTCTATAAGACAGGATCAAAACACCAGAAAAAAAAGAAGAAATTTTGAGAAGAAATTTTGAAAGCAAAAACAGTTTTTTCAACAAAGCTTCAAACATTTCCAGCATCACACACAACCCAAAAACACACGTTTTTTCTCCCCTCCTCTAGCAAGCCACACGGCCAGCAATACCCCCTAACCCACCAGCCACTCAAACTCAGCCCCATACCACCAACATACCCACACAAAGCCACTCTCATCACCAACACACAAAGCCACTCTCATCACCAACACACTCACGCCCCTAACTCATTACAACCCAACACAAAAACACAACTCAATATACCACTCATAACACGGCCAAAACGCACGCAGCAAACATAACCAGAACTCACACACAAACCCACATCACAACCCTAACACTAACACACACAAACTCACGCCCCTACCACACACTCGCACACCAGCACAATACCCAGCAAAAAAACACAAGCACAACCCACGCACACCACCACAACCACGCCCTAAAAACCACACGGCCCAGCCCCCTAAACACACACACACACACGGCCACAAGTACAAGAAAGAAGCATAGAACCGAAACCAAAACAGAGAAAAAAAGGGTAGATTTTGTTTTTCTTAAAACCTAGATCTAGGTTTTTTGAGGGAAGATTTGAGAAAAATAATTTCGGATTTGAGATGAGGGAGGAAAAGGATGTAGGAAAAATGTGTTTTTTTTGAAAAAGGGAGAGTTTTTGCTCTCCGGCGCGGTGGCGCCGCCACCTAGGCCGGCGGCCACCACGCCAGAAGCTCACCGGCGGCGAGCAAAATTAGAGAGAGGGGAGAGGAAGAGAGAATTTTGGCCAAGAGAGGGAAGAAGAGAGAGAAGTGAACTTGAGAAATGAAAAAAATATGAAGGGTAGGGGTTTAAATACCCCTCCCTGATTCAGTGCGTGAGGGTGTACGCGTTAGCGTACACCCACGTCCTCCTGGCCCTCTGATTTCACATCATACGGTTCAGGTTTGTTTTTCCCTATGATCAGATCAGGGCCGTCTGATTAATCAGACGGCCCAGATTAATTTACGCAGGCCCAATACATTTTGGGCCTTTCTCTTCCAATCTGATTTATTTTTCACTTCTTGCACCCCCATTTTTATTCTTACACCTCCTTATTTTATTTCTTTTATTTATTCTCTTTGCAATTTATTTTCCTTTTTATTATTATTTCCTTTTTATTTGTTCCTTTATTTTTAACATCTCATTTATTTACCTATCATATTACACATGCATTTTATTTTTTGTTTTATTTCTATTTTGTTCATTTTATTTTGCATTTTTTGTGGCATTAGCATATACATTAGGAACAAAAATGTTTAAATATGCATTGCAATATTTTTCGTTTTTCTTAGTCAAAAAACAAAAAATCTTTTTATTTTTGATCCAACAATCGTTTTTTATTTATTTCTCTCGCGTTTAGTTTATTTCATCGTACTTAATTTCTTTTTAACTACAAGAAAAAATCATAAAAACCAAAAAACATTTCAAATATTCAAAAACTTCATCAAAAACATTCTTCATTTAACAAAGCCTTGGATTTCAAACCAAGCAATTTTATTTTAATCAAACTTCATCCACTCGCCACTTTGGCTCATTTTATCTTTCACAAACATTTTCAAGCTTCAAAATCAACATAACAAATCACTCGGCTTTTTTAGCCCGAACTACATCGGTTTTGATCCCATTTGGGTATGTAGGCAAAGGACTTTGTCCTTCCAAACCAACCAAACAAAAATCAACGAAAACAACAAAAACATTTTCTTTCTCGTTTCAATAAACAACAAGCTTGTTCATTTTGGTTGCAACAACTAATTTGAACAATTTCTTTTCTTTTCATTTGAGTTCTAAAAAACGAGCGTTTTGACAGTTTATACTTTTTTCCTCAAAATTCAAGCGAAACTTGAATGAAAAAGGGTGGTTTGACGTATGTCTCTCCTTTCCCCGATCGGATAAACACTTGACGTATGTCTCGTTGCTTAGACGATCGTCATTCTTTTCTAGCTTCCCCAAAATTACGTGTTCTCAATTTCAAATAAAACTTGAATGAAAAAGGGTGGTTTGACGTATGTCTCTCCTTTCCCCGGTTGTACGAATGCTTGACGTATGTCTCGTTGCTCGGACAATCGTCATTCTATTTCCAACGCGTCCAACGCACTCTAACCTTTCTTGGTCCCTCGCGACCAATTTTAACATTTCTTGGTCCCTCGCGACCAATTTTAGCATTTCTTGGTCCCTCGCGACCAATTTTAACATTTCTTGGTCCCTCGCGACCAATTTGAACCTTTCTTGGTCCCTCGCGACCAATTTTAACATTTCTTGGTCCCTCGCGACCAATTTTAACATTTCTTGGTCCCTCGCGACCAATTTTAGCATTTCTTGGTCCCTCGCGACCAATTTTAACATTTCTTGGTCCCTCGCGACCAATTTGAACCTTTCTTGGTCCCTCGCGACCAATTTTAACATTTCTTGGTCCCTCGCGACCAATTTTAACATTTCTTGGTCCCTCGCGACCAATTTTAACATTTCTTGGTCCCTCGCGACCAATTTTAACATTTCTTGGTCCCTCGCGACCAATTTTAACCTTTCTTGGTCCCTCGCGACCAATTTTAACATTTCTTGGTCCCTCGCGACCAATTTTAACATTTCTTGGTCCCTCGCGACCAATTTTAACCTTTCTTGGTCCCTCGCGACCAATTTGAACCTTTCTCGGTCCCTCGCGACCAATTTTAACATTTCTTGGTCCCTCGCGACCAATTTGAACCTTTCTTGGTCCCTCGCGACCAAATTGAACCTTTCTTGGTCCCTCGCGACCAATTTGAACCTTTCTTGGTCCCTCGCGACCAATTTGAACCTTTCTTGGTCCCTCGTGACCAATCCAACTTTTCTTGGTCCCCCGTGACCATTTTAAACTTTTCTTGGCCCCCTGTGGTCAATTCAAACATTTTACGCCTTTGTGCGTTTTCCAACGGATACCATCGCCTTATTGCGAGTCCGTCCTTTTATCATTTAAAGGTTTTACGCCTTTGCGCGTTTATTTTCAACCTTTTACGCCTTGTGCGAGTTTATCGCCTTAATGTGCGTTCGTCTTTTTACGCCTTGTGCGAGTTTATCGCCTTAATGTTCGTTCGTCTTTTTACGCCTTGTGCGAGTTTATCGCCTTAATGTGCGTTCGTCTTTTTACGCCTTGTGCGAGTTTATAGCCTTAATGTGCGCTTGTCTCCTTCATCATTTAAAGCTTTTACGCCTTTGTGCGTTTTCAAACTTTTTTTTAAGAACTACGTACGCTTTGAATTCTCCGACTACCGGGAGATACGTAGGAGCAAGATCGACATCTTGTCAAGCCCGTTATTAAAAAATCTTTTTTTTCTCTTTTCTATTTCATTTGTTTTTATCTCTTTCTTCACCTCACATTATATTTTTTGTTTCCTTTATATATATATATGATTAAGCATGCAAGCAAAACGTCAAAAGCATTTTAAGCCTAAGTTAACTAAGAGGTTCCCATTGAGTACAACGGATGTGAGGGGTGCTAATACCTTCCCCTCGCATAATCGACTTTCGAACCTAAAATCTCTTTCAAGGTAATTTCGAACTTTTTTCCTTTTTCCCCGAAAAATTAAAAGTTCAGTCGTGATTTAAATTTAGTGATTCAATGCTAGTCAATAGCTTGATATCCGAAATTCGACGCGACAAAATCCAATAACGCCACTGAGTCATAAAATTTATTTTACCCTTAACATCATCCTAATATCGCTAGTTCCCGAATCATAGGCTTTTTCAAAATCAAACTTCAATAACAATAACCTTTTTTCAATCTGTGTGCATCCTCCACCATCTCATTAACAATCAAAATGCCATAAAAAATTTGACTACCTTTTACAAAAGCTTATCGAGACTCGGAAACAACAATACCAATCACTTGTCTCAATCTATTAGCTAGAACCTTTAAGCGGATTTTATACAAACAGTTAGCCAAATAAATAGGACAAAAATCCGCCAAACACTGAGGGCTATCAACTTTAGGAATCAAAGCAATAAACATACTATTAATTCCTCTAGTCAATTTACCATTAAGGTGAAAATCATAAAAATAAAAAACGCAGCAACTCGCCTTTTAACACATCCCAAAAACAATTAATAAAATGAAGTTTAATTCCATACGGGCCAAGACTCTTGTAACTATCTGATAAGTGGCAAAATATGATTAAATCCATGTCTTTTACAAAGCTTTTTAGTTACTTGTTGTGCAAGATACCTTAGGAAAAGCATGGAATTTATGAATAAATGCCAATTATTATTTATATATCTTATTCTTCCCCATTTGTGTAGGAAAAAGCAAGCCAGGACCTGAAAATATCAAAGATTAATGAAAGATGCATGAAGACTTTCGCTCAGCGAAGTCTTGGCGAAAAGTTGGCGAAGTCAGGCAGAGATTTAAGGAGTTTCTGATGAGCATTTTCGCTCAGCGCAGCCTTGGCGAGATCTTGGCGAAGGTAGGCAGAGAGTTCAGCTGGAACAGTAAATACCACCTTCGCTCAGCGATTGCGTGGCGAAAGGTTGGCGAAACAAGACAGGGAATTTCTGAAACAGGGGAAGCTGTTATCGCCCAGCGAAGTATGGATCGCTCAGCGAAATCGTCAAGGTGGTTTAATGCTGAAGATGACGTGGCTGCTTTCCATTGGGCACTTTCGAATGTTCGCTCAGCGACGATACGCATCGCTGAGCGAAATTGTATTTATCACTCTTAGTATTTAAGCTTTTTACAGTTTTTTAGGTTAAGAACTACTATTGTATTGCTTTCATTCTAAACGAAATTTTAGAGATTATTACCAGAGAATAGGGCTAAAAGAAGGGCACTTCAAGGGACAAACAAGGAATCAAAGTTTGGATCATTCAAGGGTTTTTGAGAAATCAAAACCATCATTGATCTTCATCTTTAATCCTACTTTTGTACAGTTGACATGAGAATGATCAACTAAACATCCTTTGTTGGGATTAGAGGTAATAAATCTAGCTAGACATAGTCTATTTGATCATGTAAATATTTGATTCTAGTATTTTATAATATATTGAAAGTTATTCTTGATATTCAATATTATTTATGGTTTAGTGCTATTGACAAATACATTTAAATCTAAGTTTAGAATTCCTTTCTATTAAAACAAGTGTTTTAGACATAGAACTATGTTTTGATAATCACTCAATACATCATTACTTAATGCTTTTGGATCGTTTAATAGATTGGGAAATCGTCCATTAAACGATACAATCGATCTCACAACGTTATTTGGACACGAATAAGGTTGTCGAGCGATGTGTGATAATATCGTTAAAACTAGAATCCTTTTTATCATGATCATTAGACCATTATCGATGCTCGATTTATGACTTTGATACCAACGCTTTTATGCCCTATTACTCGTAGCATTTATTTATCTTTTTAATGTTGAGTAGTGTAGTAAAGAAAAAAAGGTTAAACCCTAACTTAGAACGATAATCGACGTTGAACGGTTTATGATATCACGTTAATCCATGTGGAACGATATAAAAACGATACTTGCTTTCCGCTAACATCAAAATGGCGCCGTTGCCGGGGATTAAAGTTATGATATTATAATCATTGCAACTTTAATTATGGTTTTAAGCAATTTTGCACAAAATTCTTTTATGTATATAACTAATATTTCTTATCCATCTTGTTTGCTAATTCTTTGTGGTCAGATTGTTGAAATCGTTTATGCGAGGTCAAGTATCGGAGGACCAACTTCTTTTTGATTCCGAGATAGAAAGAACAGCTCGTAGAAACAATAGCAAGAATCAGAAAAAGAAGCAACAAGCAAAGAAAAGGCAACAAGAGGAAGTTTCTGTTTCTAGTCATTCATCTAGTCCAAGTCCAAGCCAAGAGTTACAAATGGCTGCATCAGGAGATGGTTCATCAGGTTCAGGCGGTCGTGGGATGCCATGTAATAATAGTCCACGCCGTTTCGCACAATTGGGGAAAACGCCACGGACTGCCAAGCAAACCGAGATGAAGACGGGGATCTTACAAATTTTATATGCTAATCCCTTCTCAGGATTAGACCATGAAGACCCGTTCCAACATCTCACAAAATTTTACGAGATTGCGGGTACCCTTGGTGAGACGGAGAATAACGAGGAGGCTATGTGGATGAGGATGTTTCCTCATTCATTGATTGGCAAAGCTAAGGAGTGGTATTTGGACCAGCCACCGACGGTAATGACGAATTGGAACACGCTTGAGGAGAAATTCCTTGAGAGGTTCTTCCCTCAGAATCGTTTCATGGAGGCGAAGACAACTATTGCTGTGTTCTCACAAGGTTCTAGTGAGACGTTATGTGAAGCGTGGGAGCGTTTCAAGTCAATGCTCAGAAGATGCCCTAATCACGGATTCGATGACTTAACACAAATTCATCTATTCCGGAACGGGATGCAACAACAATCCAAGCTATTGCTTGACGCTGCTGCTGGTGGTTCTTTGATGGCCAAGAGCGCCGAGGATGCTGTTGCTATTATAGAGAGAATGGCATTGAATGATCACCAAGCTCATCATAACCGAAGCCAAAGCCAAAGGAAGGCGGGAATCCTAGATTTGGGGACAAATGATGCTATCCTTGCTCAGAACAAATTGCTCACGCAACAAGTGGAAGAGTTGACAAAGAAAATGGCCAACCTTCCTCAACAAATGAAGGACATCCAGAACGAACAAAGAAGACAACACCAAGTCGCATCTTGCGAGCTTTGTTCGGGAGATCACCCAACCGGATTTTGTCCGCCACCTACAGAAGAGGTAAGCTATGTTGGTAATCAACCAAGGCCTCAACAGTTTCAAAACCAATTCCAAAGCCATCCAAACAACTTCCCAAGAGGGAATAATCCGAATTATGGCCAAGGTTGGAGGCAAGAAGCTGGGCAACATAACCGACAACCTTACCAAAACTTTAACCAATATCAACCTCCACAACAAAACCGCAACCAATCCACCGATGAAACCCTCAATCAATTCATGCAGATGTCAATGGCTAACCAGAAGAACACTGATGCGTCCATCAAAAATCTGGAGACGCAAGTGGGCCAGTTGGCACAACAACTTTCTCAAGCTACTCAACAAGGCGGAACCTTTACCGCCAACACACAAACCAACCCAAAGGATCATGCATCATCATCGAAATGACAATTAAGTCATTTTGATGAGGAAGTCCTTGCATCAAGAGACAACGAAAATTGCAAGGCAATTGCTACTCGTAGCGGGAAGGTAATTGGTAAAGGTATAGGGGACAATCTTGAAGTAGAGAGAAGGGTTGTTGAGAATGAGGAGAAGGATGATGATGAAGGACGTGAGGAAGAAACAGGAGATGTACATAGAGAGGAAGAAGTTGAAAAAAATAATAAGGATGTAGTTGAAAATGAGAACATAGTGTGGAAGAAGGATGTGGTGAAGGAGAAGGGCAAGAAGCAAGAAGTAGTGAAGAATGCACCAACACCACACCTACCTTACCCAACTACACCAGCCAAAAAAGAGAAAGAAAGGCAGTTTGCTAGGTTCCTTGACATTTTCAAACGTTTACAAATCAACATACCGTTCTCGGAAGCCCTAGAGTAAATGCCGACCTATGCCAAGTTTATGAAAGAAATTCTCTCCAAGAAGAGGAGGTTTATTGAAGAAGAAACAATTCAGCTAGACGCGAATTGTAGTGAAATCATCCAGAATACATTGTCAAGAAAGAAGAGAGATCCGGGTAAAGTTACACTGCTCGTGTCCATTGGCAATGTTAATGTCGGCAAGGCACTCATTGATTTGGGTTCAAGTATCAACCTAATCCCACTATCCGTTGTCAAAAGGATTGGTGATATAGTTGTGAAGAGAACCAACTTAACCTTGCAATTGGCCGACAAATCCTACACTCGTCCATTGGGAATTGCTGAAGATGTGTTGGTGAAAGTCGACAAGTTCTTGTTCCCCATCGACTTTGTAGTGATGGACATACCGGAGGATGATGATGTGCCGCTACTTCTTGGGAGAACTTTCATGCAAACGGCATGGATGATGATTGATCTTGACCAAGGCTTAATGAAAGTCCGTGTGGACGATGAAGAAGTCAATTTCAACATCCATGAAGCAATGAAGTTTCCTAGTGATAAAGCTGCGTGCTTCAAGATGGATGCAACGGAAGAATTGATAGTTGATACGAGAAACCAGTTGCATCACTTGACACATCTTGAAAGAGTATTGACAAACGCACTAAATATCATAGGAGAAGAAGATGAGAAGGAGCTTGAAGAGTGTTTGAAGGAGCTCGATTCGTTTAAGGAAATTCCTCCTCACAAAGCCAAAATCGAGGAATTGACGAATGAAGCTAAAGTAGAAGAAGTGAAGCCGGAGATGAAGATCTTGCCCTCACATTTGAAGTATGTGTTTCTTGATCAAGAGGGTACCAAACCAGTAATCATTAGTAGCTCCTTGTCAAACCATGAAGAAACAAAATTGGTCGAAGTTTTGAAGTCCAACAAGGAAGCAATAGGTTGGACACTATCCGATTTAAAAGGGATAAGTCCTTCCTATTGCATGCATAAGATCATGATGGAAGAGGATTATAAGCCGGTAGCACAACCTCAAAGACGGCTAAACCCAAACATGAAGGAAGTAGTCCGGAAAGAAGTAGTTAAGCTACTTGAAGCCGGCATGATATATCCGATCTCGGATAGCACTTGGGTTAGTCCGGTTCAAGTTGTCCCTAAGAAGGGAGGTATGACGGTTATCACGAACGAGAAGAATGAGCTCATACCGACAAGAATCGTAACCGGTTGGAGGATGTGTATCGACTACCGGAGGCTTAACAAAGCAACTAGAAAGGATCATTTTCCTCTACCATTTATGGATCAAATGCTAGAGAGGCTGTCAGGACAAGCTTTTTACTGTTTCCTTGACGGGTATTCGGGTTACAATCAGATTTCGGTGAATCCAGACGATCACGAGAAGACTGCTTTCACATGTCCTTTTGGGGTATTTGCATATCGACGCATGCCGTTCGGTTTATGTAACGCTCCAGCAACATTTCAACGATGCATGCAAGCCATCTTTGTAGACTTGATAGAGAAAAGCATTGAAGTGTTTATGGACGACTTCTCAGTTTTCGGGTCATCATTTGATATGTGCTTGAAGAATCTGGACACGGTACTGAAACGGTGCAAGGAAACCAACTTGGTGCTCAATTGGGAGAAGTGTCACTTCATGGTAACCGAGGGAATAGTCCTTGGTCACAAGATCTCCTCCAAGGGCATTGAAGTTGATAAAGCTAAGATCGACGTGATAGGAAAACTTCCACCGCCAGTCAATGTCAAAGGAATCCGAAGTTTCCTAGGCCATGCCGGGTTCTATCGGAGATTCATCAAAGACTTCTCAAAAATTGCAAAGCCATTGAGCAACTTGCTCAACAAAGATAAGTCTTTTGATTTTGATATTGATTGTTTAAATGCTTTTAATAGTTTAAAGGATAGCTTAACATCCGCACCCATAATCACCGCACCAAACTGGACATACGATTTTGAACTTATGTGCGATGCAAGTGATTATGCGGTAGGCGCGGTGTTAGGTCAACGCAAAAACAAAATTTTTCATGCTATACACTATGCAAGTAAAGTTTTAAATGACGCACAAGTCAATTATGCTACCACTGAAAAAGAATTACTTGCCATAGTGTTCGCATTAGAAAAATTTCGTTCGTATCTCATTGGTTCAAAAATTGTTATCTGGACTGACCATGCAGCTATCAAGTACTTAATTACCAAACCCGACTCAAAGCCGAGACTCATCCGTTGGATGTTGCTACTCCAAGAGTTTGATTTGGAGATTAAGGACAAGAAGGGGACTGAGAACCTAGTAGCTGATCATCTGTCAAGATTGGTGAACAATGAGATAACGAAGAATGAGAGGGACATCCTTGAAGAGTTCCCGGATGAGAAGTTGCTTATGGTGCAAGAAAGACCATGGTTCGCTGACATGGCCAATTACAAAGCAACGGGGTTCATACCGGAGGATTACACATGGCAAATGAAGAAGAGGTTGTTGAGAGACGCAACTCAATTCATTTGGGATGACCCGTACCTCTTCAAGATTGGAGCAGACCACTTGTTAAGAAGATGTGTTGCAAGAGAAGAAGCCAAGGACATCATGTGGCATTGTCACAACTCGCCATATGGTGGTCATTACAGTGGAGAAAGAACTGGAGCAAAAGTTCTTCAAGCTGGCTTTTATTGGCCCACCTTGTTCAAAGACGCATACGAACATGTGAAGGAATGCGAGAGTTGCCAGAAAACCGGAGGGATTTCAAAGAGGAATGAAATGCCTCTACAAAGTATCCTTGAAGTCGAAGTCTTCGACTGTTGGGGTATTGACTTTGTAGGGCCATTTCCATCCTCCATGAACAACGAGTATATTCTGGTGGTTGTTGACTATGTGTCAAAGTGGGTAGAAGCAATAGCATCTCAGAAAGCCGATAGCAAAACGGTGGTCAAGTTTCTGAAAAGAAACATCTTTTCCCGATTTGGAACTCCAAGAGTGCTAATAAGTGATGGAGGTTCTCACTTCTGCAATCAACAGTTAGCAAAAGCACTTGAGCACTATGGGGTAAAGCACAAGGTAGCTTCACCATACCATCCACAGACCAACGGTCAAGCCGAGGTATCCAACCGTGAAATCAAACGGATACTTGAGAAGACCGTGTCATCATCAAGAAAGGATTGGGCGATGAAACTGGACGAAGCGTTGTGGGCCTATAGGACCGCATACAAAGCTCCTACGGGTTTCACACCATTCCAGTTGGTGTATGGGAAAGCATGCCACTTGCCGGTCGAGTTGGAGCACAAAGCGTTTTGGGCGCTCAAGTTTTTGAACTTTGATCAAGAGCAAGCGGGGGAGAAGAGAAAGCTTCAGATGAATGAGCTAGAGGAAATGCGTGACCAAGCCTATCAGTCAAGCAAGCTTTATAAGGAAAAGGTCAAACGGTATCATGACAAGAAGATCATGAAGAGGGAATTCAGGCCCGGTCAAATGGTGTTGTTGTTCAATGCAAGGCTAAGATTATTTCCGGGTAAATTGAAGTCCAAATGGTCCGGTCCGTTCATGATCAAGGAAGTAAAACCTTATGGAGCTGTGGAACTAGAAGATCCTATCACTAAGTCAACATGGACAGTGAATGGACAGAGGCTGAAGCCATATTTTGGAGGTGAAGTTGTTCGGCACACGACGACAATTTCACTCATCGATTCTTAAGCAAACATGTAACAGGCGTCGATCTAATGACGTTAAACAAGAGCTTGTTGGGAGGCACCCCAATTTTGTAAGTATTTTACTGCTTTGCATTTTTGTTTAGGTCATTTTTATATCCAAATCAAAAACCAGTCCGGAAACACAGAACACAAAATTTTTCCTGTCATGGATCGCTGAGCGAATCAGATGTTCGCTGAGCGAATCAGTTGGGGAGTATTTGATAAGTGGCAAAATATGATTAAATCCATGTCTTTTACAAAGCTTTTTAGTTACTTGTTGTGCAAGATACCTTAGGAAAAGCATGGAATTTATGAATAAATGCCAATTATTATTTATATATCTTATTCTTCCCCATTTGTGTAGGAAAAAGCAAGCCAGGACCTAAAAATATCAAAGATTAATGAAAGATGCATGAAGACTTTCGCTCAGCGAAGTCTTGGCGAAAAGTTGGCGAAGTCAGGTAGAGATTTAAGGAGTTTCTGATGAGCATTTTCGCTCAGCGCAGCCTTGGCGAGATCTTGGCGAAGGTAGGCAGAGAGTTCAGCTGGAACAGTAAATACCACCTTCGCTCAGCGATTGCGTGGCGAAAGGTTGGCGAAACAAGACAGGGAATTTCTGAAACAGGGGAAGCTGTTATCGCCCAGCGAAGTATGGATCGCTCAGCGAAATCATCAAGGCGGTTTAATGCTGAAGATGACGTGGCTGCTTTCCATTGGGCACTTTTGAATGTTCGCTCAGCGACGATACGCATCGCTGAGCGAAATTGTATTTATCACTCTTAGTATTTAAGCTTTTTACAGTTTTTTAGGTTAAGAACTACTATTGTATTGCTTTCATTCTAAACGAAATTTTAGAGATTATTACCAGAGAATAGGGCTAAAAGAAGGGCACTTCAAGGGACAAACAAGGAATCAAAGTTTGGATCATTCAAGGGTTTTTGAGAAATCAAAACCATCATTGATCTTCATCTTTAATCCTACTTTTGTACAGTTGACATGAGAATGATCAACTAAACATCCTTTGTTGGGATTAGAGGTAATAAATCTAGCTAGATATAGTCTATTTGATCATGTAAATATTTGATTCTAGTATTTTATAATATATTGAAAGTTATTCTTGATATTCAATATTATTTATGGTTTAGTGCTATTGACAAATACATTTAAATCTAAGTTTAGAATTCCTTTCTATTAAAACAAGTGTTTTAGACATAGAACTATGTTTTGATAATCACTCAATACATCATTACTTAATGCTTTTGGATCGTTTCATAGATTGGGAAATCGTCCATTAAACGATACAATCGATCTCACAACGTTATTTGGACACGAATAAGGTTGTTAAGCGATGTGTGATAATATCGTTAAAACGAGGTTAAAACTAGAATCCTTTTTATCATGATCATTAGACCATTATCGATGCTCGATTTATGACTTTGATACCAACGCTTTTATGCCCTATTACTCGTAGCATTTATTTATCTTTTTAATGTTGAGTAGTGTAGTAAAGAAAAAAAGGTTAAACCCTAACTTAGAACGATAATCGACGTTGAACGGTTTATGATATCACGTTAATCCCTGTGGAACGATATGAAAACGATACTTGCTTTCCGCTAACATCACTATCACAATCCAACACCTCCTGCTTAATCTCCTCTTATGAAAAAGATTTAGTCAAAACTGACCCATCTTCCAAAGAGATCAATTTAAACGGAATATCTTCCATCCCTGGATGATGAACCACAATTGACTTAAATTGATTCTGTAAATGATCAAAAACATCAACTGAACACTCTTTACCTGAACACCATTCACCATGATTGAAATAATATCATTCGACCTTCTCCTCGAAGATATAATACCATGGAAGCATTTTGAGTTTGCATCTCCCTCCATTAACCAATTTAATCTAGATTGTTGCCACTGGATACTAGAATGTAATTTAGATAAATAAAGGATTTATGTTGATAAAGAATGAAGCTCTCCCAACTCTTCCTCCTCTAAATATTTCTACACCCCTTTAATATCCAAACAAGATATGTGATCTATTACCACTTTGATTTTGCCTTCTAAGTTTTGAGTATGAGTTTTAAGTCAAGATTTCAAACTACCCTTTATCAGCTTAAGTTTTTCTTTTAACACATAACCACCACATCCATCAACCTGAAAAGAGAGCCATTGTTCCTGCATAAACTCCTTGTATCTTGGTAAATCATCCCAACATTATCTGAATCGGCCTAGGACCCCAGTTATCTTCATCAATAGTCAACATAACCGGACAATGATAAAAAATTGATCTTGGAAGAGCTACTTGAATACAATTCAACCCAAGAGCAACCCATTCTCCCGATGATAAGAAACGATCTAAGTGGCTCATAGAAAGACCGTCACTCTGATACCACGTGAATCTTTTGTGACACAAAGACATATCACTAAGAAAATTATCTTCAATGAACCGATTAAAAATAGAAAAATCCTCAGTAGGGTCCACTAAAATCATACTCCTTCTCTCATCAGCCGATCGAATGGCATTAAAATCATCATTCACACACCAAGCAACCCCCTATAATTATTAATCAAACCACCCAAATGAGCCCATAATGATAATCTTCCACCTCTATCACATGGAGCATAAATATTGGCAAAAGCAAACTCGAAATCATTCTTTAGAATCCCAAGTTAAAATTCCTCCAGTAGCACCAATGGATGGCCGATAAGAATAGCCAATCGCAGCAGACCCCTCAGATAGACCAACACACATAATCATCCAACACCTCCAATTTTGTCTCCTGAATATAAACCACCAACGGATACCTATCTCTCAACAACTTTTGAACCTCCCTACGCTTCTCCCTACTATCGAACCCTCTAACATTATAAGAAACGAGTTTCATTAAACCCGCCAACTCCCACACCACTTCCTCACCATCCAAACTCAAACATATACACCTTCCCCAACCACCATTCCCTTCCCTCCCTCAACAACTTCCCCCTTTTTAAACCCACCACCTTTCCCCCTTGACAACACACTAACCATATTGAAACTAACTCCACCAACCTTCACCCCAATAGCTTTCCCTACCTCACAAACATCATCAACAACCTCATGTGGCTTTCATGTAATAACATCCAGTTTATCCGATCTTCACTAGTACTAAAAGATTTAGAACCCACTGACAATGAAACACCATCCTTATTCCTAAAAGAAGACCTCGGCGACCTACTTGAACCCTTTTTCTTTTTTATTCGCTTAAGAGATTGAATTAAATTATACCTATCTTTAGCCAATAACCTTGTAATTCGCTTCATATCTATCAAAGACGGTGCATATCTCTTGACTTGAGGTTAGGGCAGCCTTCTCTCCACCTCCTGCTTACTAGAAATGTTTCTGTCTATTTTAACTTGAGACAAATCAGCAAAAACATCATCATCAGTGCCTTTATTTTTTAGCACCTCGAAACTCCAAGGTCCTTGATTCATAAGTTCTTTCCAACATGGTGGATAAGAATGAACTTTTGTGTTGCAATCCATCTTAGCTTTAACATTAAATCCCTACTTAGACTGGTTGGGGATCGTTGCGAAACTAACCTCAATAGCCTTAACACCCTTAACCATCTTTGTTGCACCTCCTAGTAACAAATCCTTTATCGCATCAGATTTGCGTTTTTCTACCTGATCCTGTTGAAAGATAATTAAATTAACATCCTGGCATTTTTGAACATCTTGGCTTGCATCTTGGGATCATTCAGCATGAAGATGGTAAACAAAAGTATCAATTAGAGGTGCCTATTCATGCATGCAAACCGGTTTTGAACATTGAGTTTCATTATCTTCTTCAAACTCAATAGAGGAACAATTTGCTGATGTGTATACCAAAGATACAGAGGCACACTTTATTCTCTCATGAAGAAAGTTAACAATAACATGTTAAAGGTAGTACATTGTCCAACAGAGGAACAATTTGTTGATATGTTTACCAAAGATGTTAAGATTAACAGATTTGTGAAACTTAGAAATAAGATATGTGTTGTAACATTAGAGAACTTTGAATTAAGGGAGGATGTTGAACTTTAATTAAGTTAGATAGTTATAGTAGTTAATAATTGTTTCATTTTTGTTAGTTAGAGTGTTAATAACTTGTTTCACAAGTTACTTACAAATGCTTTGTGATGATAGCTATAAAAGGTTGTAATGTTTACTTTCATTCACTAATGAGAATATAGAATTACAATCAACATCGCATTTATCTCTTCTCTCTCAATTTATTTAAATTTCACTCTTTACTTGTAACACAAGAAACCGATGCGCAACCAATGGTGACTAAAGAGGTAGAAAGAGTGTTTTCAGCAAGAGGTACTTGTTTGTTTTATTGTTTCATGTTCTTTGGATCCATAATCAAGTAATAAAAACTGAAGTTGACTAAGGATATATAATTAAACCAAGTGAATCAAGATTCAAATGTATGTTTAAAAAACAAATTATGTTATTATTATCTGAATTAAGATCCAAGATTTGTCATTAGATGAAATTAAAGCATAAAAAATCCATCACGAGGGTGGAATTTGGGGAAAAAGTTTGGATATGAAATGAAAGAATAATAGCATTGAATAAAAATTGATTTACTAGCCTCTCTATTTCCACAACAAAAAAAAAATTATCACAACGTACTTATTGCTAATGGAAACAATCACTTTGCATCTTGAAATTAATGGTTAGGAATTGGGTGTTGAGAATTCAATAACTGGAATTAATCGTCAGTATAGCTCTATAATTAATAGTTTGTGGTCCCTGCTACATTGTAGAATATATCTTTATGTTTTATTGCAGAAAAGGAATTGATATGAAAGAGAAACATTGTTCATTAATTATTACTCTAGTTTAGAACTTTCCCTTTATTCCACAATCTGAAGATAGTCCAGCCTCTTCACACTTGAAGGATTTTGACTATAATCACTTTGGTTACGACCATTGACATATCACTATATCCTATATTTCCTTGCCTCAAATTAGAGGACTTTCTTGCCTCAACCTAGAAGACTTCCTTGACACGAAGATCTAGGCTTTCAAAAAGTCTCTTTGTGGTTACAATGTTTGGTAACAATAAAATGCTTAGGGTATACAAATTTCCAAAAAAATAATGTAAACAGTATTGTTCAAATAGATGGTGTTTACAACTTTTCATTAAATGCTTTCCAAAGCATAGAATTCTTGCCCAAGCCTTCAAACTTTATTTCTAAACATGAAAACAAACATTAGAGTATCAATTGTTTTTAAACACGAACTTCATTTTTCAATTATCATGTCATTTATATTCATTAGTGTGTGTAACCTATAAAAAGAAGGAGCAATAAGAAATTGGGTTAAATACAAGAGGAGAAAAGGAAGAAGATGATTCGGGAAAAAGGTAGGGCTCAAGAAGAATAAAATAGGAGCTTAAAGCCATCATCATTGTTGATCACCATCATCATGATCTCCTCCGAGGGCTCTCTATCCCTTTTCCTTATGCATGTTTATAGTTTGAAAGATTTAGGGCTTCCATGAAATCAAGTAGAAATTATTAGATTAAATATTAGGTTTGGAGTACAAGGATATTAAGTATAAGTATAACACCCTGAATCCCCTAGACTAATATTCGAATTTAAATCAAGCAAGCATCAACTTCATGATGTTACAATTCACAAAAACTCATGACAATTTCTCATAAATAAAATTTCATCAACAATATACTCAGATCACAGCGGAATAACATCTCAACATATAATATCTCGGGTCTCATCAAAAATAAATCTCAAACATAAGTACATCAATATCATGATCACATGGATCTCTCCTCAATAATTGAGAACAAAATAACAAAAATTCTCAAGACTTCTAGATCAAACCACCTAATCTAGACATCCTCAAAAGCAAAATAAAAGGAGTAGGCATGATACCATCCTTAGAAAATACTCACAAACAGCTACTCTTCAACCTGCAAGTTTACACCACGAGGATGCAGACGACAACAAAGCCACTAGAGGGTAAGATATACGTTCAACAAAAAGGATTAATAAACACATGTAAGTTTCAGGCAAAATAACATCAACGACATATAAAAAATCAACATAACAAGCATGGTTACAATCGCCAACATTTATATCGCATTTATATCCCATTAACAGCTTAATTACATCATCATTTAAAACAAGACTCACAAAGCATATATAGCATAATCACATCAACGGATAATTATCAACTCACAATGCATCTTCACATTTCGTCATCAATTAATTATAAGATATTCACAGTCTCAACAACATCATCAATTATACATTTACCACGTAAATGCACAAGTTCACACCAAAACATTACCACATATGACTCATGTTCATGTTATGCACCTATCACGACAGTACATGCATGTGGTACCAATGTTTAGATATTAGAGGTCTATTACTGAGTGATCCCTCGGCCTGCTGGCTTGTTCCGAAGTATGTTACTGAACTACCCTCGACATGGTGGTGACTCTTAAAGTCCCTCTGAATGGTGATGATTATAAAATCCCGACTCGACAGACCATGTATGCATGGACACCACGTATAGACTCAACAATGCACTCATCATGCTTGTTATATAATTCACTCCATCATATAACATATCTCTACTATTTGCATTATCAAATCAATACATTCTATATATCACAAGTCATGTTATCATCACATCATCATTCATCATATTTATTCATCACATGCTTAATCATCACATCATCTTGCTTTCATTCAACATCAATCATATAGTTCACAAACCACGATAAATCATCACAAGGTTCCATTAACCTACCACAAACTAACTCATCATCACCTCATATATTTAATCATGATTCATCATCATTCATGCATCATTAGTCAATTAACAAGTTCACATGCAACTTACGGCTCAATTAAAGATGATTCACAAGTTCGATTCACCTTTTTACATTCCTAAGTTATCTTTAATCAAACATCAAGTTAATCAACCATACATCATAAATAAACACCTACTAAACAAGTTTGGGGGTTTGGGAACCATTCACGTGCATTGGATACCTCAAAAAGTCACAAAATTATAATTTTCCACACTGACAGGGTCGCACGGTCATGCTTATAGGGCGCACGGTCCATACCACAGGGGCGCACGGTCGTGCGTAGTCACCAGGTCAGGATTTTCCGATTTTTGCGTTTTTCGCAAAAATATCGTTTTCAACATCGTTTTTCGATCCAATTCTCGCCAAAATCATTTCAAAGCCTTAAACCAATTATATTCAATTATTAATACCTCAAATTTAAATTAAACAGCTTATTCATAATCACTTTTCATCAATAATCACCATGATTTCCAATTAATTCAAACATCATCTCAAAAGTTCATTTTCATCAACAACTTATCAACCAAACATGGTATAACAACAGCAACAACATTTCATCAAAATCACTTATCTCAATTATCATAAGAACAACTTATTCAATTTAACAACAACTTAGTCATTTTCACTCAATTAAGCAATTTCACCAAGAACATAGCAACAACAACTTGTACCACAACTTAGTCAACATAATTACATGGATTCTCAAACTAAACATATACCCATGCTCAAAATCAACTTAATAAACCATAATCATCGTTCAATTATCATGTTTTTTCACCAAAATCATCAAAACTCACAAAATTATCATTTCACCATAACATAACATGAATTTTGACATAAACAAAACATGAATTCACCAAGTTTATCATACTCAAATTAACCATGATAAATAGAGCACAAATTTCACATAATCAACATCAAACATCATGGAATTAAGCATAAGCTAAAATACCCAAACTACCCAATTGCTTATTAAAACCCAATTGGTGAAAATAATCTTCTCCCTTACCTTAATTCTTCATTTCTCTAAGCTCCTAGTTAGAATCTCCCTTCCCCTTTTGCTGCTCTTGAGCTTTTCTCCCTTCTTCCTCTCCAAACCTCTTCTTTCTCTATCTCGCTCTCTCTTGCCTCTCTCAAAATTTGTGACAAATGATTTAACCTAATTCCACTAACGCACACCCTTCTCTTTAAATATAATGGGTTAAGGTCACTCACACTAATGAGCTTAGTCACATCCAACTCTCATAAATATTTTTCTACACTTTTACTTCACTTAAACCTCCAATTTTACTCTTACACCACTATTCTCAAAAATTCAAATTTCTAATTCTAACATAATTACCAAAAATGTCACTCACCCATAAATGACCAAAATACCTTCAATCACTAAAAATCCACTAATCCACCAATCACACACAAAATAAACAATTATCAAATATAAATACATAAATAATAAATATAACGATTATTAAATAAACCTAATACTGAAAATCGGGCTGTTACAATAACGGTTATGCTAACAAGTGCAAGGGCACTTGTTAAGGAAACTAAAAGTAGTATGTTTGCATTGAATTCAACAATATTTTGACCCTTTAAAAAGTTAAATTCATCACTTTTCACCATTTCCCAATACAATATTTCTATTTTTATCCTCTTAACCAATGCCCCAAGGGCACTCTTTAACATTTCCCTAAGTATAATTCTAGTGAAATTGAAGTAGACATGTACACATGAACTGAGCATATAAATTTTTATATGTAATTGATAATGTGTAGTGGCTGATGACGTAGCATCAAATGCTATTGTAGGCTATGTTTTTAGTTTTTTTTTGAATTTGAAGAGAAATAAGAGGTCATTTAGAGGAGTTATCCATGGTTTGATGAACATTTTGTATTGTTTTCATTCAAGTCGTTGTAGTTCACTATTATCCTAAATCTTGCAGCCCCCTACGTGTTTTTAGTCTTTTTAGTGATAAATCATATAAATTGGCAAAGTAAGATATCAAATGAAGGACCAATGATAAGAAGAATGAAGATCAATGGTTCTTATAAGATTTATGAAGACAATACATGCTGGGGAAAATTCATCCCAAGTTCCAAGGCATTTCAAGATTGAAGAACGATAAAAAAAGGGACGAAAACTGCAAAATTCAAGCCCAGGCCAGGACCTCATGCGCTCATGTACATGGTGTTATGTTTCTGTTTTGTGATTGGCCGCATTTTGTTAAAACAAGTGTTCAAGCAAGATGTTGGACAAGATGTCTTGAAATGTTGGTACGACATCGTAGCGTGCCTTGTTTCGTATTCTTGGAGCATTTGTTTCAAGCGTGATATCACTAAAAATTCTATGAAGATATGATTCACATGTGTTGGGGTCCAAGAAGCGTGTGTTTTCAGAAGCAACAAAGGTCGGTTTATGCTTTACCGTGTTTCCTAAAATGGATGTCAAAACATTTAAGGAAACAATATATACGCTTTCTAAATATTGTGTTGAAGACCGTATTGGGTCAGCTGTTTTGTTTAGCCCAAGTTGTTTATCAAGCCCAAGCTATTCTTAGGCTATTTAAAGGAAGACTATAAACCTAAGAAGACTACTGAAGCCGCATTTTGTGAAAGTGTCAATTAGGGTTTTAGTCTGTACTTTGTTGTTTGTGAGCCACTATCGTATCACTTTGATGCTAGAGCTAGACTGATAGTTGAGTTGTAATTGTGAATCACTCGTAAGCTTTTAAGCAAAAGTGGATTCTGTTTATTGGAGTATGTCTCCTCTTTGATTGTTTTATTTGTAATCACGGGTTGTATGATTGAGAGGAAGTGAGAGAGGTCTCATATCTAAGAGAGTCTTAGATAGAAATATCACGGGTAGTGATTAGGTGCGAAGGCAGTAAACCGGAGGTTGTTTACATAGGACTTCAAACTAATACTACTATAGTGGATTTCCTTCCTGGCTTGGATGCCCCCAGATGTAGGTGAGGTTGCACCGAACTGGGTTAACAAATACTCTGTGTTATTTACTTCGTGCAATTTACTTTAAGCTGTTTATTGTTATTTGTGTTGTCATGATGTCTTGGCATTGTATTCGACATTCTGGTGTCTTGACATCGTATACAACATTTGTCCTAACGTGCCAGAATTTCAATTGGCATTAGAGCAGACACCATGTTCTGTTTTGTGGAAAGTTCTTTTTACATAGAGAGTACTCATACTTGAGATTTAAGAGTTGTTTCAACTTGTGAACCATGACTCTAGAAAGAACTGTTACATCATTAAAATAAAGCACCGTAACATTTTAAAGAGAATGGCCTAATTCGAGACTAAATAACCTATAATTTTATCTAACAAAATTATTTTTGTGTTCTTGTTCGATTCTTTCAACAATAAATTCAAGTGTTCGAAAATTGCACCGATAGTTTGACAACCAAATCAATTAGCTATTGTAAAACAGGTACTAAACACTTTTTAACTATCATCATCATATAGTAATGTCAAACATTCATACACCTAACAAATCATATTTATATGACTCGAAAAGTAAATAACAAACTTAAGGTGTTAAATTCCTAACCTACCTTTGTCCTTCCATTGGCCTATATCACCACCACATATACTTGCTGTTGAGAGTGTAGATGATACGATAAAGTAAAGTGCACTCTTCAAGTCAGTGTCAAGTTCCAAATCTCTTTCACTCAATAATTCTTATTTTTTGATACCTTTTCAAAGTCTCTAAAGAGTTATTTATATACAAGGATATGAAACTAAATTCTCTATTATTACTCCTATCATAACAAACGAATTTAAAACTACTTTCCTATTATTAATAGATAGTAACAATTTTGCTAATCTTATTGTTACTGATAGTAACGTAATCCCTTCACTTTAGCATCGTTTGTTATCCGTTATCTCAATTTACTTCCTCTTGGTTAATGCTATCACTCCTCCGCTCCTCAAAATTGACCTTGCCCTCAAGGTCAGAGATTCCACAAATACAGTCAGGTGGTTTTGGAGGTGCCGACAATGACGATGGTGGAGATAAAACCTTTTTCGGCGACAAATCAACGATGGTTGTTGTTGGGTATCGAGACGATTCAGTTGCTTCAATGGTGGATTCTGTGACTTCGACTGCGGTGGAGACGTTTGAGTTTTGGTTGAGTCTGTGTGGTGGTGCCCTCGGCGGTGGCACTGAAGTCGTGGTGTCGCGTGTTTGCTTAAGAGGTGCTACTATTACACTGGGTTGCTTCTTCATGTGGTTCATCTTCATTTTCCTCAGCACTCTCCTCTTTCAAATTTTCTTTTAATTTTCAAGCTTCTCAAACATTTTTATGCAGGCTATTTTGAGATATTGTTGGGAAGCTTTGTTTGACTCCGCTAAATATATCGCTTAAGATTTTTTGAGAAGTTTGTAACAATTTATTCGTGGGTGGGTAAGATGATGGTGATGAAGGTAAAACTGTATACATGGTCGAATAAGATGGAGTAGTGTAGGATAAGTGATACAGGTATGCGCATGGGAGGTTCTCTCAATGAAAGCACCAATTGATACGATAAAGTAAAGTGCACTCTTCGAGTCAGTGTCAAACTTCAAATCTCTTTCACTCAATATTTCTTATTTTTTGATACCTTTTCAAAGTCTCTAAAGAGTTATTTATATACAAGGATATGAAACTAAATTCCCTATTATTACTCCTAACATAACAAACGAATTTAAAACTATTTTCCTATTATTGATAGATAGTAACAATTTTGCTAATCTTATTGTTACCGGATAGTAACGTAATCCCTTCACTTTAGCATCGTTTGTTATCCGTTATCCCAATTTACTTCCTCTTGGTTAATGCTATCAGTAGACTTGGCTCTCCCCACCCAATTATCATTCCAAAACAAAGTCGACAACATCTTTTAGGTTAGTTGGACTGTTGGAGGGGTCACTTGAATTAATGATATAATAGTTTTTTTCATGCAAATCAGTATACGGCATAAACACACTTCATGAATATTGGTCTTTCAAAAAAAAAATTAAAAAAAATATTGGTATTTCAATTATATATAGCGGGAATCACTTGGATTCATCTTTAAATCTATATAATCTTGACGTGACATTGAGTTCTGTTATCATATATTCATGTCTTTATATGTGTCGTTTGTATATGTATAGACAACATACAGAAAAAATCGGTAATTGACACATAACGTTATCTAAGATAAAATAAAATAACATAGAAATCCTTATACTGCTGACATGGCATTCTGTTATTTGCTAATTCATGGATCACCTAGCATTTACAAGACATGAGAATCTAATAATGTTTACCTTTTTATGTTTTTAATAACTACTATTTGTCCCATCCCATAAAAATTGTTGTATTAAGTCATTTTTTGAGAAGAAATATAAATAAATGAAAGAGAATAACAATTTTACCAATTTAATAATGGAATGTTTAATATGAATTTGGACCAATTTTGGAGCCCTCCTCGTTTTGGTATTTAATTTTTAAGTAGGTTAATAGTGAGAATTGCACCTAATAAGATGAATAAGTGAAAAATCTAGAGTTTGAATTTCGGTCTTTGCATATTACAATGTCCCTACCAATTTCACGGGGACTCGTTTGGTATGTCTTAATAATAAAATAATTAATTTTTTTTTATTTTTATTATTATAAATTTTATTTTTCATTGAAAATGCTAAAGGTCCACCTTTGAACTATTTTTCAGATCTACATCCATTTAAAATTATACAAAGTGAAAAATACAAATTAAAAGTAATTATAATTATTTTTAGAGCAATGTATTCGCAAATCTGATAATTATCATGGCAAAGAGGGAGTTTAAAATATATATTACAACAATAATAACAACCATATATATATACATGCAATACATAGGGACCACATATAAAGTTATGCAACTAGAGACATATTACCCTGGAAAAAGTAGCTCGCTATAAAGAGAGAGAGATATCATAGAAAAGCCTAGTAATTTTGGCTTGTTGCATATATATAACGTACATATAGGTGAGAATAGATCGTTTTCAAAGGGCTAATTAATTTTCAGTCGTTGGTTGAACCTTTGGAGGAATCTGAGATGATTTTCTGTAGCATCTGGTTTGTCTCTTCCTCGGACATTCGCTCGTCTTTACTCTTTGATTTTGCATAAGCCTCAAAAAATTCTTTGTTCTCTTTCTCCAGCTCATTCCAAACTGCACAATATTATATGTATATGTATAAATGTTTATTTAATGTACGGATGTAATGTGGTTCATAAATGTGACTGTGATATGTAAGCACGTGTATGTGTGTGTATATATATATACTCCCTCCGTCCCAAAATATAAGCAAAAATTGGTCAACAAAAGTGAGTGTATTTGGTTCAAAATTTGTATCAAATACATCAACTTATGTTGACTCATTTTTGTTTATATTTTGGGACGGAGTAGTAAATACTTATGTTTGGATTTCCTTGTGTGGAAGATATCATATCATATCATATCATACATAAATGAAACAAACATGCTTACCTTCATTCTTTTTCCTTGATTTTTGGAAATAATAAGTGAAGTTGTGTTAAAGAGTACTACAGAGCAATTGCTTGCTTTCAATATATGTAATCATTGATACTTTGTAGCCCTAAACTCAAATAAAATGTTTGCTTATAATAATAAAAGAATATAGAGCAATGAAAAATCTGTTGTTGCGTATTGAAGGCGGTTTACATTCAATACTAGTATTATATTCTTTCAATATATTCATCCGAGTTGTGTTCAATATGCACCTCAAAAAAATATGTATAATGGTGGAAAAATTCAACCCCATGCAATAGGTTAATATATTTTTAGAGTTGCGTTATTATGCCACAAATTTGTCGACACCGTAAAAAATACAAATTGAAGAGTGTGTGCACAATCCAAAAAGAGAAAAAGTAATAATAGAAAATTGAATGGTAAATATTAGTAATTATTTGTTATATTAGTTTTTCGTGTTTTGGATAGAGTTGAATCAAGTGCCTCAAACTCTTTATCTTTTGGCTCAAACCATTTGATCTACACACCATAAATCGGTTACGGTATTAGTTGTCCAGTGGCCCAACATTTTTAATATTTTTAATAGTGTATCAAAATGCTTAAACCAAAAAAAAAATATTGTGTATCCAAAAGAAGAAAAGTTTTGAGAACCAATATGAATTTTATTATAAAGTATTTAGCAAGTAAAATTAACAAATCCACCATTAAACTCTTTCTTTGTGCATATTAATTAGGGGCATCCCACCCCTACCAAGTCTAATATTTCACATTTCATAGTGACATAGTATCTATTTGAACTCCATATAGCTAATTATAGTTATGTTTGTCTTTAAATTAGGTCTCACAAAAATCTTTTGTAATAAAAAATATAGAAAGTTAGTATTTGATTGAAAGTTTCCTTGAACTTATATCACAAAACACTGAATATAATTGAAACAAATCTTAATCACTAAGGGATTATTGTATGATGAAAAATTAACATATGTACACAAATCAGAATTTAAACATTCTTCTCACACATACATAAATCTTTTTAACTTGAATTACATCTAACAAGTATTAATATATCACTCCTAAAAAATTTAAATTAGCGAAGGAAATTATCAACGGAAAATGTGAACTCTCACCCTAAATTTATCTCATAAAAGAAAAAAAAGTTTATCATGATTGAATCAGAGAGGAATTTCATTTTTTTCAGTCGTGTATAGCTCTTGTATTTAGCTTGCAAATTTTTCATTAGATTCGTGAGTAAGAGCTTCTAAAGTTATCCCTTGGTAAACTTTCAATACATGATCAAGCCTTTGAGGGGATTTTTTTTTTTTTTTGGAAGGACAAGTCTTTGAGGGTTTTAATTAGTTTATCAAAACAAAGTTAACCACCTATGGTATGAAAAAGATACATAACTAGCATGGTTTTCAATTGGGGTATGTTAATATAAAGGAGTTTGAGGTATCTTACAAAATAAATGTTCATAGCGTAATTGCATAATTGCAACCGTGATCACAAAAGGAATTTAAAACCATGATAACTAACTAGGTATAAGCTCATCAAATCTTAACTAAATGACCATATATCTCTTAATATTCAAACAAAATGACTTTATCTCTATAATATTTATCTCTTCAATTTTGCATGGCAAGAAATGGTATTGTCTTCCATGTCTATAATATTTTTAAAACTAGATGGCTTGGAATGAAAGATCAAAATTATATAGAAGTAGATATATACCAGTGGAAGTTATGACAGGCTTAATATTTGCATGCTTAGAAAGAGCTTCCATGCATTCTTCCTTTGTCATGTGAAAGATCAAACACTTCTCAATCAAGTGCTGCACCTAATTTAATTTTATGCCAACACATGTCAAAAGCCATGAAGATAACTAATAAGCATAAGATCAAAACAAATAATAAATTAGAAAAAAGAGAGAAAAGGAGTTGAAACTTTAGCTCTTTTTATACCATATGAATGTATGAAGCAGAAGAAGCAGAAGGCTCTCCCATGATCCCAACACTAGCAATGAATTTTCTTAGTGAACTTAGGAAAAAATATTATTTAAAGCAATGAAAAATAGTATGAAGCTAGGTAGCTAGAGAAGAGGTGCAAATATGATTTGATATATGCAACATAAGGATCTAATCTTAATGCAGGTGCAAGACAAGTAGAGTATCTTATAAAGTGGAGAGGGTGGTAAGGTGGGACCAATAGTCCCACGTGAGAGATAAATGATAAATGGCTGAGAAGGGATTAGAGGAGATTGTAAATAACTATTCTTTGTGATTTTGTGTAATTGACAATAGAGGTTTCTGCTCCTTCACGTGATTTGTGGGACCTCCCTAAACACAATTCCTCCAAACAGACAACAAACTTAGATCATCAACAATTATATATACTATTCTAAGACCTAGTGTGAGTAAATACACTGTTTATAGACCCCAAATAAGTCAATAATTTAACTAGTGTATATGTTTGAAATGTGTAAAATAATAATCTTATATATGTACAATCATATTTAATCATTTGATGATATTTATACGTTCAATATCTTTATTCATTTAACCAAATGAGTAGTCCTTGTTTAATTTTTATTACATTTTTAATCCCTACAAAAATATCATGCATGCAGTTTAGTTTATGTTAAACAAAATTTGTTAAATTATCTTTAAATTCTTAGGTTTTTGAATGATTTTTTGTAGACATGTTTATATCATTATAAAAAAGTTAATTTTCTTTTTTTTTTTTTGAAGTAAAAAAAGTTAATTTTCTAAAATTTGAAACTTTTTATCTTGAGATGAATTAAATTTAAAAAATTTAAACGTCAAATTTCAAGATAAAAGTAACAAAAATTTAGACCTAATTTGAGTAATGATATTTATACAACCATTTGATGACAACTTTTGTGACAATCATATGTTTCTCTCTTATAAAAACATCATATGAGTATGAGAGAGACTTGTTTAAAAGTTGTCGTAAAATAGTTGTGCAAATATTATTTCTCTAAAATTTAGGGCAAATAAAGTTCAAAAGAAATTTGTAAAAGGACTAAAAATAAACGTTTGTATGTTTAGAGGGATCAAAATATATTAATCCTTTAAAAAAGAATTGATCTGACCGAAGTCTTATGTACACCAAATTGTAGTCTATGAACGGTCCAAACCTATTATCATCATCCTAGGCACAAATATCTTTCATCAGCATAATATAAAATGGTTGAACCCATCAAACATAGTTTATTCAAAACAAAATCCAATACATTCATAATTAATTTGTGCGTAGTAAAAATCGTAGATCGCGTTTGGTCAAAAATAATTAATTGTATATCACATCTACGACTTTGCTTTTTATTTAATTATAAAAATAAAATAAAATAAGAGGTCTGTCTTTGTTCGCGTACCTCTCGATTTAAAACTTTGATTTCTCGTGATTTCTTTGGGTTCAATACTCCAAAATAGGAATTGGTAAGAAAAATTTAGAATGATCAAAGTTTAGAGGAAAATATCAGAGGAAATAAAAATACAAGTTTATATGTTTAAAGGGACCAAAGATATATCAACTTTAAAAAAAAAATAGTTTGGTATAACTAAAGTCTGACCTACACTAAATTGTAGGTCTCTTTCAAACCGTCTAACTTAATCTCATCCCTAAACACGTATATTTTTTATCATAGAGAATAGTGCAACCCATCACACGTGTTTATAATTCAGTCATAATTAATTTCTGCTTAATAAGAATCGTTGATCACCCATAGAAAAATTGTAGATCACATTTAGTCAAAAAATAAAATTTGTAGATCACACTTACTCCTTTGCTTTTTAATTAAAAATAATAATAAACAAGAGGTATATCTTTGTTACGTTGCTCTGAATTTAAAACTTCCATTTAAAAAATGCATTTGGCATAAATGTTTGTCAAAGGCTTAACTAATTTATCAAAGGCTTACCTGATTTGAAATATCACGTTAATCTGTTTGGGCAAGTGAGTACTGCATTTATCAATGGCAAGAAATATGGAGTAGTTATAGTTGATAACTATAGCAGATAGACTTAGGTCAAGTTCCTCAGAACTAAAAATGAGGCATATAACATGTTTAGCAACTTTTGCTCTCAAATACAAAACAAAAAAGAAGTGAAAATTTTGAAAGTCAGAAGTGATGATGGTAGTAAATTTGAAAATGAGCCATTTGAAATTTTTTGTGAAAAACATGGAATTCTCCATGAATTCTCTTCTACTAGAACTCCACAACAAAATGGAGTTGTAGAGAGAAAGAATAGATCTCTACAAGAAATGACATGCACCATGATTCATGAAACTGATATGGCAAAGTACTTCTGGGAAGAAGGTGTAAACACAACATGTTATGTTCAGAATAGAATCTATATTAGACCTATCTTGAACAAAACACTATAAGAACTCTTCAATTACTTTCACAAGTTTGGATGTACATGTTACATTTTAAATAAAAAAAAGTCTATCTAAATAAATTTGATGCCAAAGCTCATAAGGGTATCTTTTTAGGATACTACGCTCAAAGACATACAGAGTGTATACTTCTGAAACTAAAACAGTTGAAGAATTAATACACATCAAATTTGATGACAAAGAGCCTGACAATATTATGTCAAAGTTGCAGCACCTTCTGAAACTCAGTCAGATGAAGAAGATTCTAAATAAGCTCATGACGATTCAAAACATGCAACCCAATCCAAAAGACCATTCAAGTATAAATCATGTCATCTAGAAGACTTGATCATTGGAAACTAACAATCCTCTGAAGACAATATCTACTTTCAGAGATGAGCATTCTATGTAGGCACTGCTTTCAATGATTGAACCAACTTCTGTTGATGAAACTCTATCAGATGATGGATGGATTGTAGCAATATAAGAGGAGCTGAATCAATTTCAAAGAAATGATGTTTGGGATCTGGTTGTTAAACCACCTCAAAACAACATCATTGGAACCAAATGAATTTTCATAAACAAACTCAATGAGCAAGGTGGAGTGGTAAGAAACAAAGCTAGACTTGTAGCACAAGGCTACAATAAGAAGGAAGGTATTGATTACACTAAAACTTTTGCACATGTTGCTAGATTAGAAGCAATAAGATTATTATTATTATCATATGTTGTTAATCATGATATCATTTTATATCAAATGGATTTTAAGAGTGCATTCTTAAATGGTGGAATATGTGAAGAAGTTTATGTTAAACAACCACCTGGATTTGAAGATTTAAAACATTCAGATTATGTTTCTAAACTGAAAAAATAATTTTGTGGTCTGAAACAAGCTCCCAGAGCTTGGTATGATAGACTGAGTAAATTTCTTTTAGAAAATGATTTTAAAATAGGACAAGTTGACACTACTCTCTTTAGAAAGACTCTAAAGAATGATATCTTAGTTGTTTAGATATATGTTGATGATATCTTTGGTTTTTCTAATGCTACTCTTTGCAAAGAATTTTCTAAGATGGTGCAGGCCGAATTTGAAATGAGTATGATGGAAGAATTGAAGTTTTTTCTTGGTATTCAAATCAATCAATGCAAAGATGGAGTCTATGTTCATCAATATGCATACACAAAGGAGCTTATGAAGAAGTTCAAGTTAGAGGATTGTAAACTAATGGCTACACCAATGCATCCTACCTGTAATCTCAATGCGAAGATGGAGTCTCTGCTTTACCTAACAGCATCTAGACCTGATATTTTATTCAGTGTATGCTTATGTGCAAGATTTCAATCAGATTCTAGAAAATCTCACTTAACTGCTGCTATGAGAATATTTAGATATCTGAAGGGAACTGTTAATCATGGTTTGCTTTATAAGAAATCCTAAGATTACAAGCTAGTTGAATTTTGTGATGCTGACTATGTTGGAGATAGAATTGAAAGACAAAGCATTAGTGGAAATGGTCAATTCATTGGTGAAAATGTGATCTCCTGAGCTAGTAAAAGACAATCAACTATTGCATTCTCTGTGGCAGAAGCAGAATACATCTCAAGAGTTAAGCACATTGAGATAAAACATCATTCTACTCTCAAGATCTAAGCACATTGGTGTACAAAGTTCTGAGCTAGTATTCCCGTTTAATGTGATAATATTGTTGTTATATGTTTGTCGAAAAATTCTATTCTGCACTCAAGAGCTAAGCACATTGAGATAAAACATCATTTTATTAGAGATTATGTTCAGAAAGGTGTTTTAGATATAAAGTTCAATGATATTGATCATCAATGGGCTGATATATTTACAAAACCCTTAACAGAATAAATATTTAACTTTATTAAGAAGAATCTGAACATGCATTTTATTTCACAATTATGCTTGCTTCAGAGTGATAGTTCAGAGTCTGAGGTTGTTCAGAGGGAATTATGCTCAGGGCTTCTAAAGAAGAAGTGCTTCTGATGAGATGTACCTTCTGAAGCTCAGAACCACCAACTCTGACAGAATTTGATTTTAAGTGACACTGGTAGAACATAAGTGGAAGGGTAAATAATTGCTTTAAGGACACCTATCCCACTCATGTGTCACGTATCTGAGAAGTCTCTAACGTGGGTAATAATTGTTAGACATTGGTTAATGGTTTTAAAGTTGCTTTATTCTCGCACCTCCAATTGTCATTAATGTGTTTTGTTTCTTTCAAGTACTAAATCTCAAAGGTTTAACAAAAATATTCACTCACTACTCACACACACTTCACTCTATTCCAACACTTTGCAATCTTCGTGCCTTCTTCGAAAAACACCCTTTTTTATGACAAACCCTCTTAGAACCCTGAATCTCCAGAAATGGATTCATTATCCTCTCAACCCACATTAGACTCAATAGTGATTGAAAACCAGCAAACTCTGGAGATTAAACCTAGAACAATGAGCTTGAGAGAGGAAGACCTCACAATCTCTCAGAACTCATTGTGGACTACGAATCACTAAAAGTCAATGGTTACGACTTGAAAGAAGCATTTGAGTATCATGGTTGGTTAAGTTACTTTGAGATGCTAAACGGGCCTACTTATATGAATCTGGTCAAATACTTCTGGGTAAGGGCTGAGGTTTTCAATTTGATGGACGCTGAAATGGAATTGGGTCATAAGCAAGGTGAGTTTGAGGCTAACAACAGAAAATTTGTAAAGAAATTGGGTCTGAGGTATATTACAGAGCCAAAAATTAGGTCATCTACAAGTAATTGATGTAAAAAAAAAAAAAATCAATCAGATATTGCTAAGTTAGACAGATGTGAAAACAGAGGTATGTTTAAATCTGGAACCACTGAGAAGAGTGGATATGCCTCTCGGATCAAAGATAAGTTATTTGATAAGACAGACAATCTAGGAAAGTATAGGAATATGCATCAGATATTCAAGTTCTTCTTCAAGATCGTTATAGGGTGCTTACAACCTAGAAACTCAAGCATTGATCAAATTAGTTGGGATCACAAGCATCTGATCCTCTTCCTGGCCATAAAGATGAAGGTCAATCTACCAGCCTGGATATTCTCTTATTTGATAGAAAGCATAAAGAAGTGCCAGAAAGGAAAAAGGAAAACAATTCCCTATGGAAAGCTTTTATCATAACTTTTTCATCAGAGTAGGCTGGTAAAGAATATACACGACTATGGAGCTTCATTAGAGTTGGACATCAAGTT